>CM051032.1:26114388-26701888 GCA_027627225.1 Congeria kusceri | reverse complement strand
CACAACGTTCATTGTTAAAGCATTAGATCCTCGATGCAGTATTATGTTTTCTGATATGTCTTTGTTTTATCTTATAACATATTTATACCATACATATTTTTCTGTTGTTCATTAAAGGAGCATATCGAAGGTATTTTCCGTAAATATAGACACGTATTTAAACCAGGTATTTTCCCATTTTTCACAAATAGATCTATATTTTCTAGCAACAATGGTATTTTGATGGAATCGTTAAGAAAAAAATATATACCAAATTTGTTTTTCGATACACGGTTTCAGCAGGATTCGATATCACGACTACAACATCTCGCACTTCAATGAAAACTTCCTCACGCTACAATACTATCAATAGTTCGCATGCATAAAGCGGTAATTTATGTACATTTCATTCATATCGATTTTATTACTACTACTACTTCTAATTTTATCGCGCCCGCGAAAAGTGTCTCGGTGACCACTTTTTATAATTATAAAATACATTATTTTACTGTTTGTTTATAAAAAACGAGACCTATATGTCACGCAATCACTGAATAATTACGTCTTAAATATAATTTTATTTTTGAAAATATTATACCTTATTAACCGTTTCATGGCCCTTTAAATCAATGTGTATAAAAGAATGAACAATCACTAAATGTAAATAATAACTCCTCTCGATATAGGGTAAATTAACAATTTGTTAAAGGAACTTGTTCTTAGACTTTCGTATTTTTATGACATACAAAATCAGAACTTCAAAAGCATAAGACTCTCGAATAATCGAACAAAAAGTCAATACAATGCTATCAAGAGCTGTCGGAGGACTGCGCGCTCAACTATTCCCATGCTTGTCAGAGTTACTGGCGTTTTTTTCTAAAACAAGAAACTTGGAAATTCCACGAAAACCAAAATTTCAAACGAAATGCATTAAAATCAGCACATCAATACAATTTTAAGTAATAGTAAACTTGACCTTGACCCCCCCCGACCCATATGCAATCCCAAGCGAGGTCTCGATATAAGGTATCTATGTATTAAGTTTCATTAACATATCTCAATGCGTTCTTAAGTTATTGAGTGGAAACTATTTTTCTATTTTTAGTAACAGTGATCTTGGCCCCACCCACCCCATATGCAATCCCACCCGAGGTCTCGATATAAGGTATCTATGTATTAAGTTTCATTAAAATATCTCAATGTGTTCTCAAGTTATTGAGTGGAAACCATTTTTTTATTTTTAGTAACAGTGACCTTGACCCCATCAACCCCATATGCAATCCCAAGCGAGGTCTCGATATAAGGAATCTATATATAAAGTTTCATTAAAATATCTCAATGCGTTCTCAAGTTATTGAGCAGAAACCGTTTCTCAATTTTAGTTACAGTGACCTTGACCTTGACCCTATACGCAATCGCATGTGATATCTCGATATAAGATAAGTATGTATTATGTTTCATTAAAATGTCTCAATGCGTCCTCAAGTTATTAAGCGCAACCGTTTGTCTATCTTTAGATACAGTGTCCTTGACCGTGACCCCACCCTCCCCATATGCAATCCCAAGCGAAGTCTTGATATCAGGTATACATGTATTAAGTTTCATTAAAATATCACAATGCGTGTTCAAATTATTGGGCGCAAACCAGTTTTCTACTTTTAGTAACAGTTACTTTGACCTTGACCCCACCAACCCCATATGCAATCCAAAGGTATCTATTTTTGAAGTTTCATTACAATAGCTTAATCCGTTCTTGAGTTAGAGAGCGGAAACAAAAAGTTGAGAAAGTAGCTTACCGAAAAACTTTAACCTATCCATATAGCTTATATGTACAATTTTTAAGTGTATAAAGGCCAATAATTTTGAAAAATTTCAAACTAGAGTTATCAAAATTTGCCTATGAGTTCATTTCAATATAGGGAATAAGTGTTTTAAGTTTGAATGAAATCCATCAAGCCATTCCTGAGAAACCATCTTACCGAAAAACTTTAACCTATCCATATAGTTATATGTAAAATTTCTAAGTTTAAAAAGGCCCATAATTGTGACAAATTTTAAACTAGTTACCAAACTTGGCCTATAGGTTTATTTTAATGTGGGGAATAAATGTTTCAAGTTTGAATGAAATCCCTCAAGCCATTCCTGAGAAACTAGCTTACCGAAAAACTTTAACCTAGCTCGGACGCCGACGCCGGGGCGAGTAGAATAGCTTGCATTTTCTTCGAAAAATCGAGCTAAAAAAGATAAATCAGTGGTACTCGAACCTACGACCTACAAATCAAAAGTATAGCACGTTACACTGAATTTATGTGTACTTTTAAGGTTGTGTAAGTGAAATACGTGGGTTCAAAAATATCTGCGAAAAGAACAGAAGCAGTCCTCTTACAA
Source organism: Congeria kusceri (assembly GCA_027627225.1). NCBI lineage: Eukaryota > Metazoa > Mollusca > Bivalvia > Myida > Dreissenidae > Congeria > Congeria kusceri. Next base: position 26,699,521 of record CM051032.1, on the reverse strand, counting down.
ACGCTTAATAATTTTATCCAATTCATTTGATTATAATTCATTGGATACTTTATTTCCAATATATTTCTGCGTCAGGAGATTTATTTCGTACTTTTATATTAATCAATCTTTTGTTTTCCAATATGTGGCCAAAATGAAAATTGTCCATTGCCCTTGAACCAGTTTCTACTCTTTAACTGTAATGATCAGGCCCATTGCGTAGCGATTGTTGGCTACTTTGTCATAGTCTAACTCAGGTAGTGTGAAACAATAATGGTATAATAGTCACACAAACGCAGCGAATATTTTTTTTTTGCTTTGATAACCATGAGTGCTAATGAAATGAAATGAAACTCATACGAAACTGTTTATCACATTAACGTTTTACAAAGTGGTGTGCTCTGCACACTCGATTGATACAGAATTTTTATGTTGTAATTAAAGACACACTTTTCAATTTGTAAATGTTGGTAAAGATTCGTTCATTTTAGATCAACTGAATTTCCCTTTTGCAAATTCGTGGAAATGATAGTTAGATTTATTACATCACTAAATCACAAATATTCGACCTCCAAATCATTACAATCACAAGTTGTTATAATTAATAATAATGTTATAACATCAACTCATCATCTCAAATCATCATGTTTCTTTTTGTTAAATATATTCAATTGGCTTGAATCCATTGAAAAATTTTACTTCTAAACATTGTTTGTCTTCTTCACAGATACATGGATTACAAGCATTAAACACAAGCATGTGCAACATTTGAATACTGTGTTTACAAAACAAAACAAATGTAACACAAATCGCTATTCAACGTCAGCTTCAAGATCAAGTTCTTTAATAATATTCTGATAAGCTGCACAGCGAGCTAGAGGTTTTACAAAACAAAACACATGGAACCCAACTCGCTACTTCGCGCCAGCTTCAATGTCAAGTTCATCAATAATATTCTGATAAGCTGCACAGAGAGTTAAAGGTTTTACAAAATAAAACACATGTAACCCAACTCTCTACTTCGCGCCAGCTTCAATGTCAAGTTCATCAATAATATTCTGATAAGCTGCACAGAGAGTTAAAGGTTTTACAAAATAAAACACATGTAACCCAACTCGCTACTTCACGTCAGCTTCAATGTCAAGTTCATCAATAATATTCTGATAAGCTGCACAGCGAGTTAGAGGTTTTACAAAACAAAACACATGTAACCCAACTCGCTACTTCACGCCAGCTTCAATGTCAAGTTCATCAATAATATTCTGATAAGCTGCACAGAGAGTTAGAGGTTTTACAAAACAAAACACATGTAACCCAACTCGCTACTTCACGCCAGCTTCAATGTCAAGTTTATCAATAATATTCTGATAAGCTGCACAGCGAGTTAGAGGTTTACAAAACCAAACACATGTAACCCAACTCGCTACTTCACGCCAGCTTCAATGTCAAGTTCGTCCATAATGTTCTGATAAGCTGCACAGAAATGTTCTGATAAGCTGCACAGAGAATTAGACGTTTCATGCCAATCTGGTCCTATGGCGTTGAAAATGCGACGACGTTCCGGTGTCGCTACGCCACCATATGTGCCTATCATGGCTCGAGCGTGTACGTTGTTATTGATCAGAGACTCGGCGGTACGTGTATTTTGTCTGCTTCCAATTCTATATCTATCAGGCAGTGTTGTAACTGGAAACATGTTTGAAAAGTATAACATTATTATTTAAATTTATATATAAATCTAATATATTTGATGAAAACTACGGCTCATATTACATGGAAACGATCTAAAACGATAGTCGCTAGTTCTGAGTTCAAATAAATGCAGGATAAGTGAAATTTTAAGTATATAAATTCGTTCTATAATAAGCAGGGTCCGAGTAAAGGTACACACGTGTGCTAGCAATGATATAATACAGGTACTACTCAATAAAATAGTTTGTCCTGGTAACAGCTGTCAAGTTTTAGTAACATCCGCCAGATGATTGCAGATAACAAGCGCAGATGATATTTTTGTAACAGACAGACATGCAAAAAGACGAACAAGCTAAATTTCATCTGTTTTGCGCCTACTGGGTACGATATAATTCAGACTGTCCATAAATAATTCAGCGTAGTGACGCTTTGCATTGCCTGATGATAATCTCGCAGAACATACTATCATATCAATAAAGTTATGTAGTCATAGTACAAAATTAACACAGATTCTCGATATCAAAGCGTGACATTTAACGGACAGGTTACGACGCATGCACTGTGAATGAACGCATATACAACATATCGCACTTTTGTTGCATTTTGTGCATGATAAAAGATATTACGGATTATCCTTTCTTACCGTCTATCTTTATTCCAGGATGGGTATCAATTGACGATATTGTAGCCTGTAAATAGAAAATACTATTTAAAGAAACTTACAAAAAATCGTTCGAGAATTGGTACCCTGAGGCTAAGTAAGTGTTGAATAAAGATAAGTTTATTTAGCGAGGCTTAGAAGACCTGAACCACGAGCCCTGCCGAGCAGATAAACCTATCTTTAATCAACACTAACCTACTATTCTATTTATCCCATCGTTATCTGCCTTTAATTTGAAAATAAACGAAATGAAACATACTAAATAACACGAAAAACATAAAATGACCTGACGAAAATCAACAAGATCACGTCATGAGACTGCCCGTGTTGGATTTACTCCAGTGGGGAAATAAAGGTTACTTTATCCCACGGAGTGTTACTTTCGCCAATGTCGGTGTACGGACGGGATAAAATTATTTACTTTATCAGGCAAATATTATAATAGTTATATTAGATACATAAATAAGGAGAAAAAATGCATTCTGGCAGTTGTGTAAAAAAGATAGAATCAGATCTAATTATTTTTAAATTAAAGTGCAATATAATACAGTAAATGGTATGGTCAATTATCACATCATTACCTTTCGGTCATACCGGTTAGCGTCTGCCGTAAAACTGCCAGAACAACTCGACGTGTGTGTTTCTGCTGATACGTCTTTAATAACGAAATGACTAGGGGCACATATTTTAACCATGCTGTTTGCAAAGCTTGGACTACTCCCCAACAAAGGCCTGAAATTTAATACAGAACTGTGTTGTATGCTAACGATGTATTCATTTTGTAATGGCAGAAGTGTGAAATATTGTTATTTGCGAACCATTGTGTTGAATACATACAGTCAATAAATTAAAGGGAATGCAACCTCTACATTATACCTCTTGTGTTAAATGTTAAAATTTTAAATGAACGAAAAACCTGGGAATGGATGAGCCGCACGCGTCACTCGATGCGACGTCTAAGCCTTCTGTTGCGTGTTTCACCAGAGTTTGTTCTTGTAGTACGGTCGAGCTGTAGGGGCGTGTTTTTCGGCGAAACTCACATATACATGAGTGTTTCTTGAGGTCAACAACAGATCCCTTAAACATACACCCAGTATTATTACATGTAGGTCCTGTTTAATATTCAAAAGTGTTTCTGCACTTGTGCTTGTCCATATCAACTTTAAGCAGCTCTTGTTGGCAAATAGTGCACACATGTTTCTCGTAACTACAAACATATTTGTGCTTACTGGCATCTTTGTTCTGGTGAACGGATTTGCATCCTGTTTCATTTTCAGAGGTGTTTTTGCACTTGTGCTTATCCATATCAACTTTAAGCAGCTCTTGTTGGCAAATAGTGCACACACGTTTCTCGTAACTACAAACATTTTTGTGCTTACTTGCATCTTTGTTCTGGTGAACGGATTTGCATCCTGTTTCATTTTCAGAGGTGTTTTTGCACTTGTGCTTGTCCATATCAACTTTAAGCAGCTCTTGTTGGCAAATAGTGCACACACGTTTCTCGTAACTACAAACATTTTTGTGCTTACTGGCATCTTTGTTCTGGTGAACGGATGTGCATCCTGTTTTATTTTCAAAAGTGTTTCTGCACTTGTGCTTGTCCATATCAACTTTAAGCAGCTCTTGTTGGCAAATAGTGCACACACGTTTCTCGTAACTACAAACATTGTTGTGCTTACTGGCATCTTTGTTCTGGTGAACGGATTTGCATCCTGTTTCATTTTCAGAGGTGTTTTTGCACTTGTGCTTGTCCATATCAACTTTAAGCAGCTCTTGTTGGCAAATAGTGCACACACGTTTCTCGTAACTACAAACATTTTTGTGCTTACTGGCATCTTTGTTCTGGTGAACGGATGTGCATCCTGTTTCATTTTCAAAAGTGTTTCTGCACTTATGCTTGTCCATATCAACTTTAAGTAGCTCTTGTTGGCAAATAGTGCACACACGTTTCTCGTAACTACAGACATTTTTGTGATTACTGGCATCTTTGTTCTGGTGAACGGATTTGCATCCTGTTTCATTTTCAAAAGTGTTTCTGCATTTGTGCTTGTCCATATCAACTTTAAGCAGCTCTTGTTGGCAAATAGTGAAAACACGTTTCTCGTAACTACAAACATTTTTGTGCTTACTTGCATCTTTATTCTGGTGAACGGATTTGCATCCTGTTTCATTTTCAAAAGTGTTTCTGCACTTGTGCTTGTCCATATCAACTTTAAGCATCTCTTGTTGGCAAATAGTGCACACACGTTTCTCGTAACTACAAACATTTTTGTGCTTACTGGCATCTTTGTTCTGGTGAACGGATTTGCATCCGTATCTACTGTTTGGACACTGTTCTAGCCGATACTTGCATGCCCGTTTATGGGACTTCAAGTCGGCATAACGCGGCAGGTAGTCACATCCGTCGTTAGGACATTTCACTCTCCTAAAGCGACACTTTCTTTGCTCATGTTTCCGTATGTTCCTACGTGACACATTTTGTTCACAGTAGCTACATTGCACCTTTTCGTATTTACATGATATGACGTGCTCATGTGCCTCTTTTAGATTGTCCCCGCGACATCTGAATGAACACCCTTTGTTATTGCACCATACATCGACATTCTTAAGAACTTCGAAAACTTTCCGTACATTCCAAATTATATCCACCAGCGATATCTTTATCGGCATTTCCCGAGGCTTCTGAAGCTTCAGCTTTGGTTCACCAACCACCGTCTGTTTTACGTTTGGGTGATTCGTCCAGGACAAATCAAGCCGGGTAAACGTCTCTCTAGGTGCTGGATAACGAGCAGCAACACGCATGTAAATATATGCGCAGTTGATGTTTATTGTTTATTATGTTTATTATTTTATATAAGAACATTTTAAATTACAAAATTTCACAATCAGTGTTAACACACTTGGTTTTGGTTTCAAATTTATCAGATGATTTTTTATATAGTTATACATTTGTACCGATTAAACTTGAGCATACTCGTGATATATTTGTTTCTTTTGTATATTATCTTTTGTTATCAAAAACGTTCGTGTTATATTATGGAATACATTTCGACAACATTTAGTTTTGTGTTGCAAAATTCAGATCTTACTAACCTTCGATAGCTTCCCTTATGCGACAAACATTGTGTTCGGTGATATCATTTTGGAAGGCATACACTATTTTAAAATGACCTAGATTTTTAGGAATTTTACACGACTCCACCATGACAACAACGATTCTATGCCTATACTTTGTCTCAGTGAGTCTTTTCACCGCATGGGCAAGCTAGTATTCGCATACGGAATTATGTTGAGACTTCTTTGATAAGAAAACGACTGTCAACTTGGATCTGTAGATTCCTCTTTCCAACCACGATTTGTGCTCAGGTTCATCTGTAAGAATAGTCTTACAACATAGGACACAATGGATATCACAGTATGTGACGTTGAACTATAAGTTCAGTTTTAGAGCGAGCGCTCCACTGATAATACGTCAACAGACATGTAAATACCAAAAGTAACTACATCAATTCTGTATACTGTTTCCAATCACATTGAGTAGGATGCTTTTGAGTTGCATAGCTCTTGAGAATTTCATGTCTTATCCGTAGTCCAAAGACAAACCTAAACAATAACTTGAGAATGTCATGTCTTATCCGTAGTCCAAAGACAAACCTAAACAATAACTTGAGAATGTCATGTCTTATCCGTAGTCCAAAGACAAACCTAAACAATAACTTGAGAATGTCATGTCTTATCCGTAATCCAAAGACAAACCTAAACAATAACTTCTTTGAATACTGATGACAGAATTATGATTCGCGTACAAAGTATTTCGAATTCTCACTTTATCATCTTGAGTTCTGCTCCACCCAAGATACTTGGTGGATGGATATTGTGACCACAACATGCCCACGGATTACCTTCGGGGCATTGCCAGTATTATAGTTTCTTGATAAAGTTTGATTAAGTGCAAAAACATCGCGCTGATAAGTTTCCATTGCAAGTAATGCTTTCAAACGATTGGCATAATATACTAAGACCGATAAGCCACAAAGGTGCTGGTGAGAATGCTTTCATAACGTCATTTTAAAATGCTTTACGATGGACTAAAGATTGGATGTTGAGGAGAATGCCTGGACTTCGTTTCGAACTTAAACTTACAAAATGCATATATCCCTTTTCTTATTGCTCTTACGCTTCGTTTTTGCAATTTAATTGTAATCACTCTTTTCCATAAAATTGAGAAATGAAAGTCTATGTAATAAATACATGTAATATATAACTTCATTTCATGAAATTCAATGCACTGCTACATACTTTCAGCACCGTCTGTATGCGGGTCAAACACAGTGTAAAACTGTCTCAAGTTCTCTGCGATGGGCATAACCAGGGAACTGTTCTCGCTGTCATACAGAAGGTAGATGTCGTTTTCGCGTACACGCATGGTAGTGGTTTTTGATTCTGGACGCATTTCCGGGTTTGTTGACTTTTCCTTAAGTTTTAAGGTCTGAAATATCGAATTAAATTGTAAAATGGTATTCACATGTAAAACCATTACCAAATGTTAATTACTAGAAAGTTATTTGCCTGTTAAACTAATAAATAACATTTTTATGGAACATAAATGTTAACTATTTGCCATGGAGAACAAAAAATAAAAAAGAAATAATCACAATATATGGTCCAAATAGCTCGGTCCGTGCATATAAACGATTAAAAATCTGGTACCGTACTTTAATTTCATGTGTTCTTATGATGACTGTACAATCGATAAGAAAACAAGAGGACCAAGATGACCTTAGGTCGCTAACCTGAGTTTAAGGCATAATAATGGCTTTTAAAAATTTAATAGCGGGTACATAGATGTTTGAAGTTAAATGTTGACACATATGATAACGATGAACCTTTAACACCCAAAGCCATATACGTCAAACTGCCCCGCCCTGGCAACCTTGTTGTTAAACAAATCAAAATGATTTGAATCAATATGGTAGAGGGTCATGCAAGGAATATTTCTATGAAATTATTTCAAAATCCAGGGAGTGGCTTTTGTCAAAGTTGCATATAAGGCCATATACGGTCAAACTTCCCCACCCCATGGGAGCCATGTTTTTTAACGAATCAAAATTATTTGAAGACATTATTTAGAGGGTTACCCATTTAACTTTTTTATCCATTAAGTGGTTTCTTACGAGAAGATTGTCAAAGTTGCCTATACAGCCATACACGGTCAAATTTCCCCAACCCACGACGGCTAAGATTTTTTAACAAATCAAAATTATTTGAAGGAATTTGGTAGACAATAACTCAAGAAACATTTCTTCGAACCAATTTCGAAATCCAGCCAATGGTTTCCGATTAGAAGATTGTCAAAGTTGCCTATTCGGCCATATCCAGTCAAAGTAACCCCCTCCCCACCCCCCGGTGGCCATTTTTTTAACGAATCAAAATGATTTGAAGGAATTTCGTAGAGGGTCACCCAAGGAACATTTCTTTGAAATTATTTTGAAATCCAGACAGTGGTATCAGGCTATAAGACTTTTCAATATAGCCATATAATGAAAACTGCTCCGCCCTCTTGTGGCCATGTTTTCAATGAATTAAACTAATTTGAATGAATATGGTAGAGGGTCACCCAATAAATATTTATGTGAAAACTATTTTCAAATCCAGCAAATAGTTTCTGACAATAAATTGTTTTTTAGTTTTTCAGTAATTTTAAGCTTGTGGTTTCCATGGCAACCAGAGTTTTCAATATATTCAAATGAATTGTAGGAATTCGTTAAAGGATCATCCCATTCCTGCCAAGTTTGATTAAAATCCACCAAGCGGTTTCAGACAAAATGTTATCTGAAGTAAAATTGTTGACAACGATCAAGGACGACGGAAGGCGGACAAAGGCTGACCACAATAGCTCACCCACGAGCACTTTGTGCTCAGTTGAGCTAAAGCAAAAACACGGGTTAGTTCGATCTTCATTTCGCAAAACGGAAGAACAAAAAACGCTGCTTTTCTTTATCTGGCATTGAATCGAGCGCATAAAGTCCGGGGGGGGGGGAGATTGTAAAGTGAACTCTTGCTACCTTTAAGTGAGACAAAAAACAGCTGGTGCTCATAATGGCCGGTTTTTAAACAAATGCTGGATGTTCTTCTATGGTTCGTACAGCTTTTTTTCCGCTTTTCATCCCAAGAACATGTTCATGTTGTGGCCCAATATTCCGTGTAATCACGTGTTTCATTTGAAGACTATAACGTTTCATATAGTAAAACGTTATTGAAGGTACAGGAATGCAGGTGTGTTGTTGAATTGTAGATCTCACAACATTTTTTCGCATTTTTAATAGTTTGAAGACAATTTCATACCATTTTGTGACTATCGATATGCAGTTTAGCCTTACTCTTACTCATTAACCATGTTTGAAACTTCTAGTGCAAATATTCATACTGTAAAGCAGTACTTTAAACTCAACAATATTTCTGGTGACGACTTTAAGTACAAAATAACAACTGGTAATTAGGCATTACCTTAACAAGTACAACGCACACTATACACATCTGCATTGTCTGTTGTTTAGAGACATCCGCCCAGACGGTTCATGCCCACCATTTTGTTGTGTAAACACGTGTAATATCACTATTTGCCCATCTCACAATAATAAAGAATCCTTAAAATATACTTGAAACCAGACATGGGTTCATATTACCACAAAATCTAATCATTTGGTCATCGACCCATTTGCAACCTTTGTAGAAATGTTCTTGCAAATGTGTTTAAAACTGTTAGCTTACCTACATTCAAACAGACACAACGACGACGGTAAAACATAGTCTTGGCGGAAGTCTTCAGAAATAACATCGCAGAAATAACTTAAACGTACTGGTTAGGAGATCAAACCACAACCTTCAGTTTTTCGAAGGGGTTCACGCTAAAGTTACGAGCAACCTCCAACTTAATTTGTACGTAAGCTTTGTTTTTCTGTATGCATTTTGCATGTGTAAATAAAACCATGTCAAGCGAATACTCTCATAGAACCATAACATGCGTCCCTTGTGTACGTATGATACTTTAATGCTACTTAACACGCATACGTGTAAAGGTTTTGAGCGTCAAAATATTATTGTGGCACTTTAAAACATTATTGAAACTAGTATAATTTGCATTCAAGTACTTCATTAATTCTTGGAGTGGATCGCAACGAGTAATTGTGCTTACATTACTTAGATAAATTAAATACGCCCTAGATGCCAGGTTCAAGGCACAGATGCGTTTGTTTTTATCGTTAAGAAATACAACAAAAGAGACTGCCATTGATGAAACAATATTTTTCCCAAACATTGTTTCAAACTATCTTGTACATGGACATGTTTCGAATAAGTGTTCAAAGAATTGATACCGCTTGATCGAACGGCATCAATAATTATGTCACTGATGTGATAATGTTTGCTTCACACATGTGAGCGACATGTTTAGAACTCCAAAATGTATCACAATTTGAAATTAATAAAATGTATCGCTTGAAGGTTTTCATTTGTTAGCGTACATGTTTTTTTTAAAGACGGGCTTTGTATTTCCTCTTTATAAATGTAATACATAAACTTCTAACAAAAAACTAAAAAAGGACACAGTTTTACAAACTGTTATCTCAATGGGCAACAACAAGAAGCATAATTAAATGGCGAAGAAAGAAAACAATAAGAACAAGAAATAACTATGTGACCTGTAAGGAAACGTGTTTAATATAGTTTGTTACACAAATATCGATCGGATAGGTCAAATTGCAACTGCGTGTAAATATTACCAACTGAACACTTTTGACAGCATCGTAACAAAAGGAGAATTATCCCATCCCATCGCCTGAGCGTGCATTAACGAAATAACATCCCATGGAATAAACTTTGCATTATTTCAACGCTGTTGTGACAAAGCAGTCACGTGCAGTATAATGACGTCATCTTGTTGTTTGTTGTGACGTCATTTTATGTTTTTCGTTATATTTTGTGCGTTTTCTTTCGTTTATTTTCCAAATAAAGACGGAAAAGACGGAAAATGATGGGATAAATAGAATACTAGGTAAGTAGTGAATGAAGATTAGTTTATTTGCTCGACACGAAAACGTAAACCACTCGCCAAGGCTCGTGGTTCAGGTTTTGTAAGCCTCGCGAAATAAACTTAATTTTTATTCAACACTAACCTAGAATCCTATATATATCTAATAATCTTAAGTGACCTTGTTTTTCAAAATGTCTAAAGTCGTTTTCTTTAACAATACATATTTACTGTCCAAAACGAAAGTTCTCGGACTAAAATCCAACTACAGAAGAATTAAAGAGGTAAAGGCGACGCAATAGAGAATCTACTCCAGAATTGCTCGCATTAGTCAACAAAACATTTTACTGGGAAATCAAAGATCTCTGGCGAACTTTCAGTAGTATATATTACCCCAGCGATTACTTTTTTTCCACAATAACTCTCATTTTTGGAATGTATGCAGAACCATCAGTTTATTATTTTGCGGTTAATCAGCTTAATAACTGAGTGTGAAATGCAACTTTTCACGAACACATATATATTTTAAAATTTCTGCGATATTTTCACCGTCCTAGATATCAACAACAGTCTAAGTAAGTACTGTCAGAAACGAGGCCACCCAAAACCGGGTAAGTTCGGACAGAGTAGGAGAACTACGGACAGTACTGGTTTTGCTTTTGAAAATTAGATTGGGAAACTACGGCCCGACACTATTTTATATTTAAAAATCAGGAAAACTCGGACAGCATCAGTAGTTTGTTCCCATGATGCACCATTTACTATAACTAATGCATTACGTCACATGCTATTTTCAGACAAGTATTTCCCCGAAAAGATACACTTCCTAAATAAGGTAAAATCATAACAAGTAACATGAAAAGATTATTATTTTTTAAGTCGATCTACTAACACACTTGTCCGAAGTCATCCGGCTGTCCGTACTTACCCGGATTAACCCTAATTACATTATTTATAGCGATAATAGTAACATAATTTGTATAATATTGTTGTTTCCGTGGCCGTTTTCCTACTCTACGAAATTACTGACTCGACGACCCGTTTAAAGTTTCAACAGGTTTATTAATAATAACAATAAATAAATATCACGTTGACATGCGAAATAATAGTACAATGACATTGATACTTTTCAATGTTAAAGACGAGAGATACGTTCACCAATAGCACTGTACTCTATGGTAGCATAAATAAGTTACAAAATATATGTTTCAATGACACTTGTCAATATAAATTGTTTAAAACAATGTATTACACGAATTCACTGTTAAATTGCTAATAAAATTCAATATTATGAAACTCTACTTTGTTGATTTATTTTGTTACTTTACTAGATCTGCTTAAGACTTCACTTATAAATTTTCGTACTTTTAAGAAAAAATTTGAAATAGATGTTGCCTGTTTGGGTATTTTTACTAGAATGAGCCTGGTGACCAAGATTTATTCACCTTTATATACCCAGCGTTCGACTGGTGCCCAGAATCTGTCTACTGTGACCAGAATCTGTCCACTGTGACCAAAAACTGGTCACCAGTGACCGAAATCTGGTCACCTGTGACTCAAACGGGTCACCACTTGGCCACCAACAACGGTTGTGACAAATAATAGACCGCTACTTAGTTACAGACATTAATCTTAAAATAGACTATAACAAGTGAAATATACTTAAAATAGACTATACAATCAGACACATGTACACCTCGTCTGCTAACAATATCTCATGTTCTTACATAATGCCTAAAAATAGTTTTATGCATCAAAATGTAAACACAGAAAGGTGTTGCTATGCACAAATTACCCACAATTCAACATTCCAAAATGGCGGACAATGGAGGATTTAGGTTACAATATACTAATTCCAATCCTTATGTAATTTAATGTAAAAGCGATCACTTGAACAAAAAATAAATGCAACATTTTGCACATAGGGACCCTCATAACCATACCTCTTCTTAAAGGGAATTCTAAGCTGAATTGATTTAAGCAATAAAAAGGGTATGTCATGTATTATGTAAGAAAGAACTCGACACTAAACAAAGTTGACTGTTTTATCACCATCATTTTAGCGGCTACTGTCTAGTTGAATGTTACCCGCCTCAGCGCAAGTGTCATACTGTAGTCTCCAATCTTAAAACATCTCAGTGATTTATTTGTGCATACCAATGCTTACCCTACCAACATCTCTATGACTTATTTATTTAGTGTATTGTGACCTTGACAGTGCAAAATGCAGTGCAAATTACAAATAACGATCAAAATAACGAAGTTGTTTATTGCTTTATACATTGGACATCTGTCCATGAGTATACAATACATATTATACAAACATATTTGCAATAAATCAGTCACGTAACTAGTATGTAAATGAAGTACACCAGAGACACATTTACACATATATGAATTGCAGCGAGAGGTCTATCATTATACATGAAACAATTATGTATATCAAATATATTATATTGTAAGATTATTAAGAAAAATTAATCATAGTACTGATTAAACAAAGTTCGGAGTTTGAAAGCCTTGTTAACATATAATGCAAGGTTATTATTACATCGTATAACAAGTATGAATTAATGAATCAGAGTGTCTTACAACCCTTGAGAGTGCCTTTTATGTATTGACAATGAAAGTGCATGATGAAAAACCTGAGTGAAAATGCGTCTCGGAACAGACAGTCTTCAAGACAACTTGACAACAAAGAACAATTGCAAGATACTTGGTCTAAAATGGTAAATAACAAACATGGTTCGATTGATATGTTAGTGGGTCTGTGTATATTCAATAAACCCCAGTTCATATCAATATTACAAATTTAGTTTGTAAAAAAAAAAACGCGTGTGCGTATAAAGAAATTTCGGACAAACGCATCTCTGATGTGTTTGTTTTTATGAAACTATAATGTTATTAATAACAACCATTTAATAAGTATATTAATCATCATAGTTATTTTTTATCAATGTTTTGAGAAAATATGTATTAATGTTAAGATATGTCATAGATATGTTTTTTATCCATGTTTCAAGAACATATGTATTAATGTTAAGATATGTCATAGATATGTTTCAAACACTACATGCAAACACCATGACTGTCATGAATTAAACATATTTACATAATACTAAACTAGTTATCATTATCATTTATCATTATCATTTATTTACCTCATATGCATGCAGACATCCTTTTTCACATTTCAAGCAACATTAGTTAGGCCACTTTTGAAAATGAATAGATTCGGTAGTACTTTAATTTTGGCAAAGTGACAGGGGAACAACCTTAATGTGTTCTAGTTTCTTAAAATAAACTCTATTTGAACAAGTCACTTGAGTGGTGATATTTTAACGATTGGTATTGGATCACAACTAAAATCAGAAAGTGCTATGGTTCATCAAACATAGAATTTTATGTTTATGACATATACATGTTGCTGGGAACAAATAAGGCAAATTAGTTTTTATTGAATGAAGCAACTGTTCTTTTTTTTAATCAAGTTACAAGTATGTCAATATGCCAAGTGTTCAGTGATTTGTAATAAGACGACTAAGGTCCAAATTGCCAAAGGAATTATCTACCTAATTATTTGATATATTATTTTGTGTCACCTAAAAAGGCGACATAAATGGGTTACTTTTGGCGGCGTCGGCGGCGTTGGCGGCGGCGTCCCCTTCAGTTTGTGCAGACAGTATCTTTAGTTTTTGCGCAATCATTATGAAACTTTAGGGAAGTGTTAGTGGGCACAAAAGGTAGGTTAAGTTCGATTTTCGGCATAATCGCTCTTATCGTACTTGGGTTTTGCACCGTCAGGCGACACGTCCGACTCGCGGAGTTCTAGTTTACAAGAAGGTGCATCATTGGTCATATATACGAAATGATTTTATATGAAGGTTTCAAACGTCGAAACTGCTTACAATTCCCATTGCAAGAGGTTGTTTTTTTTACAGATAAGCGCACATTAGGTCACATTATACACAAACCCGGCATATGATTCTCTGGACACTTGTTGCAAGTTTATTAACCCACAGCTTACAACGTGTGCTACTATGGGCAATAGTATAGCATAGTATTCAAAACCTATTTCTTTAATATTTAGGACTAGACTTCTGAGCAAATATCATCAAAAATGCTTTTTATAGTAAAAAAAAGAACTTCAAATTAGAGTTAGATACCTGTCATTTTCGTTTTAATTGACGCTGAACATGGGTGCCGCATCTAATGTTATGACTCTGGCAGCAACCGTATGAAAGGAGCGTCTATTATACCTTATTTGAACAAACAATGTGGGACTTTCATACTTGTGTGATAACGAAAGGTGCTATATAAATACAGCCCCAGGACAATATAAGTATTATTCCTTCATATAAAATAGTTTTTTAGAATGACAAAATAACACGCTTTTAATTGTGAACGTTTTACAAATTATATCAAAATTAATTCAAAGTATGAACACATATTTACAACAAAAATCATATTAAATGAACAAAGAGATTGGATCTCTATATATGTTTTAGAGAAACAAAGAGGTAGCCAAAATAACAATAGTAAACCGCATAAACTTCCATGAAGATCTTTTTTCTGGTACATTTTTATCTGGCTTTAAAAAGAAACGAATGGTAATACCACTTAAAACAAATTCAATAACAGCTTGATCAGATATTTTATTTGTAAACAGAATGGCCTTGAGTGTCGTTTCCTATTACAAACTATTCAGGAATATTATGGAAATATTAATATCACGTTCCAAAACAAGTCATCAACACAAAGTGTTTTATTTCCACCACTTTTATTTCAGAACAACACACAGACGGTTTACAACAGTAGTATATATTTGTGTAACACAACACCAAAGTGGTTGTGATAGTGGGCTTAAATAGCATTTGTTGAACATTTGTATGACGAACCGTTTGTGTCAAAAGTAAATAGATATACCTATGACGTACCGTGTGGGTCAAAAGTAAATAGGTATACCTACAGGTACAAAAATATGCCAACAGGCACAATTTTGTGCCTACAGGCCTAAATGTATGCCTATAGGCCTATTTAAAAATATACCTTCAGGTACAATTTATACCTGTCGGTACAATTTAGGCCTGTCGGCATAAATTTAGGCCTGAAGGGTCAATATTTTTCGGTGTGTAGAATTACCGATATCCCCGTAATTACCGAAGTTCCTCTAAATCCCTTTTTATTTTAGTTAAAAGTAATATCAAATGCATTTTAAAGCTATAAAGGTCATTTTAAGGTAAAATCTACGCATACAATTTATTTAATTTTTATGTTGATCTGCGTTAATTATATAAAGGGATTTCGGGGGATTTCGGTAATTCTACACTTAAATAAATGGAAGTTATGCATACATTTCGCTTTAAGTGACTCATATAGCTTTAATTTGCATTTTATATTACTTTAAACCAAAATAATCAGTTATCCGCCGATTATCGAAAGATAGTTTATTGATCAGGATCGCGGCTTCATGTCTATTGCAGGCGCGGCCCCAATCTAATTACCCGAAGCACAAACAGCTGTTAAAATATTATTACCGGACGTCATTATACAAGGAGCGTGAATTTTGAAACATGACACAAATAATTAAAAAGAACGATTCGGATGTCCGACTAAGTGACGTATCTGAAAGCTAAAAGTGTGCATTAAAGTTTTTGGCAAATGTAGTCTAACCCTATAAAAAGTACCCTCTTTTCCTCTAAAAAGTGCGACAATTCCAAGCATTTCTCAGCCGATTTTCCTACCCATCTTGCAAATTTTAAAGTCAACTGAACGAAAATTGAAAGACACATCAAAACTTAAATTTAGAACATAGAAGAGTAAGAATTGATTGAAATATACGCAATATCAAAGTGGCGGTCTAGCAATTTGGCCCAGTATATGTAGAATGAAGACTTTAAGTTATTTGATTGCTTGGAACATATCTCTTGGATAATTATTCAAGGCAAATGTAAAGTACATATATATATGAAGAGAAATAATCAAAACATTAACACAATATATAATAATTTGTATACTAAAAATATTATAGAACTTATGTTTGTTGTATTGTTTGTTAAGCATTTATATTTACATATCACCTTTCAAATAATAAGAGCGCTCGCAAAAGTGCCCTTTAAATCCTGGCTGGAGCATGGTGTATTTGTAACCGTTTTGGCACCCACAGTAATGGCACTCTTCCTTAAATGATGATAACAGTTTAGCTCCTTTGTTGGATTCGCATATCAGCCTTTCTTTAATATTACTTCTTGTAGGGCTTCTTAGTGCTGATTAACTCTCCCATCGTGCCCCTCTGTGAAAGCGGTTAATATGTTCACCGTTTGATTAATCTTTTGAACGGTTGTCTTCATTCTGTTAAACATTGTAATATTCTCTCTCTTATATCCATAGATCTCTTTCATCTTTAGTATTTCTTCTGCAGTATGTTCTGCAGATGGCTTAATTTTTAACAATATATACCGTGTATGGTTGCTTGCGCTAGTCCATAGCCTGGATACACGCCTGTCCTCATCAAGCACACTATTTTAAACTACCATTGTTTACAGTGCTATACGTTCAAACTCGGCAACTTCGGTATACATAATTTATATATTTCATTTTCCTGTTCTCTCTTTTCTCATCCTTATCTCGGTTTTGTAGTTTATTCTCAAGTGTTCTTTCTTTTGGACTAGTTAGTATTTCTAGTTTTTTACTCATCTCGTCATACTTCTTTCTTCGAGTCGCTTGTTCTCGTCTTAACAGATAGTTTTAATTCCGCTGCTGATATTCACTTCTCCTTCTTGTAGCTCAAGCTGTTCCGTTTTGCGTAACAGTTCCGCTTCAGCTTCGTACTTTTGTTCAAATTCTGTTTAATGGCAATCTATGTTTATTCCTTATTCTTCTGTGTAAACTTTCCCTCAGATGCTCTTTTATTACATGTTTTGCCCATATTTAATTCACGTTAGCGTCTGTCAAGTTTTCTCATGTGTTCATCGTGGTAACTAAAACTGGTTGTCGTTTCTTTCAATTAGGTCTGCGAATCCTATCATAATTCTATTTACTTATTGCTGCCGCCATTCTCAATACTTCTATGTGTTAATACAACACATATTTATGCCACTAAATATTCACGTAAAAAGATCATGAACATCACAAGAGCTGTCAGAGGACAGCGCGCTCGACTATTCAAAGTATTTCAGTTGGTACATATTTTGGATAGTAGAAGGGACATACATTTGTTAAAATACATAGCTTTTAAGTGAAGCCTGGAATAGTTTATAAATGTTTGGAACAAAAACTTTAACAACAAAGTCTATGTAAAACGTGGGCTAACTCTGTCAAAATACAAATTAGAGTTATGTGGAATGTTCACCCTGATAATGGAGTTGATGACAAAGGTTAGTTCCAAGTTTTAAATGAATAACTTATGTAGTTTTGAAGTTACAAAACTTTTGAATATAAACTTTAACCAGAAAATCTATGTGAAAAAGGGTCATAACTCTGTCAAAATACAAAACAGAGTTATAGGAAATGTTGCCCTTGTAACTGGAGTTGATGACAAAGTTTAGTTCCACGTTTCAAGTGAATAACGTATGTAGTTTTGAAGTTACCAAACTGTTGAATATCAACTTTAAACAGAAAATCTAAGTTAAAAAGGGGGCATAACTCTGTCAAAATATAAAATAGAGTTATGGGGAATGTCCACCCTGATGCTTGAGTTGATTAAAAAGGTTAGTTCCAAGTTTCAAGTGAATAGCTTGTGTAGTATTGAAGTTACAAAACTTTTGAATATAAACTTTAACCAGAAAATCTATGTGAAAAACGGACATCACGCTGTCAAAATACAAAACAGAGTTATAGGGAATGTTGCCCTAAAAAGAAGTTACAAGACTTTTGAATAAAAACTTTAACCAATTCAGACGTGGACGCGGACGCCGACGCCGACGCCGGGGGTAGTAGGATAGCTCACCTATTCTTCGAATAGTCGAGCTAAAAACACTAAATCACTGAAATGCATCGAATAACAAAATAATGTTTAAGTAAACAAGCTCAAATTTAATAATAAAACATAAACGAATAGAAATTGTTTTGCAAATGCCATACATGAACTTTCGTTCTAGGTAACTAAGCACAAATGAAACGCTATACTTTCAATCAAGGGAACGTACTCATACCGCTAGATTGCTAGTCCTATACTCTACCGATTGCGCTTCTTAAACTTGCAGTCACATCGTTATAATCTCTGCAATTATATGGTGATATACGTTGCGATCTATATTTGAAACAAGGTAAATAAGTATGTAACGGGGTGTTGAATGTGGTGAAAGTCAACTCGTTGAGCTTCGATATATTTATTCCAGTAATATATATATATATATATATATATATATATATATTTAACGTTATGATATTTGTATTATGCCCTGATGAGCTTTGTCGAAACGCGTTGGCTATATTGTTTTGTTAATATATATTTATAATCCCATGTAACGTGTTTGTACTTCTCATTATATAAATTTCTCAATCTGGACTATTGACATTTCATTTACGTATATATATATATATATATATATATATATATATATATTCACACATAACTTCATTCACACATCACCTTCAACACATAACTATACACTGGTTACAAGTAGGTTATAATTAATGTTAAGGACTAGATAAGACTTATTTTTCACCTTCATTGGAAAAAAACACTTGGATGAACTAAATCTAGTAAGAATTTAGTTTTTATATATTATTAAAATTTGGAACAATAGCGAAAATAGTATTAAATGAAAATAAATATTATCATTTGATCCATAGACACACACACAATCACAAAATTTAAACAACAAAAGCAGTAAATACTCATGACTAGAAAGAGTGTTCAAGCGCAGCCTTTAGCTAAGTTGACAGCGCATCAAAATCTGTGTCGCATCAACGCCGATAGATCCTTTGACGATCAATGATTCATTTTATTCGCGAGTATTATGTGTTCACTAATGCTGGGATTTCCCGAGGAAATCAGTCCAGCTGGCATATGTGTAAGCTGAAGCGTTTACTGTGTAGTGTTGACATATTCGTGTTGTAAGAAAACTAATTAAATGTGTTTGTGTATACTTATAACGGTAAAGAAATTATTCAAAGGAAGTATAGTGTCGATAAAAGACAGATGTAAATTGGACATTTGAATATATTTTAGGGGCAAAAATTAATTATTCAATTAATCTCTCCGACCTGTTTATTTGTCTTTATAGAAAGGCAAAATTGGCAAGTGAACCGTTTTATGGTCTTATTCTAGGGGTCTTTTTCTAGGGGGCTTACTCTTTGACACGACCGCTGTGTATAAAATGACAGATGTATAGTTATTCACATCCCAGGGGCCTCAGGTTGGAGTCCTCGCTACACGGTGACTTACAAACTCGCCGTTCGCATAAAAATAAGACGTTTAACAACGGTGCAGTAATATCTATGTGTTTCACACCGGACACTTAAAGGCCCAGTTTTAGGAATGTCTGGCGTCTCCGTGGGGTATTCTACTCAGTGTATTGGTCCACCATAAAATCTCTTATCATTATCAGCAATCTTTTCTCTCAACTGACTGAACAATGGCTAAGTGCACTGTTTCCTCTTCTGCAGTGTATTGATATCAGCTGATAAGAGTAGCCACACTGTGTGCACACTGAGACCACAGCAGGGTGCCAAAACACAGGAGTACAATACCCCAGATTTGGAGTGAGTTCAAATAAAGAAGGACTAAACTAGGCCTTTAAGACCAAGGATCGCCTCTGGTACGGGACGTCTACCCTATCTTACACCATCCCTCGCAACCCAATAAAGACGTATTCTGGGACGATTGTTATATGGGAGAGAAACCAGTTGAACTCTATAAACATTCACCAGACACAAACGGCGCGACGGCTGCTGTGACGGAGTGTTCAGATATAGTAGTTTCTGAGATAAAATGTTCATTGTTTGTCCATTTAGAAGTTCACTTTCATCAACAGATTTTAAGGACAATACAACTTTCTCTTTCTTACAACATATATTTAATTCAGAGGAATTTCATACTTAAATCGTTATTCGGATAATCAACAATAGCGCGGACTTTCTGTACCGTCTTAATTTATTTTAGTTTAATCAATTTGGTTTGTGAATCAATGAATGTTAAATACCCATACACATTTACTTCGATTTAATCTAACTTTAGTGCATTGTTTATTTCCTGATGGACACCTGCTGTCTGGTTTTCTACTAACAACAGAGCATGACAGTTTAGGTACAGACCTGCAAGAAATCAGATGCAAAAAAAAAGTTGTATTGATAGTATCCCATGTGCCACAGACGATAATACCAAACGAATGGTCAGTTCATGTTATGGGTTTCTAGTGTAACTATATCCATGTAAATAAATCTTCATCTACTGAAGCACGTGCATATGCGATAAAACTGTTTCTCAATAAAGTTCGGAAGAATTGTAAATGAAACTTATTCAGTACTAGCAAAAGTATTATTAAAATAGCAAATAGCAAATATTCTGATTAAATAACAGTATTTAATATATTGCCTTTTCATTGTCATTTGCTCAGACACTGAATAAAATCCGTGACCACCCAACAGGTAGTCAAAAATGCCAAACGAAATTTAAACGGAATTCTCTTATTCAAACAAAAGTGTACAATTTCTTTAAAAAATACTTTATAAATATACCATAAATAGTACTAAATATGTATATTCAAAACTTATGGTGTCATTTTAAATCAATCCATAATGAATAAAATATGAATATTCAAATTATCGTGTTACGTTGAAGATGTTTGATGTAAATTTTAAGTCCTTTTTAATACTGTATATTTTGTCATTGTGACCAAAATATCGTTCATATGCATCGCATACATTTACAAGAAAAAGCCCAAGCGCAATATTTAATGATGTATCCGTAATCCAAAACGTATTTTGACGACTGAAATATTCTCCACTTGCGGTTTCCGCATAACAGTTCTCGCATAACAGAACTCCTCGTTATACTCATAAAATATGCATTTGATTACTTATATACGTGAACTTTTAAATGGATGACTTTTGTTAAAAATGAATTACCCTAAACCATCAGAATCCAGACATGTTTCGTGTGTGTCAGGCTTAATACATGTATGTTAGTATTGACCGGGCAAAGGGTTATCTTAGGTCATTACAAACGAAATTATCTCAACGCAGATATTTGAAAGTTTTCAACCAAAGTTGAAAGTAAATGCATGCCAACATCAACTTTCACTCGACCATAGCCAGATCACATGTTGTAAACTAAAATAGTGGGCACCCCGTAGAAAACGTAGACACCGTAAAATCATTGCATTGTTATTTTGATTTGGTTATTTATGGTTTTAAATTGTAAGTCTCAATGTTAAATATCTGGACTAATAATACCATTATTCTGAGGTAGTTTTATAAAATAAAACAATCCTCTGAGATCCTGAAGGATTTCATGGTGGTGGCAGTGCTTTCTTTAAACCGCATATGGGAAGTAACACAATAATCATTTTGGCAGCATATAGTGTACACGGGTTCTATGGACATAATTAACGACAGTTTGATAAACACAGTATAATGAAAGAAAAGGTCCATCCATCGACCATGTATGCGCTGTAAGACCATATTTCCGATATCTATGAACACATTTGTTGTTGTGTGAAGAGGTAGAACTTTGAAGTTTTGGACATATTCACATGCGAATATGTATCATAACGCGCTAAAAGTGAGTTAGGATTATATTGTATTATTTATTAAAATCTAACGAGTGCATCAGCCGCAATCGAATGGCTTCTAGGTCTTGGGTTTGGGAAACCCTCAATATAAACTATCGGGGGATTTGGTTGGAGAAACACACCTTAGCAATCCAGGCATTAGCACTGTAGCGGTTCCATACACTAGATATTGTTCAAGAATTAAATGACATCTTGTGGAACATGGGCAACACTAGCAAGGTCGAGATTCCTTTGTTATGTTCATACTATAGCTGTTTTTGAACAAAGACTGATTTTTCATAATTTATGGGATCATACACATTTATAAATTTAGAATATAACTACATTGTCAATGTTTTTTGTCCCTCCACTTTCCACAAACCGTTTGCTCAAGACACAGTGCACGTGTATTAACATATACATTGTACACGATCCATGGCTTACCACTGCTTCCTGTTATTTTTAATTTCTATATGAGTACACATATTTTTCTTTTAAAATCAAATAAATGAAACTTATATATTGCTGCTTTATTACACACAGTTTATTTACGTTTATGGACACAAATAAACCAGATGGCTACAGTAACATGTTAATTTCATTTTATGGGAAAACGTATAAGCCACGCGAACAAAAGATTGATAATTATTGCTATTACATATTATAATATGGTATATACACACGCATACACGTATGTGTTTAATATTTGGTACATGAAGGCATGATGTGTTTTAATTTCTATCGAGCAAGCTGCATGGTACTTCAACATATGATCAACTTTGAAGAGTGACTCGGTCGAAGGTGATTCCGCATATTTGGCGACTGCTGCCGTTGTAGATGACCACAAACTGACCGGAAGTGCTGGGTAGGTTACATGACAGACTCCTCCCAACCACTTCTCTGACATGATTTGTAAACGAAAAACACTGGAACACTGAAAATGAAACAAAAGTTTAGTCCGTAAAATACATATAAGTGTTCTGTAATTTAACTGACTTTACATTAGTATTCTATTAAAGGGACTATGAAGCATTGGCTTCCTATTGCACTCTAAATAATTATATTTGATAGAAATGAGCTTTACTAAGACATTTGCATGAAATGAATAATAAATAATATGATACATAATGAGTTATTTGATATAAACAAATTATCAAAAAGTTTGAAAAAAAAACCACCCAAGCGGGTATCGAACTCACGACTGAGGAGCCATATGAAGAAATAATAGAAGACAACTCTTTAACCAATTGCGCTATTCTGCTTGGTAATAAATCGTGTGTAAACAATGGTTATCCAAAATATTCACAATTCTGACGACAAAATGTAAACATGGAAAGGGCCAAACAAACACGACCCATATTATAAATTGACTTTTATCTTAGAATGCGTTCACTCTTTTCCCATTATATATGCTCTGGTTTAACTGTCATTATGTGCCAGTATTAATATCTTAATTTAAGATTATTGTTTTTCAGAAAGTGCCCTTATGGGACTCTTTTCGATGACATAGCCCCTTTTAGTGTACTCACTCCATTAAACTGGCACAGGCCCGGATATCACAAGCTCTGTCAGGGACAGTGTAACAAGAACTGTGTACAGCGATCGACATATCTAAAGAAAAGCAATGCTTTGAATGTAATTACATGTAATTCTCAGAGAGCTGATGTTTAGCATAGGCCCGGATATCACGAGCACTGTCAGGGACAGTGTAACAAGAACTGTGTACAGCGATCGATATATCTAAAGAAAAGCAATGCTTTGAATGTAATTCTCAGAGAGCTGATGCCTGGCACAGGCCCGGATATCACGAGCTCTGTCAGGGACAGTGTAACAAGAACTGTGTACAGCGATCGACATATCTAAAGAAAAGCAATGCTTTGAATGTAATTTAATGTAATTCTCAGTTAGCTGATGCCTGGCACAGGCCCGGATATCACGAGCACTGTCAGGGACAGTGTGCCAAGAACTGTGTACAGCGATCGACATATCTAAAGAAAAGCAATGCTTTGAATGTAATGTATGGTCGATTTAGTTTGTCCGCACATACATCATCATTATTTAAGTAAACTATATCAAATTCATCAAGCGTATATTTTATATTACATATTTTATGTTAGTTTGGATTGATGTTTATAAATAGTCAATCTTATTGAATTAATAATTTCGATTGATTTCATGTTAAATAGAAAAGTTATACACGTATTCTTTAAATTACATGCATGAACACAATAGCATTTCGAATCTGATCCTTTCAGACTTCTCCTGTGCAAACATGCTTAATTTTGAATGATTTGTCAAACAGCTCACTCAAGCTTGATACTATAACTAACAAGGCGTCGAACTTGCATGTACTCATAAAAAGGCTAACTAAATAGCCATAACCAAAAAATGAAATATGCGAGCTTATACTTTTGGCTAACCAATTTACACACGTCATTAAGTTAACCTATTCCGTATAAAAATTATATTAGATTCTTTCATTGCGTAGTATTAAACATACGCCTGTTATCAATTATCATAAAATAGTACACTGTGTTTATAAATTATCTTTTACTGGTATAATTAACCTATAATTTCATGACAACCAAAACATAAACATGAAATACAAAAAAATTGAGAAAATAAATTTACCCTTCTATATAATATAATATTGTCCTCGCGCTATAATTAGCTTGCAGTTTTTGTAGTATGCTCGGCTGTAAATCGGTTTTTATTTAACGAAATCATATTAAAGCACATCAGATATAATCTGAACTGTTAGCGTATGACGGAATTTCACAATTTCGACAATAACAAGGGTTTTTTATTTGTTTTACAAGGCAAATTATCCAATTCTGTTCATAATGTATAACGCCTTGTTAGAATTTGACATCTCAGTACCATCACATGTTACATCTCCACCACCAAATGCACAATGCTTTTCACCATTGCCTGCACCACAACGTTGTTACCGTTATACTTATTTGACAACGGTCAAAATGGGTTCAGTAAGCCACTATTATACTTAATAATGCTGGATATGAGCAAATATAGCCAGCAACAAATAACACATTAAATCCTCATCAATTGATGCCGCAACAATTACATAATTTTATGAAAAGTAATAAAGTATGTTTTCTTTTTGGGTCAAGATTGATGTTAATGTTTATAGGGACATATTTGGGTCAAGATTGATGTTAATGTTTATAGAGACATATTCACATTTTTCTATGTGTTTTTAAGAAATGTAATAAAGTATGAGTTTCGCAGTATTTATATCGGTATTTATATCTTCCAATAAAGCTATGTCGACAGGTCTATGGCATTTCTTAATATTGTACCAGTGCCTAGGTTGGTTGGTTTTGACTGCTTTGATTGTGTTAATAAAAATAAGCATCAATTAGGGACATAACACGAAACATTGTTCATTCATAAGATAGTTCAACTTGCGAGAGTGGTTGTTTGGAATATTTGTTTGATTTATTGTTTTTATTTATTTGAAAAGACGTGACAATACACAGTAGATTTCATCTGTTGAAACATATTACTAATATTACTATTTTCATATAACGTAATATTCATTGACTAATTCAAGCTTGTTGCACATTCAGTAATTCGGTCCTATTTGATAATGTTGTAGATATGAACCTTCCATTTTATTATAAATTATTGATTATATTGTTAGATCAATCAAAAACAAATGAAAGGAGTAGCAATATATTTAATTTTTAAAGACGTGTATAAAACCTTAAATTCTAAGCGCAAAGTGCTTACGTTTGTCTGGATCTATAAAATTTAATATCATTAGAATAGGAAATTAAAGTGTCGCTTCTCTTTGTTCGGTGAAAAGCACATGCTTCAGTACATGCTATGGATGTTTTAAATGCGTGCAATAATAAGGTAGCAGTTACGTGCATTAAGTCATGGCAGTTAACGATAACTGTTGTTGCCTGGCGTGAATTTGACTGCGTGTATTTTGTTAATCCACGGTCCTCTTACGACATCAGATTTCTGACGTTGACATTGTAACCAGTTTCTTTTCAGTAAAATCTCTTCTATCACTCCTAATAAGTGTCTGTACTGAGGCTGAACTAAATATGTACTTACATTTTGGTACGGTGTCCTGTTATCGTCATCGTAGTTTCGCGACTTCGACCTGTGCTAATGAAAGGGCGCCATATTTTGTGAGTCGTTGTCGCTAAATTTTAATTTTGTTGAATATTATAATGTGTTTTATGTAAACACATGCATGTACATACTGTACATGTATAAACATTTGCCAAGGGTTATAAACCACTACTTGTAGATCGATTTTATATTTTCACTGCTAGAACAGTGAAAATATAAAATTGTATTCCACCAATAAAATTTGATATTTCACTGAAAAGCATATAATAAAAGTTTTTTTAATGAATTGGATGTTAAAGTCTGTAATATTTTTTGTTTATGATTGATGTAAATGATTAAAGGGACATATTATTTTTTTCGCGTTATTACGAAATGTCATTTGTAGGTATATATTCTAATAAAACTTACAATTTACATTTGTACGTTATTTATTAACATTTTGGCATTTGCAAATTTTGTTCGGTTCTCATAAACAAAAAAAAAAATCATTCGGTATGTTTACTTTGCCGTTATTGATGTTCTCTTCACTGTATTCGTGACAATGTATTTTTCATAGATAAAGCAGTTACTTGGCCTTATATGACATTCAAAATATAACAGCGGTCACATGACCTGACAGTCAGTTTTGCTTGGTCACATGTCAAAAAGGTTGAAAATGTTTTTGAGAGTCAAAATATCTCTTTCTCGGGTAATGGGATTTTATTATTGTTGACAAAATTGAGGTATAATAAAACAAAATACAGTTCATCTGCTGATTTTCATCAGTTCCATCTTCAAATAGGTAGTATTCATTGAATAATCCAGATTTGACAGAAATGTGTTGCACATTCAAACATATACCTAGTCCTATTTTATTATGTTGTCCCTTCAATTTTATTTTGGGACCTTTATTATGAAATGACATTTATCAGAAACACATTGAATGAGTGTGGGTTTAATGTTTCAAGAATATCTTTAAAAAAAAACCTTAAGGCAAAAGGTACAGTTATTCAGTCTGTGTGGTGCTATAAGTATTTCATATTGTAGTAGATGAACTGGATGTATTACATATGTGCAATAATGAAGGAAAGGTTATGTGCATATAGACAAAAAGTAGCTAACGATTACTTGTGTTGCTTTGCGTGAAATTGGCTAAATGTATTATGTTAAATCACAGTACACTGACTACATCGCATTTCTCACGTGCTCTGTAATCAGTAATATCTCTTCGATCATTCCTAATAAGTGAAGTGTCTATACTGCGGCTGAACATTTTTATTGTCAAAATCTTCGTGTGCATTCGAAAACTCCACTTAAAATACATGTGCAAGCAAATGCTTTGCATTTCTTTTATGTTGATTGCGGTGTCTGAATGTTTTAAAGCGTGTGGTAGACGTGCATTTTTAACGCTAGTATATTCTGTTTAAACACCCCTCATACATTGTTCAAACGTGTGTCTAATGTTAAGCCTGTATAAGCCGCCTTGCGCAGTGATTAATATGTATAAACAAGACTATGTCGTTTAAACTGGATTTGTCGGGAAACGTCCTTTTAAGATAGATTTTATAATACTTTCACTGGAGGCTTTATGGCAACATTTGAATCATTTTAAGTTAACATTGCAAACTGTAACGAGTGGACTCATTTCCACAGTTAAACTTGAGCGGCGTTTATTGTGTTGACTTACCAGCCGCATACGGAAGGAGCATTTATTATATTTTATTTTTAACAAGATACTATTCTTGATTATATTACAGTATAACTGGATATTAAATTCAAGTTAACTACATACACCATGTTGCCTTTGACGCATTAATGCGTTTCTTGATTGTCGTTTTAGGTTACTGTAGCTACCCTTTTTGATCAATAAATAATCGAGAGCACGCAGCGCAAGAACTTCAGCTCAGAGTCAGTTAAAGTCCAAACCATAAAGGTTTCTACCTCGAAAAGACACATTTCGTCGTTATTTTATCGCATTTTATCCCTAAAAATGTTCTATGTCATGTTTCTTTTTAATGTTGATTTACTGCTTTTGAACCACTCCTGAACAAAATACGCTCTATATTTTTGCTCGTACTGTGGTTTGCATCAAATAGTTAGTTTGCCTAAAAAGACTTATGTTCGTTTACTACTGATACAAAATTAAAATAATATTCGATTTGCATATAGGCTACATATATGTGAAGTAAAACATGTTTTATTATATGTGAAATATTCTGAAACAAGAGCGGTCAAGTGACTTCGCAAACTGGAAGGGGCATTTGAACATTCATGCGTCGGCGCGGATGGACATTATAAGCTGAGAAATACACTACATTCTAGTAAATGGTCGGATATCGAAAGTGGGGCTGTATTGTGGAGTTCGATTATTCGTTTATATTGGTTGACCTGTACAGAAATGCACAACAATGAACCAAATGGCTACATAAACATGTTTATTACGTTACATACTCTATGATATGGTTAAAATACTAGACAGGGTAATAAGAACAAAAGGCTATTATTATTACTTGTACATTTCATATATTTATATTTACACCTGCATTAACACATATTGTTTTTCGTTGTTCGTTTGAAGATTTAGAACATAGCTCATGGTTTGGTGTGAATTTCAGCCAAAGTAACTGCATGGTACGCCAACATAGCGGCAATTTTGCAGCGTGACACGATCGTAGCTGATTCCGCATATCTGGCTACTGGCTCCAGTGTAGCGGACCTCAAATCGACCGGAAGTGCTGGGAAAGCCACATGACAGCGTCCATCCAATAATAATTCTTGCACTGTTTGTTATCGCTTGACTAGAACAACTGATCTGAAACAAACGTTCGAACCCGGACAATATATACTAGTGTTGAGCTACTTAAAGGACAATATATACTAGTGTTGAGCTACTTAAAGGACAATATATACTTGTGTTGAGCTACTTAAAGGACAATATATACTAGTGTTGACCTACTTAAAGGGACTATGTCTACGAAAATGTGATCTCCTTCCGCAATCAATTTTTATAATGTTATAGAATAAGCAGTACAAAGGCATTAACAATATATAAAGTAATAATTATTTACTATATTATGCGATTGTCGATTTAACAAGATGGATGCCACTTTGACCTCTAATTGTGGCCTTGATTTTATGGACCTGATTCAAAACGCAAACATTTGTGTACAGTGATAAATTTGAAAATCCCTCAATCCATTGCCTAGTAGGACAAGTAAAAAAGCCAATTTCGACCTTTGACCTCTATGTGTGATCTTGAACTTTGACCTACAAACATGGTTCATGTGCGCTTTATGCCGTCTTACTAAGGTAAAAATATGTGTAAAGTAGTTTAAATCCATGACAAGTTGAGGTAAACACAAGCAAAGTGCCTTGACCTCTAGGTGAGACCATGACCTTTGACATAGGAATCTTATTCATGAACGCTACAAACTACCTTGTTGCAGCAAACATTTATGCCGAGTAGTTTAAATTCCCTCCATGGCCAAATTATAGTCCAGGGGCCTTTATCTGAAACAATAACCTTAACTTAAGTTGAGGTGAAAAATACGAGACCGTTAAGAGACCGCTACGATACCGCTATTTCATTACCCGAAAGCTCACCTTAGTTCTCTCGTAAAAATAACCTTATCTTGCTATCTCGTAACGTAATACACAGTAACAAAGGACGCATATTCCAGCGTTTAAGTGCGTAAATTACAAACACAGATTATTGTAAACATATCTAAGCTGTGATGGAGGCTAAAAAACGTGCTCGGAGGCCGAACTTCAACCACGAGGAGCTGACAGTTCTTACCGAGCAGGTAATGAATAAAAGATCATTACTTGTTTCAAAGTTTAGCGATACGGTTAGTAATGAGAAGAAGAACAAGGCATGGAACGAGATATGTCAAAGTATTAACTCAGTGTCATCAACAGTGAGAACACCTGACGAAATCCGAAAGAAATGGACGGACTGGTCGTCGAGTATTAAAAACAGGGCGTCACAATTGAAAGTATCTGTAAATAAGACTGGCGGGGGTACTGTAGATGGCCCGTCTTTATCTTCTTTACAGGAGAAGGTAGTTTCTATCATAGGAACCACTGCATTGAATGGTCTTGACTATGGAGTGGATTCAGAGTGTATTGGTTCGGATGCCGAGGACCCATTATACTGTCACGAAACTCGAACACCTGTTCCAAATTGTCATGAGGATCGTGACGAGGTGTTTTCTACTGAACCGGAGGGGTTCATATCTATTGAGCTGCCAGTTCCTCGGGCAGCTTCAAAATTATCAGATGCCACTCCTGTCAGAAAACTGCAAATGATTCCCCCTAAAAAGAGGAAGATTGCGGAAACTAGGTCACCATCGGATGAGACAGCATTTACCACCGATAATATTATGATATCTTTAGAACAAGAAAGGCTCCAAGTTGAAAAAGAACGTCTTGAAATAGAAAAACAACGACTGGGCTTTGAACAGAAACGGTTGGAAACCGAAAGCAGAATTCTACAGATACTGACAGAGCGCCACAGAGGCTGTTCCGGAAATGCAGGAGCGCCGCATGTTGCTTCAGATGTCGGCTTGGGGAATTCATCTTTCGGCTTCCTTGCAAATGCAATAAGCAATACAAATTCAGATGAGTTTTCTTTGGGCACAACACGTTTTCATCTTTAAGACGGTAAAATCTCGGAGCCAACACCACTGAACCAATGTGAATAATCTATTTATGTTTTTCACTCTGTTAATGTTATTATATTTTGTATCATAAACAATTATAAAGATACGGATTTTGATGACGATTATGACGATGACGATAAAGATGATGACGACTACGACTAAGACGACTACGACTACGACGATGATGATGATTGTAATTATTATTTAATTTCAATTGTTATTATTATTATTTTATTATTATTGTTATTATTATTATTGTTATTATTATTATTATTATTATTATGATTATTATTATTGTTGTTGTTGTTGTTGTTTACTCATGATGATACGGACTAGGATGACGCCGACGATTATTATTACTGTACTTGATAATGATTATTGTTACTCGTACACTAAAATGTTTTATTCATTTCAGAATTCGCCGTTGTTAATACACGTGTTCACCCACTTGCCAGTTGAGGACCTACTTGACAGATGCCGTTTTGTGTGCACCGCTTGGAATACCACCGTTACTTCGCCGTATTTGTGGAGAGGATTTCGGCACGTTAGGTTGATGCAACCATCCGATACAATGAACGATTATAGTGGCATTATCAAAATGATGAGAAACCTTATAAGCCTAACTGTGAACATTGAACACGTTAATTCTTTGGACTGTTTAGATGTCTTACACAAACTAAAAATCTTCACATTGTACGGTGAGACAAAACATCGGGCGACACAAGTAGCATTGTCTGTTAAATGCATTCTGAAGCACGTGACCTCATTTACTGCCAACCTGGCATTTTCTATGGAAGACCAGTTGTTTCTGGCGTTTTTTTGTCGCAACATGCAAACTTTGTCGTTTAATAATACTGCTGCTGTTTCAGCAGATGATATGTTATACATTCTGCGCTGTTCGCCGTGCTTAAAGTATGTGCATGTTACAATGGACATCACAGACGCATGTAGATGGGCAGAGGTTTTCAACACATATTGCGGCAAAATATGTTTCCATTGCAACATGATTGATCAAGTTCCGTCGGCGTTGTTGAAATATACTAGGCTACGCTACTTCCGTGTTTGACAATATTGCAGTGCAATTTGGTAAAACTGAGATCGTCGTGTAAAATCAAACTAATCGGTTTTCTTTGTAATCAGTAACGTTTGAAATTTTGCCCGTATAAGACGGCACTCTGCCATGAGCCTTAATTTACGAAATTCGTTATTCCATGGAACTTGTATGCAGTAAATAACTGTTTGAAATCATATGAATAAATAGTTTCCCATTTGATTTTTTTGAGAAGAATTACACTGTTTTGTTGCTGTTTTCTCCGATGTTTCTGTTTACTTTATGTTCTTTGCAAAAATAATCATCGTCATAATTGATAATGTTGTTAACTTAATTTTCGTTTGCTTGTTTTGGTCATAACATTTTGAAATTTTCGCCTTGTATAATTTATGTAAAATCACACCACACAGATTGTCGTGCAATTGGACTGGGGTTATTACTATATCAACTAGAATATGTAGGTATTTGGTACAATATGTATGTATTTGGTACATGCTGCCACTTACATGTAATATTTTCTAATATATATGTATATGTCTACATTATATCACGTTACATAAATTTACTACAAAAATCTGTTTTTATAAAATCTATTGTAAACTGATTTAAGAAACCATGCATAAAACAAAGAGCAAATGGTGTCCATTTATTATTTAAAGAAGCTTACATTTTGTAACCCCTAACTTACAAATAAACTTTATGAATACGTTCAACATCTTTTCCTTTGATCAGGTGTTGTTTGTACTAATGCTATGTACAAATATTGTGCAGGTACACGATTGAACCTGTATTTGCTAAAATTTCTCTGGGATATTTTACACAGACATATAAGTTTAAAAGACTTTCGCAACACTTGCATAATCTTATAGTACCGAATGTCATCCTAACACCCCGGGATATTTAATTAATGGCGAACACATCGCCGATAAGTCTATCGCGGGTTTGACGCCCACTCCGAACATCATCCACGAAAGGCTGTTGGTCTATGCTATCGTCATCGCTATCATCAGATGGTCCATTTTCGTCGCCGATAAGTGGGATCCTTCTCGATACACAAATGTTGTGCAACACAGCAGTGGCACAAACAATATATACACACTTCTCTGGTGTGTACATAAGGTGTCCACCCGATTTATGTAAGCACCGGAAACGATTTTTCCATATACCATATGTTCGTTCAATCACGCAACGCGTTTTCTTGTGAGCAACATTATATAGTCGATCCGCTTCCGTGTCCGGTCTTGATAAAGGAGTTAACAGATTGGGCTGCAGGGGGTATGCACTGTCTCCAAGAAGCCACGCGTTCAGTAAGTGTTCATTTCGTAGATACGTTGCAACAGAAGAATTACTCCATATGAATGCGTCGTGAGTTGAACCCGGCCATCGTGCCACAATGTTCAAAAACATGTTGTTAGCGTCACATATGCACTGT
Source organism: Congeria kusceri (assembly GCA_027627225.1). Classification (NCBI taxonomy): domain Eukaryota; kingdom Metazoa; phylum Mollusca; class Bivalvia; order Myida; family Dreissenidae; genus Congeria; species Congeria kusceri. The sequence goes on along the minus strand of CM051032.1, from coordinate 26,666,213 downwards.
ACATTAAGCGCATGGAAACCTTTCCTTGTTACATACAGATGCTCATCTACCGCAGGGGCGATTATAGGTATAAATGTTCCGTCAATGGCTCCAATCACGTTTGGAAAACCATGTATATTGTGAAATATTTGTTTAATTTCTGTCTGCGACGCTCGTGTTGTAGGGAATTTGATATAGTCACGAATTCTGCGAGTTAATTCAAAAGATACACTGTGGACACTTCTCGACACCGACATAAGTCCAACGCCATGTATGTCAGCTAACGGTGACTGAAAGCTACCAGTTGCGTAAAACCGCAACGCAATGACGACCTGAAGTGAAGTAGGAAGCGACTGATTTCGATAGGTTGGTCTTCGTAAGTCTTCATCTAGTATTCGACATATTTCGTAGATAGTTTGTCTATCAAGCCGATATTTGCTTGTTAATTCTGTTTCGTCCATATAGTCTAAAGGGTTTGTTCTATCTCTCACCACTCGGTCAACCATACGCCGACGATTTCTGTTCCGTATGTAAATAAACGCCATGGCCAGGCCCTAAAATGTAAAAAAATAATGTAAGCAATGTAAGTACGCTCGGTTTATATTTATTTAAACACTCTTAAAAGTTTTATTTTCATATAAAATAGGGTCATTGTACAAATAAGCTGCCATTGGCGATGTAAGATGGACGATTTTACATAAAAATGTAGCAAAATTAGAGGCTTTGAAATCTTGAGGTTCGTTGATTTAATTATGAAATATAAGAGGTCAAATACCTATGGAAAGTATACAGGAATTGTCTATATGATAAAACGTGGTACTGTGAATACATGAAGCAAGATATAAAACATATTTTTCAATATAATTTACTTACATTTATCTCAGATTTGTTGCCAAACAAAACTTACGATGTCACTAAGACCCCGATTTTGTGCGCATAACATAAGGTACGGTTTACGAGGTCTTTTAAGGTCTCGTAAGATACGGGTTATTTGAGATAATCGCAATATCCGCTATGGTGACACTAAGATACTGTTACGAGAAAAAAAGCCTTAAGGTTGCTTTCAGATAAAGGTCCCAGACTAAAAAAAACGTATTTCTAATCAAGGGGAAATAACTCACTAAAAATTAAAAGACCGGAACGACCAGACAATATGCGCATATCCACCCTATAGGGATGCTGTATGTAAAGTTTCATTGAATTCTGTTCATTATTTCATGAGATCTCGCGCGGAAACAAAGCACCGGACGGGCGGAAGGACGGACGGACGCAGATGGAGAATGATGGATAAAATTGTCGGGGAAATGCGTTTGACACCTGGACAATCTGAATGGTAGCTGAAATAGAATTCGGACGGATGGGCACAGCGACAACTATATGTTCCGCCTAAAGATTCTTTTTTAAAAATACTTTTAAAAAAATGTAGACTGGCTATCGAACTCACAGTATTGGCCCCTTTTGAAGACATAGTTCCTAACTGCTTTTCCATTAATTTTCGAGTTTTTCATTGATGACACTATGGGTGCTTGGTTTTACGAATGTACTATCTCAAACAAAAAATTGTTAAGTTATTTGCATTGTCCTTGTAGTGTATACTAAGGTAATAAAAGGCATTTGGATCGTCCAACGGATAAACATTTGAAAATTAATATGTTTATCTTGAAAGTGGTTATAGTTGTGTGTTTAGTACATTCAAGAACAACTTAGAAGGGAAAATGTATCGAGCTGTGAGTAACACTTTCCTTGTGAATAATACCCAAATATCTATGCTATTAACTGTATGATAAATTCAACAAACAGAGAACAGCGATATTAGGTTTACTCACTGTTGCTCCATCAAACGTGGCCCTAACAATTCCGCGAAGGGCATAGCCAATCTGTCGGACGTAACATACGTTTCTACCCCCGTAACACTGGCACCCCGTGATTTTAAGCGAGCTAATGTCAGGCGCTGGTCCGGAAACCACGAGCAGCGCAAAGGACAGCGTGAGCAAAACGGTGTACAGCGACATGTCTAAAACAAATTGACAATTATCGATGTATATTTTATCGTATATTATTATTTCGGCCCATACAACCATTATGAATTTACTACCACTGAACGATACCTTCCAAACGTTCATTAAATGCATTTGTGTATGATCTTCGAATATGTTAAGAGACCTTTCGCATATTGGCAATTTTTGTTCAGATTTCAAAATAAAAATGTACAGGAATGTTATATATGAAGAAGGCCCGGCGCCACATATTTCTCCCTTGTAATGTTTTTCTTGAAATAATATTGTAGTTATTTTATCTAAATTATTTAGTTTTGACAGGGAAGATTTGTAATAACTGTTTTTTTAATACAAAATCTGTAAACAAGTCATTTTAATACTTTGAAATATATGTATACAGGTATATTTTTTAATTTACTAGCATTTACGCTAACACATTGTTAGTAAGACTGTTTACAACAGCTAGATACATGCTAACTAATATTACGTCCATCGAACTAAAACTACAAAATTATATTCTGATTTAAATCGAGAGTAGTTTCAAACTGTTTGTGATGAACTTATGCCTACGTTTTGGTGACTATTTACTATTCGCAGACAAAACTTGTTTAAGTATACTCATACGAATCAAATGTGACCGAAGACACGAATCCTAAAGAGCGCAGAGTTTTATATGTACTTTAGTTGATCAGAAAATATCAAATATATTACTGTTTACATTATCATATACATTTACACATGTTTATTCATTTTACTTGCAATGTAAATTGTAATCAGATTTAAGAAAAGCAATACATACTCGTTCAATCGGTTACTATATTCACCCGTCTATCATATAATTCTCCTCTTGCTACGATAAACTTGCTGTTTGTGTGTTTGTGATGCATGCACAATCACGGCGGTTTAAGACCTTATGTACACCCGCAACTGTACACGTATGATGCAATTTCGCAACTTTGACACAATAACAAGGGCTGTTCAATATTGCTGTTAAACAGACTTTAACATTTAATAATCTGTAACTGGGCGTTAAGATCGCACCAGTCACCTTCCGCCTAATCAGTAGCACAGTCAAGCTTTATTTGCAATATGATCAGACTTGAAAATCATCATAATAAGTTTGTCCTCGTCATCATTATTGTACTGTGTTTTACACGAACTCATCGTCATTATCATATTGGGTAATGTACTAATGTTCCACAGACAAAACATGACCATCAATATCATAGGCTACAATTACAACAATAATGTTGTTCTTATATAGCTGCGATCTGTTTTTGTTTAAAACTTGTGTTAGGTTTTAAATAATATATGTAAATACAGTCAAAGAGTTGGTTTCTGAAAGTTGGATTTGCCATGCTGTGTGTAAGCTTACTAGTTTTGTGTTTAGTGTTAGTTATGAGAGTTCAGGCGTCTACGAATATTGGCATTTACTGTTAGACTATGGACTGAGCATTTTTATATTTGTGTGGCAAATACGTGTATGAAGCCTTTACGTCAAACTGTACTTTCTTGAAGTATTCGCTAAAAGATAATTACATATTTTAAAATTAAAGATGCGTTTCTTCCGTTTTCAATTTGCTACCATCTCCCCCCCCCCCCAAAAAAAAAAAAAAAAAAAAAATTAAAAAAAAACAAAAATAAAACAATTAAAAACAACTTATCGCAGGATAAAAATGTTAGTTAAAGGGGGTATATACGATTACAGTCTGACTACTTCAACATCACATATTTCAACAACACAAATGAAAGGACGAATATAATGGAGGAAAGTTAAAAAATAATCAGTTATATGTACGATACTTAATATGTTTTTCAATATAATGCATTATAACGACAAATTTATTCCTAGCGCCATGCCGATACCGACACGTTTAATCGTATTTGTGGGTGAAACACCGCATGAATACCATTTGAAACATCCGCATAGTCAATGAAATATGCACTATTTGCATGGATAAATCGTGCTAATTTAGCATGTGCTATACGCAGTGAACCGTTTATAGTGAGGCCCAAACCACAAAACTAAACGCTTTATAGAATGAGTCTATAACACTGTAATTGAATTATTGCATTTACGAAAGGACTGCAAAACAACTGTGAAACAATACAAAGATGCATTTGTAAAATTGTAGTTTAATATTAATATACTCATTTTTATTAATATCAGTCTTATCATTGCGGATGGAGGACCCTCTATTTTAAACCACCACTCAAAATCCCGTTATTTATACACATTTTCACGAAAAGTGCGTTCTGTGATTGTAATTACCGCTGCCTTGTATGGATAGGCTCTGTCAATGTCTTAAGTCAACTTACAACGAATATTGGGGTTTTCCCAATATTGTACATGCCTAATGTATATGAATGGGTTTTCGACTGGAATACGAAAAGTATTTTAACGGCGTCAAGCTCTATTTTCGAAGATTTTTGAATATCAGTTCTTCAGAACTTTTATTCTAGTTTTTTATTCATCAACGTTTTATCGGTTTTACTTTACTTTCATTTTTTTTTAATGAAAATTTGATAAGATCGTACATACCCCATTTAATCTAAAATAGCAATTGCTTTAGAAATTCAGACGGTCGCTATATCAAATTCTCCAGAAGTTACCGCCCTTTTCAGCACATGATACGTGCTTAAAAAAACGGTCCTTGCAACGAAAGATTGCCTTTGTCCCGAATTTGACTGAACTTTGTGTACTTTTTTAATTCTCAATACACTAAATTTTACTGTATCACATTTCCAATGTATACAATATTATCTATTTTGGTTCAGTAATATCTCTGATATCTTTCCCATGAAGTGTCTTCTCAAGCTGAACAATATATTTTTACATGTCGAAATAATTGTCAACATCCACAAAAATCCACAGAAAAAAAAATGTATATGGCGCTCTTTGATGTGCTGTACGTATTTGATGTTAATTGTCATATCTTAATGTTTCAATGTTCATGTTTGAAGTGTTTCTTCCGTGTTAACAACCCTCATGCGCTTTCAAGTGAAAGCTGTATATTCAGCATTGCCAAGTGACTAATATGTGAAAACAGTTCAAAGCGCCGTTTAAACTGGATTGGTCGGGTAAAGTCTGATCAAAATAGCTATGATGACATCGTGATTGGATTTTTTGCAATATTTGCGGCATTTGCATATACTGTGGCGAGCAGACACATTTTCGCAGATTAAGCGAAGCATAGCTTTATTTGTTCAATTAATTTTATGTTATATTATAGCAAATGATCGAGTAATATTTCCAAGATGCATGTTGTTATTCCATATTTATTTCATGTCTCTTTTTGCAGAATGGCATTAGAGTGTTCCAAAAGTAAAATTTAAAATGCGATTTAACACATTAAATTGTATATCACACATTAATTATGGTAATGTTCATCGTGTATTTACCAAACAAAATATGAATATCTCTCAATGTGTCCTTCTGTGCGTCTGTATTTCAATCTGTCTCTATCTTCATAATGAATAACGCAAGACAGTGGTACATTTTGTATTTTGTATATCTAAACTAATATTATATTGTAATCGACTGAGCCATTCTTTTTATATAATAATGAAATTATTTAATGAGATGACAGCTGGCTATTCTGAATGTAAACAGAGGCAACATGCTTATGCATGTTCTAACCAATAGAACTGCAAGGTACACCGACAAAGGAGCAACTCTGAAGAGAAACACGATCGAAGCTGATTCCGCATATCTGATGACTGGCGCCGGTGTAGCTGACCTCAAACCGACCGGAAGTGCTGGGTAGTTCACATGACAGCATCCAGCCAACAACTACCGCACCGAAACCGACAATAGCCTGTTCAGAACATCGGATCTGCAGCAGGAATATAAATATACTTCAAGAAAAGTGTGTGCTTTACATATCCTAAATCAAGAACTGAGCTAAAACTAAATATGAATATATAAAAATGGCCCTCACCTTGACCACACAGGTTCGATACCCGTCCCGGTTCATGTGAGTTTGGTAACATGTCTGTTTGTCAAAATATCGGAAAGGTGCGTTTCCTCGTGTTCATACTGTTGCCCTCAATTCACACATACAAATCAAAAACTTTTCTGTAATAATCATTTGACTAATTACTAATTAGGTACAGGATGACCCTTGTTACACACAGGCTGTAGCTTTATTACGAATGAACCTAGTAAAAGTTCAAATTACTACACAGTATCCACTACACACCGTCCCTCCGTTGAACGTAGCTCTAACGCTCCCATAGAGTGTGTAGCCAATCTGTTCGACGTTACACACGGTACATGAGCAGCCGGTGATTCTAAGAGAGCTAATGTCTTGGGCAGGCCCCGATAGTGTAAGCCCAGTCAGACAAGCCGTGACGAGAACTGAGTACAGCGACATATCTTCAACAGACGGAAAAGCGGTAAATACGAGTATTATAATGGTAAAATAATATTAATTCTGTTAAAACTTCTGTTTTTTTTGTGGTGGGGAGTACCGATAGTGGAATTACCTACTCACGGAGAATTAAAACTTTTTGAGACAAACGGTGTATCCAATAATACTGCACTAGCACTGCTTATTTATGTTTAAAGGACAAAGTCATTCAGAAACAATTATTGAGTCTCAAAAGTTAAGTTGGTGCTTCTACACATAATCAAGAAAATACACGATTAGTGTTGATAACTCAAAGTTACCATTAAATTACCTCTTATTATCGTTTAGTCATTTAACGATATCTCTACAATATATGTATAAAAAAGTGTTTACATTTAATAAATAATATAGTAATATAACAACAACAAATAAGATAAAATTCTAAATCGGTATAATGTAAGATAATCTGGCGTGATTTTGAATTATAGACAAACACAATTAAAAAAAATGTTACCGTTTGATTGAATTCTTCTCGTGGATTGTGTTGTGTTTGGTGTTTGCGTTGCTTATCGCGCCTATTTATATACAGAGGTGGCCTTATGTACGACCTGTACGCAATAGAATCTGACGTATTATGAGTTGGAATATTTCGGCAATAAACAAGGGCTGTTTACAAAAATTAAGCTTTCTTTGACCCATTCAGAATGCAGTTTTGTACACGAGTTGAAAGCGTTAATGTATATATTATCATCGCCATAATCATTATTGTCATCATCATCATCATAATTATCAGCACCATCACTAGCAGCAGCAGAAGCGACAGCAGTCTTTATCAAAACATATTTATTTGTACCTGACAGCGCTGTTGTTTTTATTTTATTTAATGACATTAGAAGATCTCTGTTGTATCCAGTTTTGTTTGATCTCTTCGTGGTTTCATGTATTGGTTTATCTGCTTGTTTGGGTCATGATGGATAACTTAATATAACGTACAGTGCTTAAATATACCGGTATTTTATTGACACGCCATTCAGTTTTAAGTTTCTCGCGATTTTACTCAGAAAGTTATTGTTAATTGTTGTTGTTTCGTCATACCTTTGTTTTACTACTTTCTTATACTTATTTTTTAATTACATGGTTTGTTGTTTTGTTACGTATTCATTTGATCAAATGTTTATCTACTTAATGTCCCTCATATGTCGCTTACATTAAGAGCCAGTTACATGTAGCAAACACGTTGTAGTGCCATTCCTTTACGTACTGATGACAACCATGTGTCGTCTCGATTTGACTAACAACTGATAACTACTGAAGATAAACATGGAAATCTTTATGTCAGATTTGGGTTTGAAATTCGTTCACAAATTATATGCGAAAGCTTTACAACTAACACAATTAAGACATAGTTATGCTACACAAATGTTTTATATAGAAGTGTTTAATACATAAAATAAAATACATTAAAATGTCTCTGAATGTTGTCAAAAGAAAACACCTTATTCATTGTGCTTAGGTTCAAAGAGTATTATACGTCATCTCAATAAGTTTCTTATTATGTTCTCCGTTCATCAAAAATATGTGCTACAAACTTTGGACGTATGTCTACTTTTTATTTAATGCAACTCAAAGACGCACAAAACGTTCGACTTGGATGGTTAAAATGAAACCAAGAAGTGACACTACCATTTCATTGTTGCGTTAATTTTCGAAATTGGCGCTCACTATTATAAATAATCTAACACTTTATAATAAAATACGCTTGTTATGTTCGACAACAGCTTGACGTACCTAACTTAGTTATTTGAACAATGTTCTTTGAGTAAAGTAAAAGTAAAGTAAAGTGTTTGTTTATTATAGTGTCACTCCTCGCGATTAAGGGCCATTCAGTTTTGACTTATGAGACACCTTTACTGATGAACATCTTTACTCCCGTTTCCTATCCTATATGCCGGGCGCTTGACAGGAAGGCAATCGGTACGCCTTGATTTAACTAGCTGCTGGGTAGACAACCGGCCACATCAGAACTCGCTCTTTGTAGGACTCGAACCTTCGACCTCCCGCTCCGTAGGCGAACGCCCTAACCACTAGGCCACGGAGAGTTATGAAGTACTTGAAAATAATTCCTCTATTGAATAACTAATATTTGGATAGTGCCTGCAAGCGTGGAATGCATTGGATCATGATAATAAACAGACGACCAGACGCGAATTTTGAATTAATCTAGATGTTTTTGTTTCTCTCGTAGAAGTCAATATTTTTAAGTACTTTTTATGTTACAAACCGAAACGAGAATTTCGCTTTGAGAAAACACTGACTCATTCTCGATCTCATTCCCCTTTAACAGTATATACAACAGAAAGAATCTAATACTAGTATGTGTATTTGGGACATCTGTACAAGACTTTGAAACGGTCAACTTAGTACTGTAACTGGTGTACTGTTATCTGCTTCTCACTCTTTACTCCTTCCAGTTTAGTCCTATTTAGAGTCGGAAGAAAACACGTTGATATGTGTACTTCTAACATGCAAACGGTTCAATCCTATTTCAAATTCAAAACAAAGTAGCTCAACGCTGAGATACACCATTTTCTATTTATGCTCTGCGTTTGTACTTTACAATTATTATAATTTTTATAAATAACACATGACTGAGAGGGTGCAGAATCAGCCTTCCGTACTTTCCAATGCTTCGCTAACATGACCTTAACCTTTTACCGGGATGACCATTGAGTGTGTAAAGCTATATTTAGACGTGTCAAATTTTAAAGACGGCGTGATTGATATGAAGTTTCTACAGCGCGTTAGTTTAAATCGGTTATAAACATGGCGAAGTATGGGCAAACGTTATCGTGTGATTCGAAAAGGAGTAATATACAGTTGAAGGAAGTATTTTATGGATATTCAGATCACATAACGCATAAATGAGTGGCATAATCTGTAAACAAACTGTGCATTGACGACACAAACCAGTTTTCAGGCGACCGATATTATTGCATAGGATTGTCGTATTTAAACATAGAATTAAAGAAACCTTGCATCGGTGATGTCAAAAATTATTAAATGGACGCCAATAGTGATAATCGAATACAGGTTTGGAGACAAAATACGAATTTAAAGATACGTTCTGACCATTCTGACATGGCGATTTCGAAAACACATCGCGTATCTGGTTAGCACGGTTCACATGAAAAATGAAATAAAAAAGGTTAAGCTTTGTGGATACAAAAAGGAATTGCAAAAGAATTATGCTTTGTAGCTGGATGTTCTATGTAAAATGCCGTGGATCGACGTCAGCTCTTCTGAGGTAAAAGTTGCATAGTTGTTCAATTTTCTTTTGCCCTCAAAAATAAATCGCTGTTCCATTTTTAGTTTGATATTATATATAAATATTGCATTCTTTTAGGGCGATAGTGCATTTTGTCAACCCGAGGAAATACTGTTGCCCAAGGCGAAGCAGAGAGCAACCGTATTTTTCGATGGTTGACAATATAAATTGTAAACGCGACCAAACTCTTCCTTGATGTCTAAAATCCATGCATCGCTAATAACTTTTTACTGCTGAACTTTCGCCTTGCAAACACAGATCCTTTGACAGCGAAAAGGGGCATGATAAACACTCTTGTTCATTAGAGATATTGGTTTAGACAGTTTTTTATGATATAAAACCTGCCTGCATGGTGCCGATGTGCAGAAGAGTTAAATGTTACAAACAAAAAGGGGCAAATGCATGTCGTTTATAAATGGTAGCAACACGGGGAAGCCTCTCGTAAACGGGCAATTTAATCAGTATATACATACATATACACGCATATACATACATACATACATATATACACACAATGATTAATCAAATGATTAGCACGTGTTATAAATAAAGTAAAATATTCCTGTAAACACTGCAGTACATGTAATGTTTGCACATATAGGACTTCGGCATTATTATTCATCGTTTAACACATTTTTAAATGTGTATGGCATGTGAACTCAACATTATCTGAAGGCTGGTTTGAAGGCCTCGTTATTATTATTATTATTATTATTATTATTATAAATAGTATTATTATTATTATTATTATTATTGACTACAAAGCAAAACAATACTGAGTTGGAATCTAAGGGCTTTGTCATATTTTGTGGAGGAATTGAAGGGGAAAGGGTGGCTTATGAATTTTATGTTGATTCACTTTTACCGGTAATAGATGTATCTACGTATTAAGCAGATGCATAAGTTGTATCTGACAATGTTTTCATTTTAATTGATAAAAGACCGCCATATTTCAGTGTTTAACCACCGATATACTTAAAATTAATTTTAGGAAAGCAATGATAAACAGTGTCAATAACTTTCCTCCTAATCATCATAAACAAGGAAGAAACAAGATTGCATCTAATCTTCATATGCAAACAGTTAATCTAACATGTCACGAACGCAGTATTTATCACAATAAGTGTGATCTACTTAAAACTAACAACGGGTATCAACTTAATATTACTGACAATGTTAGTGGATCTTTTCACACATTTCATGGATTTACTGAATAAAAACTCATATGACAATTATTAGCAAATTTAAACAATGTTTGCAAGATGTTTCAACTGTGGCAGGAAGATGATTGTAACCAACATCCAAACCCACGAGGCATTGTGTTGTACTATAAGCCAGTGTCACAAATGTGGACAGTTTGTAGACAGGTATTGTGTTATTTTCTGCATTGAAATGATAGGACATTTGTACTTCTTAATATCCAAACACATCTTAGCAACAACATTTCGATATTTTAGTGAATTATCTGTTTGACAGAATCTCCTCGGAACATTTCTTTGTCTTTAAACATGTATAATAAATTATAGTATTTATATGTCAACATTTAAATGTCGCATTGTAGTACCTTCTCAAAATAAAACGAACGATTTGTAGATCAAATATTTTCTGCACTTTTAGTTGTATGCAGCAAACTCATGACGCATACATATGTCCAGAAAGCAATATCAGTCACGTGGAATGTGCATGGGAACCACTGGAACTTATCTTACACGTACGTTATGAGTTTCATTTTTTTGTCAATATTGTTATTCGTACCACTGATTAAATGTAATGATTACATTCAAAAGTTATATTTCTTTAGCTTAATAAAGAATTAGACATCCTTGATTATTTTAACGCAATCGTTATACGTATATATTACTAGTATATTAATATATCGAAACATGCAAAGAACTATGTTGGTCAATATTTAAATAATAGTGTATATTTTCGATGTTAAGATCCAGTTACGATAGAAATATATTGGCTTACAAGCTTTCGTGAAGTTACCGAAATTAATAACATGTTGTCAACTATAATGTTATTTAACAGTCCAAACGTGGTCGGTTAAACTATTTTGCCACAAAAAGGCATAGCGGAATGCTTTGGTTGCATCTTCTGGAGATGTCCGTTGATATACCAGAACACGAAGTTATGGCATCAAAACATGTGATGCTAACGGATCAGTGCAGTTCGAAGAAATCGGCCGGTATTTTTGTCGATAAAGTATTGAGTAAAACAGTATCCGAAAAATGATATTTTAAGCGTAATTGATATGGATTGTGGACGGAATGTAATTTCAATGGCATGGTCTGTACATTATTATGAAATTTTATTGAGTGTTTCTGTTTCGAAAATACTGAATGATGTAAATTATATATATGGATTTCAAAAATATAAATATTAAATATCCGCTTTGCATTCTTGTTTTAGTTTCACGTCTCAACTTTGTTTTACGTTCATATGTATACATCTTTTGTATTACAGAAACAGAAGCACTGTATTGCAAACCACAATATTTGAATCCCTTTGATCACTCAACTGAAGGTAGAAAACCGTGCAAGTCATCGTCTGGCTCATTATCCAAAAGGATTGGTTGCGCATCGTCCGTGTGCGGCGTCACCCCGGGGGTGGCAACGCCAGCCCGCCGCCGGCTGTTCAATGCGCTCGGTTCGTTGGACGGTGGATCTATGGACAATATGCAATCAGTCTGCAGACTATCTTCATTCTATGATTGATTACTAGTATTGCTTACGAGTGTATGAAATTGATATTAAAATGGCGTTCAGAGAAGTTACCATTTGTACGTGCTTTATAAAACATGTTTTGTCATAATGATTAATTTTGTAGTTTCACTGGACGAGTATATCTTTGTTTGTTGTTCTTTTCGTGTGATGTTTTATAACATAATTGCATTTGTATTGTCATAATCATATGAAACTTTGGGTATGTTGCTTTGCGGTTTGATTAAGAATATTCTTTTACTTACTTGTGGAAAACGAGCTTCAATTCTGGTTCTGTTACTGATCGAGATATACAAAAATGCTGTTAATAAAGGCAGCCCGTATCTTGCACGTTATTAATTACACTGTGACATAATAATGATCATATAAATGTCATCATTGAAAACAAACTGCATAAAACGATAACGATTACAACTACCAGTCCAAAATATGTTTCACACTAGTTCAACCAAACTTTTGAAAGGTCTTTGATAAGGAATGAATTATGTTTCATAAATTTGTTTTCCCACCTACTCATGTCATGCCCATATGTGTTATCAAAATTTATATGTTTGCAATAAATATAGTTTATACTAAAGCTTTAGACACTGCATACTTTACATAAACTGTATATTTTAGCAGCATTATGACGTAAAATGGACAAATTCCGACGCCGTGATATATTTTAGCATACCACTTAGCTCGCGTATATTCGACCCGACTGAATATTAATATGGAATGAATAGTGTATGAGTTATTTGTGAATAAAAATAAAATTATACGGACGAAAAGGATAAACATAAAATACAGTGTGCCCTCCAAAAATTAACATAGATTCTGCTGTTCACGTCTATGCAGAAAGAACGTGAAGTTTTATTTATGTAACTTATCCATGAATTTGGAACATTAAAATGTCGGAAAGTTTATATGGTGGTAAGGATTGGTCTTTCAAGCACGTGGTATACGTATGCGACGGATATGTTATGCATTTACATGACACAAATCACAATGTTGATTAATAGATAAATGTCCTGTTCGTCATGAATGCAACGAGGACGTTAAAATCACAATCATCCTACCATTCCTGAATGTAATATAATATGTAGTGCGCTAAATTATCTACATTTGTGTAATTCAACACTTGTAAGTGCACAGTCCATTAAATGGCACACTATCATCAGGCATGTCTGTGGTTGAACTTGTAACACATGTATTTATGGAATTAAGATGGTAACGACCTGTTTGCTCTTTGTGGTACGTACCTTTTCATGTTTAAAGCTTGTAAAACTTACTAATGTATTGTGCAGACTGATGATTTCTTGAAAATACAAGTATAAGTGCATTTTAGTGTATGGAGAACATGAATTTAAACAAAATCACGACTGAATATGAAATAAATAGTACTAAGGGTTTCCCACATTTTATAATCATAATCATATCACTGCACATGAGAATTTAAAATGTGTAAACGTGTACAATACAAGTATGATATATAGAGCCAATGAGTAATTGAAGCAGATTCAAAAATTATATGAACTTTTAACTGATTTTCCTTGGTAGTTCTCTTTCCATGTACAATGGTATGCGTCATTTTACTATGGACATTTACAAATCAGAATGTTTACACTTAACGATATTGCCTTCTTCAAACGAATGTGCTTTGTTCTTGAATCCTGAATTGAAATAATAGCTTAACAGGATTTAAGAACAATAATTGGGATCGATCTCTCATGTCGATGATTTATTTCCGCTGGAAATGCGTTTCAAATACATGTAGATTGTTAAGTGATCAAGTGGCCACTTCACCGCACATTAAAATTGTCAAAAGACACTTTACTAGCAAACATTCAGACGAATTTATATATAGTTTTCGTCAACTTTGTGTTTGTATATGTGCATATAATGCTTTCACCTACATGCATATGAAAACAACGATGACCTTCACACGACTGTGATATTTTGTGTATTTACTGAAACTGCTCACTAGATAGCTGATCCGGACGAATTATAAATCAAAGTTAAAAATGGTATTGCAGTCAATACAGATGTGTAAATGTATCTAACAGTGCTTGACATACTCGTATCACGCTAAACATGTCGATCTGAATGTTTGTTTCGAACGTTTTCGTTATTTACAGACTCCGTAGCATGAAGATTTTCTCCACAGAAGAGACAGAAATGAGAAATATATTAAAGATCAAATAAAACAACAACCGTCTTTTATCAACCATACAGCCGAATTAACTGAAGAGATCTTCACTGTTGTTTATTATTATATTTTCGCGAATGCGATTCATAACTTTCTCTTGACAGCTAGGACGTATGCGTGTTAAAGTTTAATTGTTGATCTCACCCTTAATTGCATATGTGTAGACTTTCTTACAGGCACTTTTGATTTGTCTCATCGTGTTCAAATGTGTGTATGTCGTACTAAAGATTAAATGCGTTTTATTGATAGTTTAACGGTAAAAGAAAATGAAAATTATAAAAATAAAATTTCTCGAACTAGTAATATTGATAGTCATATAACGTGTTTGCGAGTAACAACAGTTGAACAAGCAATCGACACATGTGTATACATGTACACAAACACGATAAACAAAAAGGCGTAAAATGTCTAGAAGATGTTGCAACTGCGGCAGGAACATGCATTTAGATGATATACAGACCCATGAAGAAAACTGTTGTAGCATTAGCCAGTGTCCACTCTGTGAGGTGTTCGTCGTAAGGTATAGTGTAATTGTGTTGTTGTTTCTATTCGTGTTGATATAGTTATATTTTATAATTATTAATTATATTGTTATTTTAATTCTGCTCGTGTTGATATCGCTGTATTTTATAGGTCGATAGGACAGCAAATGATTTTTTGCTTCTCGTATACATTGTGGGCTAGAGTTCTGTCATACACATAAGTCTATACATAATACAGTTAATATGTGCAGTAACTTAATTGATGTGTGGTTTTAATTAGTTTGATGTATTTGAAGTGTGTTCGACCTTGAGTATTTGTTATTATTCCACCTATATTACCCATTCTTGCATTGCAATGTTCAACAGTAATTCGAGATATTCAAGGATTTCAAAGGATTTTAAAAACGAGGAGCCACATGACATGAAATTTTTAGGGGTCACTACAGTGAATTCAGAGAAACTTTGTTTTCTGCCTATTTATTAACTGCTCTGGAAATGTTAAATAGTAGTAATAAAGGTTTAGAAATTGAAGCATTTGCAAAAGGAAATGATAGTGTTTTTCAGTGGTAAACTGAAAGCAAATATTTTGAAATGATAGCGTTTTTCAGTGGTAAACTGAAAGCAAATATTTTGAAAAGATGCAAGGATGATAATTTGCTCGAGTAAAAATGAGTAAAAGTGCTGTTTGCTAGCATCATACAACAGGATTCTGCATCTATTGAAATTTCTGATATTATAAAGCAATATGCCGTTATGTCAACTGACATTTTACAGTTTGATGCAGCATACGCACGACGCACACTTGTGCTGCAAGGGTAACATCTTCTACAGCGACTGTGAACTAACTCCATCATCGGAGGTAAAAGAGGTACCCGCGTTATGTTTACATATAGCTCGGACACATTAACCTGACACTCATGACCTCTATTAGCATAATCACGCTCCAGAATTATTTCCTATATTTTATTTATGCTCAGTTTTGTTCGTGCAAGTGTTTTGTGTGTTTTTACTGATACCACAATTGTATTTTCAATGGAGATCTCTTTTGTCGATTTAACTCGGTTCCAGTACAGAAGCTGATATATTCATGCATAAAAGTCAGTGTCAGGTCAATGTGTCTGTTTTATATTTTAAAAAATATGGCAATGCGTTTTTATTGTGTTTAACTTAACGTGTATTTAGGAATCTCCAAATGTTACCTGAGCATTCTGGTTTAGCTTTGTTGTAAAATGCCAATCAATATAGCTACGGTGTTTTCTTTAAGTAAATATTTTGTAGCCGTATTGTATTGTTTTATTAAAAAAATTAATAATTGGATAAAAGTTGCAAACTGTGTACATATTATGCACCTATCAATGTTTTCCCCCAGGGGGGAGCGGCGGGCATATACGGGACTTTAGACTGAAAGCGATTCCCGACAGGCGGGTATTTGACATTTCGAATGATTCCGGGTCCCGGGGTAATAGACTTTGGTCGGATTTTAGATCCCGGTAATACAGGCCCCCGGGCCATTTGATAGATATAGCATCTCCCACTGAGGGGATTTAGACAAATATGCTTGACTTAAGGGTGGGGAATTAGACCCCAAAAAATAAAATTTGTCAAATTCCCTTGGGTCAGCCCGCCGCCCCCCATTATAGGTGCATTAGGTACGATGCAGGGAATATAGAAGATATCTGAGCCCGTTTTCACAAAGCTGCTTAGAGAAAACTTAAGTAAATTACTTAAATTTAAAAAATTCCTTAAGTCTCATGCTGTTTTATGTATAGGACTTTTAACATTAAAATGTTGTAAACATGTAATTATTCCTTATAAGTTTAGTTGTGCAGCTTTCTTTGTACTGAAATCAGTTGATTTCACATAGAACATTTGATCTGAAATTTTGCCTTAAGTACAACTTAAGTTAAGATTTCCCTTAGGAGCTTTGTGAGTACTGGCCCTGAGTCACCCTTATTGATGTTTCTTATAATCATGCCTAGTACATTTAAACTACGTTTGATTTACTAATTATTATCTCAACAGGCTCCATGTGTTCGGTTTGATGTACTAATTATTATCTCAATAGGCTCCATGTGTTCGGTTTGATTTACTAATTATTATCTCAATAGGCTCCATGTGTTCGGTTTGATTTACTAATTATTATCTCAATAGGCTCCATGTGTTCGGTTTGATTTACTAATTATTATCTCAATAGGCTCCATGTGTTCGGTTTGATTTACTAATTATTATCTCAATAGGCTCCATGTGTTCGGTTTGATTTACTAATTATTTTTTCAATAGGCTCCATGTGTTCCGTTTGATTTACTAATTATTATCTCAATAGGCTCCATGTGTTCGGTTTGATTTACTAATTATTATCTCAATAGGCTCCATGTGTTCGGTTTGATTTACTAATTATTATCTCAATAGGCTCCATGTGTTCGGTTTGATTTACTAATTATTATCTCAATAGGCTCCATGTGTTCGGTTTGATTTACTAATTATTATCTCAATAGGCTCCATGTGTTCGGTTTGATTTACTAATTATTATCTCAATAGGCTACATGTGTTCGGTTTGATTTACTAATTATTATCTCAATAGGCTACATGTGTTCGGTTTGATTTACTAATTATTATTTCAATAGGCTCCATGTGTTCGGTTTGATTTACTAATTATTATCTCAATAGGCTCCATGTGTTCGGTTTGATTTACTAATTATTATCTCAATAGGCTCCATGTGTTCGGTTAAACCACGAGTACTTTAAGAAACGTTGGAATATCTCACTAAAACGAATGAAGAGATCAACTCAAGTAGAAGTTCGCATGCCTGAAGACCAAAAACATGCGAACAGAACTAATAATACTGGCGTATCTAAGAAGCCTTCCGGTAATTTTGACACGAATATTTCATTCTGCATGTGATTATGAGATCCATACGCAGTGAGCTTTCGAGTGATATTGCTCAGAGGCGCCTAGTACTGGTTCTACCCAGGAAACGGACACAAAAATAATCCGGCTTTTGATACAATCGAGCAAATATAAAAAGATCTAAAGTAAACTAATGTTGCATGCAACTGGATCAGCGTGATCCGTCGTCTAGAAGTGAATCACTACTCGTAAGCCGACTTTAAAATTCTTACTGAGAACATGTGTTCTTTAACTAACTTAATATTAACTTTTTCTCGAGGCAATACAAATATCACAGGAAATAATCATTGTCACCATAGTCTGAAATGCAAAAGTATCTTTATTAAAAAACAAAGTCATCGTTTGTATACGCAACCAAGTGGACAACGGATGGATAAGTAGTTTTTAAGTTGTAACTTAGCTGCATTGCCTACACGTTCGACACATTTTCGGGGACTGCTTACGTATTTTTTTTCTAGGTGTATACCATACACGAGCTAAGACTATGACTTTACTAGCACACCGCCTTAACTGTATTATAACCGTAAATATTATCAAAATGTACATCTGTACTTTGTATGTGTTTCATGTTTGTAGAAACAGAAGAAGAGGTAAATAAAACAAGAAACCTAGTGCGTCGACATTCTACGCTTTTGAGCTCGTCTGACTTGTCGGCAGAGAGTAGAAGATTTGAGTACATGGCAAACTCGTATTGTTACTCTTCAATGAATGACTGCAGATCTACCAGAACTGCGAGTACCATAATGTCTGGGGTGGCAACGCCCGCTCGCCGCCGGATGTTCAATGCACTTGGCACATCAGAATGTGAAATTGTGTTAGATAAGCAACCAATCTACAAACTGTCTTCGTACAGTGACCGTTAGTGACAGACTATACATTAAGATCGTCTAAGGATTCATGGGGTTTACTCTCTGGAAAACCTTATCATCTAACTATTGTCTACACTTTCTTCAACATGTTCGTCTATCATATTTTCTGATAACGTCTTTTTCATGCGTTTTGTGGACTGAATTATGTGAAAGGTAAATTTAAACTTATTTCATATAAATATTCTTCCAATGAATAGAAGACATATTGTTCTATAAAATATCTTTCCGTTGGGCAACGATATAGTGTTCTATATAAAAATCGACGATGAATCGACAACATAGATCTATCCAGGATGGTTCCCGGTTCGTACTAGATCTAACAGTACGCCTGTCACAAAAGAAAAAAATATTTCGGACTATGATGGCTTATTTGAAGTATAAAAATTAGGCCATCTAGAAATCATGCGACCTGTAATTAGTGAACTTGATTGCTAAAACCGTAGAAACCGCAAGTGAAATGTATTTCGGACATGTCACTCAATGCGATATTTCGGATAAATTACTGCCTGTGACGCAGACAAATATAGTTTGACCACAATGGCAAAAGCACCATTATTTTAAAGTTTGGTATCATTTGTATTGTGAGAAACTAATGTACGGCTAGAATAGTTTTATATGTTATAACCCTACACAACGTTAACCAGATCCCGACATCGATGGAAAGTAAATAGCATGGAATGCATACAATCAAAACAGTAGAACATAAAGGGGAAAGCGTCTTTTGCAGAAGCACTTTATAATAATTCCCGCGCATGCGCGCCGTGCGCGTATCTATTTCTAGTTCATTCGTGTATATTTTCTTCTCATTTTTTTTTAAGAAATCAATCTGTTGCTGTGATTATATTGTTTAGATTTAGTTTTAAATTAGCATTCCCTTTAATACGCTTGCTTAAAACAGACTACTTTATTTTAAAACAAAAATAATTTTCGAAGTGTTAATCAAACTGTACATAAACAAAAATATCGATCGGTCCCATTTACCCATAATACAGTTCCGTTGGACCTCCAGGTATGTTATATATATATCTTCACAACACGAGGAAATACCCGATACGTTTTCACAATATTGCATTTCATAGATATTTTATCATTCGTGTATACGTATTTACACTGTTGATAAGTGGGTTGGGATTCAATTTTTCAAAAAAGGTGCATACCATTATGCAATATATTCAACGTTGATAAAATTAGTGTTATCGTATTGATAAATACTACACTGAATCCGTATATGAGGACGTATTTAACATTGTGCGAATTTAATCGGAAGTAGATAAGTCGCGTTTTCAGAAAATAGATTTAAACACAAATGCGAAAATGTGAAACAACGCGTAATTCGTTGGTCTTCCTCTATCAGAATGTATGGGTTCTTTGAATGCCCGAAATGCAAGGCCAAATGGGAAAGTGCCAAGGTTTCCTTCAAGACCAAGAACGTGGTACGTTATACCTTATTATTAGTTCATTGGCATTTATTACCATTATTATAATCATTTTTTGGTAAAAATTGTTATTCGATCATTGGTATCATTGGTACGTGACACCTTATTATTAGACCATTGATTTGACTTTAGTTCATATGAATGCGATGCCATGTTAATAGATCATTGGTATCATTGGTTCGTGAACCCTTATCATTAGATCATTGGAACGTGATTATTGGTATCATTGGTACGTCAAACTTTATTATTACATCATTGAATCAAAACGCTGACAGCGTAGAAAGACTGTTGGCGATAAAAGAAACTAAAGGCAAATGAAAAGCAAATGAATTATGAGAGTATTTGTATCATGAGGAACATTATTAAAGTACGTCACCTGTCTGTTATATCATTTCTACAAAACAAAATATCGAAACTCATAACTATACACTCTACTTAAATAAATTGGTATACGCTGGTATTTGGCATAATTGAAAATGGAGATCCAGGCCACTGTCTTTTGCAAATTAAAACTTATACAGCGCGCGTCTTATTCAATGCTATTTATCTACGACATTCCCATCACTATTTTTTTTGTAATTCGTGTGGGGCAAATAATTTTTCTGCAACATATTCGCAAACAGAGTTATATGCATACAAGTCAATCTACAACGGGTAAAAGTCGATGAACTGTATAAGTTCGAATCAAGGCTCAGTGCTTTTTAACACAAGCGCTATGCTCGGTAAATAACGATTTAATTAAATATGAAGTCTTCCTCTGTCAAAACTCATAACTATACACTCTACTTAAATAAATTGGTATACGCTGGTATTTGGCATAATTGAAAATGGAGATCCAGGCCACTGTCTTTTGCAAATTAAAACTTATACAAAATATTCAAAAAGCAAACAGAGTTATATGCATACAAGTCAATCTACAACGGGTAAAAGTCGATGAACTGTATAAGTTCGAATCAAGGCTCAGTGCTTTTTAACACAAGCGCTATGCTCGGTAAATAACGATTTAATTAAATATGAAGTTAAATTAGTAAAATACATTCAAAACTATCTTTAGGAGCACAATGCTTTTCCATAACTCTTATGCATACTTCAAAAACAATATCAATTGTCAATCGATTGGTTACGATTTCTCCGCTATATGTACTCAGTCAATACAATGTTGTCAAACTTACGCAATATGATGTAATTCGTACGCAATTAACCAGTAAACATCACAAACAGATACGCTATCATACTTATGTGAATAGACATAACATGAATTGTAGATGTGGAAGAACTGGACTATTATTGTTTATTAGTGTTTAAGTTGGATCTATTTCTTGTCATCTATTCATGGAAAGTAGCATCGATAACAGAAAGCCCCACTGCTTAGAGAAGCGCAGTAATTTATCGATTTACTGACTAGTAGCCTGAAGAGTAAAGAAGTAGTTCCCTCAAGACCGATTTTTGAATACAACTACTACTACAACTACTAAATCCTGTTGGCTTGCGCCAACAGTCTAAAAATGATAATTTGTAATTAGATCATTGGTACAGGCAACCTTATTATAGTTCATTGGTACGTAAACCCTTTTTATTAGATCATTGAAACAATAAACATTATAATAAGAGCATCGGTACGCGAAACCTTATTATTAGTTCAATGCTACGCCATATTTCAAATATATTAGTTTATTGTTATGTTACTTCTTTTTATTAGAACATTGGTGCGTAAAAACGTATTATTAGGGCTAAAAAAATTAATGAATTGTTTCTCAGGCACTTTTTTTCCAAAAAATCAGGAGGGAGGGCGCATTTTTTTGTATTGATGGATTTTTTTTCTCCTACTCGTATCTGTTGGCACTATGTAATGGCTTATTAAAACAAATAAATAGGTACAGATTAAAGATAATTTTTAGGTTTTAATAACGACATAAGCATCCCTTTTTATAAAATTCTAAATATAAATTTATTAATCACAAACGGTCATTTATGCAAGCTGACGTAAAAAAAAAACAATGAATTTGTACGTTCATAATTAACATAAGTGCCTTCAAATTGATATACCATCAGCATTAAAGTACTTCTATTTATAGAATTTAACTGTTTGTAATTAATATTTTTATAACTGTCAAAAATAGGAATTATTTTTGCAATAAATCACCAATAATGTTTGGAATGGAAAAATCAACACTTGTCAATGCAGCTGGCATTTCGTTTGTTTCCATAGGACTTATATTGACACAGATTTTCCAAAAAAATATATGGAATGCTATTACACAAGCAAAAGCATCTACGAAACAAAAGTTTAAAACAAAAAATAGACGACATTTATAAACGTTCCCTAGCGAACATGACTTTTTTTGCAAAATTTACACAGTATTTCACAATTTGTGTATATCCAATTTATGTAATTAAATCAGAGAGGAAAACATTTAATGGAAATACCGAAATGATCAAATCTCCACCGGGTTGCTCTTTTTCAGCTATGTTAAAATGCGAATTTGTAAAATTCTAAGCCGCTTTCATACATCGTAATTTAAGTAATAGTTCTTATGAACGTTTATGGTGTTTATTCGTCCGAAATCCGTTTATTATTTATGAAAAGCATTGTCAAAAGCACTTGTTACGAACAGAATATACTATAAAGCATGCTTGTTTACTCCAGAGTCATCACCAGTTATCGCATACAGAAAATATACCATAGCAAGTTACCAAAATGTTAATAATTCACAGATTTGAATTCGTTGTTTTTTTATTTTGTTCGGTAACATGCCCATTAGAAACACTTTCTGCAAAGTTTTATTTTTATTAACATATTTCTGGACTGCTCCTTTAAAACCCGGGCGCGATCGTCAAAAATTGTTAATAAAAAAATTTTTGGCATTAAATCAAATTCGTGGCGGGCCATAAAAAAACGTTGCGGCGCTGCCAGAGAAACAATCATTAATTTTGTTTAGCCTTAGAAGCCTCCCATACAGTACACAAGTGAGACGATTATCCCATAGTTTACATTTCCAGTACTACGGCCAAGAATGCAAGTCCTGCAAGATCATGTGCCAGCCGTACCGCGTGGAGGAGACCACGTGCTCGCTGTGCGGCCAGGTTGCCAAGGACTGCGGCTGTGACAAGAGCCGCCACACAGACCCGAACAAGCCCCATCGCAGCGACCTTTGCGAGAAATGCCGCTCCGGTCGACCATGCCAATAGAAAACAACATACGTTGCTATTTTGATAGCAATTAATTACTTATTACCGCGTTCATAATAATCCGTGATAACTGGACCACCATACGAATAGATAAAAAAGTTGCTATTTTGATAAATAGTAATGAATAATTACCGTATTCATATTAATTACATGACAATTCGACGACTATGCAAATAGAGGTCAACACACGTGGTTATTTTGATAGCAAATAATGACTATATTTACCGAATCCATATAAATCCGTAATAATGTGATCACCAATCGAATAGAGAAACATGTTTGTTCATTAACAATTTGCGTGAATGTATGTATACCAGAATGTTAACATATTTTGTTACCCGACTCAAATTAATCCATGGTAATTTGATTAACTATGTGGACATTTGATAAACATACGTTATTGAAACCCATATACTCCATTATCTAATTACCTGGTGCAAATCTGACAATTATATGTCAAATTTCTTTAAACAAACATGTCTGAATATTGTACAACAATAAAACATTAAATACAATATATATAGCATGGAACGTAAAATTTATAAATATTTATGAAACCTTGTTTATATCTGTAATTGAAAATACATTTTGCTTTATAGTGCATTTTCATACAATAATTTTAATGAACGTCTTACATGTATTTCAACAAACGTTTTAAACGCACTCAATTTGGAATAACTCTTCAATACAATCAATATACTTCTTATCTAATTATTTGTAAATCTAAATGTTGTTTTCTGGAATTATTAGTAGAAATGAATGCTCAAATACACATTACATGTTGCATAATAAGGATCATAAATATAAATCTTCTTGTGAACTTCCGTGTTCTTGGTTTCCGAACTAAAAACTGGTTCCTTCTTAAAACAACACATTGTAAAGATACACAACCCAAACCAGCTTGTGATTAAACCAGTTGTGATGAACATTTGCATGAATGCACATATTGTTAGACCGATGGCCTTTGATACTCTTGTTGAAATTAATTGAACGTGTGATTATCGAATTTATCCGTAGTTTACAACAACATGTAATAATAATAATAATATAATGATACAATCCAACAAATTATTACGTTAAAAAACGATCGTCCTGTCCAGATTAATACTTACTAGCGACAGAAAAAGCGTTATAAAGGGGGTGGACTATTTAAAATTCAAGAAAGCGAGAAAGAGTAGCCTCCCTTAATAATTATATAATTTTGCGAAAATAAGTTAAATGGATTCCTTGAACAACTGCTGTGGAAGTGGACATAGAGAATACTATGTTAGTGTTGAATACAGATAAGTTTATTTAGCAAGGCTTAGACAACCTAAACCACGAGCCTTGGCTTTGAAGAAACATGACAGCATGTTAGGCAGAAGAAACAGACATGATAAACTATGCTGACAAAGATTAACACGTTTTCGAAACAATATATATGAGACACGCGCAAAGCATTTCATGTCCATGCAGTTAAGACCTTGAAAGTTTCATTTAGGTTTGACGAATCCATAAAATGAAGCATTTGAAACAAAAACTTAACTGATTTGTTCATCAGATTATCAATACTTAGAACTGGAGTTTCATACAATGTTTACATTTCCAACCACTCGTAACGACGTTTCACTTAGAATATCATGCAGATTATCGAATAATCGGACTGAATCTGTGTTCAGTTTATAAATCCGGCTTATGTTTATCAACTGTAATTGGAGGATCAATGATTTGTTGTTATTTTTTTGTATAAAACAATATTTAACAAACGGAATGGTTCTGGATTTAGCTTATAAATCATATAAACCTACACAAATCAGGCTATTGGAAGACAGTTTAGTTGTTCATTCTGCGTTTAGCCATTTTCACTATTTGTATTGCTTCAAGCATTTAGGTCCCTTCTGCACCAAAACCGAATCTTGCGTTGTCCAATGCCGTCTTCATTGACCGTTTGAAGTCAACTGGGTTTCTGTTCCCAAGAGGTATCCGGAACACGGAGCTGCACGTGCTGGCAGACGGCAGGGTCATTGAAGGGTCATAAGTGTTGAATTCCAGAGAAATATTCTCGTCTGCAACGGATGGGTCCGCAGAACCGGTTGTGAACTGGTAGAATGACTGAGCTTCTTCGTCTGTAGGAAACAGGAAAAAAATCTTCAAATAATAAATGTCGATTATAATTTTATGAATTTAAGGAATTTTCTTAAGTTTTCCCTAAGGAGCTTTGTGAATACGGGCCAAGGCCTATATTTATAAAGATATTATTATTATAATTATTATTATTATTATCATTATTATTATTATTATTGATTAATAATATTAATATTAATAATTTTATAATAATTTATATAATAATATTAATAATTTAGTCCTCACATAAAGCAGCCTCAGGCGCGTAAGGACTATCAACCCCGAATGATGATGAATATGCCTATAACGGCAAAAAAAACCCTACTTTTTTTTCTTTTATAAAGAATTGTACCTGACATATCGTTCAGAAATTCCAGCATACAGCGCTTAGCCTGCACCTGTGTTACATTCGCGCACTCTAATGCACTGATCTTAGGTTGAAGTTTATCTCGAGCATAGAATGCATTGAGGCTAAAACATTCCGAATACACCAGTAGAGGTAGCAGGTTGGGGTTCAACTTGGTGGCTTCGAGAAAGCCCATGTGGTTGAGACCAGTTTTCAGTTGGTCCAGTGCCCTCCTCCGTTTCTCAATGATGTCCCAGTGAATTAACATCTGGACTAGAACGTCTCTGTTCCGTAGCTGCAGTGGTACGGTAGGCGGTATGATATATAATACAGTCGTATACAATGTTTGCGCTATTATCCAAAATAGCCAATGGCCGCTATAAGTTCGGATATTATTTGGAATTGAGGTATAATGACATTTTTCTGGGGAAGGTATTTTAAAATGAGTTTTTGCACTACATGTATTCGGCTACATTTTTTTATTTCTTGGTCCCAGTCTAACAATTGTATATCAGAACTTACTTCAACATTACATGTATTGGCAGACGTAATACCAAGTGTATCTTCATACCATATATATTGACACGTGTATGTTATATTGCAACTCTCTTCTGATGACACTGCTGAATATATTATTTATTCTTGTTTTCTTAAGGAAAATTATGCACAATTAGTTCAAAGTCGGTTTTCTCTACCCGTATCTACAGCTTTTGAATTGATATCATGTTGTTGTTGTTTTATTGTCTCTAACTTGTGTTAAATAATACAAATATTTGAAACGATAGGAATTATATTTCATTTACGATCACCAGGGATTTCAGTAACTTTGGAAACCAGGAATCACATCACTCCTTGCTCGAAATTTCAAGAGTTCAAAATGAAACTTTCGGGGGTCATAATACTGAAGGCTCAGGAATATTGTTTCTGCGGATTTGTAAAGTTCTCTGCAATGGTAACATGTGTTAATAAGGTACTAATGGGTTGGACAGCAGAATAGTGTTTACATGTATCATTAAATAATTATTTATCTAACAAGGGCGAGCTTACGGAGAAGTTTTCTCCCGTTGGCCATCCTATGTGACTGATGACAGAGCCGTCCGATCCTGTCGATATCTCAATCACTTCGTCGTCAGTTTTGGCATCTAGAAGCTAAAACATCAGCATGTACATATTCATTTAATCACAATATTATGTAAACATGTATCTGAATTCCCAGTATGTATATTTTTGTACTAAAGATTTAGCACAAACTTTCATATATCATATGTTTGCATATTTGCAGAATGGACAACGATTGCTTGGAAGCGTAAAAATGTTGAAGTATTTATTAATTATTGAGTATACGTTTATTCTTTTTTCTTAAATCTAAGACTGGGTCAGTGGAAAGGCATATCATTACATGAATTGGGAAGGGTTTAACTATGGAAAATAAAGCAACAAACGTCATACTGCTCACATGGTCACACAGGTTTCTAATATTTTGACAATATATATTCATTACAGGAAACGTGAAGGGTGTAACTAAAGTTATGAAAGCAATAAACATCATGTTCCTCACTTGTTTACAGAGATATCTGATATATTGGTGTAACCCAGCTGAAAAAATCCCAAGCCACAATGGGAATCGAACCCGGGACGGTCCCGGTTCTAGGCAAACGCTCTACCGCGTCGCTATAAAAGCTAGCTCATATAGCAAGGCAGTATAAGTGTCCCTTATACATCACCCTACTACATTGGCAATGCATATCATTAATTGAATCGTGTAATTCAATTATAGAATTAGGGTGTAATTTTAGAAAGGAAATCAAACAACATTATGTGTCTCACTTGTTTACAGAGGTGTTTAATATCTTGGTCAGGAACCTCATCCAGTTGCTCTTCATTCTGAGTGTCCTCGCCAACCATGTATTTGAAAACAATCAGCGACAGATACGGGAACCCACAATCGCCGTTCATCACGGAAGCCACTATCGCTCTACCGAGGGCCGCGAAGTAGCCGTTTTGCACGAGGTTCATATCGTTAGAGGGGAACTTCCGGCGACTTGGACCGACGAACATGTTCTTGTTTGTGAGGCAAGACTTGAAAAAGGAGTGGTAGAACTCCCGTCGAAGTCCTTTGACACAATTAACAATAATCAAAATCAATTAAAAATAAAGAAAAAACATAACTTAGATGATAGCAATTTTGATGTTTCAACATGCAATAACAACAAATATTTAGTTCGTTTCGCGAATGTGTGTCATATAGATTGAATTAATCGTTTGTTTGTTTTTTATTTTGAGACCAATACAAGAAAACCAATCTTTCTGTTGCAGAACAAAGCACCGATAACCCTCACACCAATACGAATATTTATATTTAAAGATGAAAAGAAAAAAGAAAACAAATACTTTGTGTGCAATTTTACTAAGTTG
This sequence comes from Congeria kusceri, assembly GCA_027627225.1. Taxonomy (NCBI): domain Eukaryota; kingdom Metazoa; phylum Mollusca; class Bivalvia; order Myida; family Dreissenidae; genus Congeria; species Congeria kusceri. Next base: position 26,637,901 of record CM051032.1, on the reverse strand, counting down.
TGACAAAATACCTACCTGACCCATCTAGGCCACCTTCCCTAACGCCCCCGGTTTTGAAAGTGACCATAAATTGTACGTGCACCTCTTTGTCACAAGTCTTATACAACGCTATAACTTGCTCGAAAATGTTGTCCCGGTCAACCTCTATGGTCGTTATGTTTTGTTTGCCTCCAATGAGCTTGTCAATAACTGGTTTCAATTCAAACCGATATGCGACCAAATCTGTTGGGGATGAAAAGGTATAACATTAAAACTTAAACATAACATAGCAACATATTATCATTTATGTTTGTCTGAAAATAGTTTTCTTATATACAATGATACCACTGATTACATACGAAAAATTTTAATTCAACCAACCTCTACTCTCACCCAAAAGGTATACTGTATTGATCTAACCTTTGATACTAACCTTTAAACGCATCCCTAGCTATTGTTAAAGAATCTCTTTCCAATAATCTATTATCACAAACATTTTCAGGCAAATGTAAAACCATGTAACAATGCTTTGAAGAAATTAAACAATAGTGTCTTACAACAGATCAATTACAATTTAATTGACGCAACAAAAAAGCACTTCAGAGTCGCTTACCGGGTGCGACAGCTACCTGGGAAAGCCAACCGGCCTGCAAAATGGCCTTCTGAAATGAACATTTGTAGTTTGACTGTGTGTACTAAAATATGAGATTAGAAATATAGCTTAGGCAGTTTGCATGCAACAATGTTTGATTCAAAAAATGCTGCTGCTGCTGATGATGATGATGATGATAATGAAGATTATGACGATGATGATGATGATGATGATGATCGATGATGAGAATAATGATGAGGAGGAGGAGGATCAGGGGAAAAACGATGATGATAATGATGATGATGATAATGATGATGATGATAATGATGATAATGATGATGATGATGACGATGATGATGATAATGATGATGATGATGATGACGATGATGATGATGATGATGATGATCGATGATTTTCGATAATAACGATGATGATGGCGATGATGATGACGACGATTATGATGACTATTATTATTATTATTATTTTTTTTTTTTTTTTATTATTATTATTATTATTATTACTATTATTATTATATTATTATTATTATTATCATTATTATGACGACGACGACGACGCTGAAGTAAAATTACTTAGATGACAATTCTAATACAATATGTTTACATGTACGAGGGATGTTCAAAAATAACGTAGACTTTTTTTATTCTTTACAACTAAATAAACTTCACTGAATAAAACCTATATCAAAATGAATCGGAATTCAAATGGAAAATGTTTAATAAGAAATATTGTGAAATTAATTTGTTTCGCATCTGATCTATTTGATAATATAACCATGGTTAAGCAGAGCACGCCATTTATTTGCATTATAACAAGTAATAGATCGTAAATTCTGAATGAAATAAGTATACCTACTTCAAAAATTTTTGGTATAATGTAAGACAAACATACATTGATATCATAACAAAAGTTTGCTTCATTTTTAAGATTGCCTATTAATAAAAACAATGTTCATATGACGGTGATGCACAACGTCAATTGAGAAAATATGTAATTGTGAGATCAACTCTAAATTCGAGTGGCAATGAAATCGAGTAAAGATATTTGTAAATCATCTTTGCAGACATTTGATTTTATCTACAAGCATAGAATACAGTTCTTGAGTAGGGCACGTGTTTTCACATAGTGCAATAGAATTTTGAGATGGGATTGTAAGCATTGAGACATGAATGATAAGGAAAAAAAGACGCGACAATGACCACGTCAATCACCTTAAATTAGCTTGATCAGCACGGACAGTCAATGGTCAGGTAGCTATGCGAAATGTATCGCTTGGTTTATTTCTCCATGATTAATGCATGTTGATAAGTAAGAAATAAGTAGAAAATGCCAATAACAAATTACATCATTATTTTAATTTTCAGTGTACATACTGATTTAGAATAAGACGTAAATATTACTTTATTGTAAATATTTCTAACAGGTATTTCCTTTATTGATTCAGTAGAATAATGTATGCATATGTTAACATTATACACGTTTATATGCTAAATGTGCAATGTACTCAGACATACTTAAAATGCAGAATGTTTTAAAATATATTATATATATTTGTATTCAAAACGCCAAAAAGAGCTTTGGACAAGTATATGCGACTGGTTATCATATTGCCTCAAGACCATGATGAGAAAGGCCTCTTTACGGAGATCCCAACACAAGAATCATGGATAAGATAGCGTAATTAAAATATCCGAAAATATTAAATAATAGTAAAATAATAATAATGAAACAAGAACATTTCCTTCGCGCCAAATCTTCCCTGAAGTTAACGGCATCATTGAATTCCAATTGACGTGCTCCGGGTTGCCTATAGTGACTTATTTTAAATGCCTGCCATTTTTAACAGAGAAGAGTAAAATCGCTGAAATTTTGTAAATTGATGCGATATATATTCCAGTTTATTTTAATGTATTTTTTTCTATGAAATTATTATATGTCTAAAAATATGAAAAAAAAAACTACATAAATTTTGATCATCCCTCGTATATGATTCGAACGCGCGCGTGCGTTCGTTTCAAAACGATAAAAGTAACGTAAATAAAGAGCAAAATAAATCAGCGAAATACCTGAGTTCCGCCCAGTTTGGGTTCGCGTACGTCACCTGTGGCTGCAAACATTTGTCTAATTGTATTTTTACTCATCCTGATTGTACGTGGTTGTTCTTTCAAATAAATACAATAGAAATAAACATTCACAGTCTTATTATTTCAAAACACTTCAGATATATGACATATGTATTATAAATAGAAGAATTTCCACTACGTACAGTGTTATCGGCTATCAGCGTAACAAAGGAAGAACTTAAATCTTTGTCGGCAGGGTTGGATTTAAAAACTTGATCGATAGTTTGGTTTATTCTCTTCCTGGTCTAATGAATTTAAGGTCGTGTCAAATTCGTTTCTTGATTTGATGATACATGTTTATGATATTTTTGTGAAACTGTGTCATTTATTTTTGCATGTATATGTTGTTCAAGAACTGAGATGGGACAGAATGAGTCAAAGGATATCTACACAAGAGGTCAGTAAGATCTACACAATATTTGTTAAAAGAAAAAGGTTCTGCTGGTGTTGTTGTTTTTGTATAGGTTAATATACAATTTAACCAGAGAGTCGAACCAAATGTTATTAAAGTTGCACAATGTACATGCAGAAAATTCGTCTGAATGGTATTTTAGTTTAGTTTCGTCATGCGGAAAGAAAAATAGTTGTAGCATATTTTATAAAATAATTATTTACTTTGGGAGCAAAAATTTAAGATTATGCTATGCTATCATTTCAGCGATTTTTAAAAAAGCATAACCAAACAATATTAGAAACATCGGTTTTGTTAAATCTACTAAATAGAACCTATTGTTATTTAACAAGCGTTATTGCTCCCTTGTTCATTTCGAGCTCTCGGTAACAAGAAAATCATTTTAGGGCTAATCTCGTATAATCGCCATGTAGCGTAACATACAACCTTTATGTTGTAATACATGTATACATATGTTTGTACCTAGTGCATTTTCAGTCGAGTAAATTTTTTGCAATGAATAAACCAATGTTACAGATCATACTAATGCATGCATATAAACCATTACAAGTTGCATGATGCAAACATTTATTATTACAAGTCGTACAGATGCATGTTTAAATGATAAACTACAACTAGTCATACCAATACATGTATAAACCACTGTATACAAGTCATAAAAATGCATGTATAAATCATTACAAGTCAAATAAATACATGTATAAACCATTACAAGTCATACAAATACATTAATAAACCACTAACAGCAGTATAAATACATTTATAAACTAATGCAAGCTATACAAATGCAGGCATAAACCATTACAAGTCATACAAATACATGTATAAACAAATACAAGCAATACAAATGAATGCATAAGCCATTACAAGTCATACAAATACATGTACATGTATAAACCATAACAAGTCATACAAATACATGTATAAATAATACAATTAATAAAAATACACGCATAAACCAATACAAGCAATACAAATGCATGCATAAAACAAGACAAGTAATACAAATACACGCATAAACCAATACAAGCAATACAAATGCATGCATAAACAATTACAAGTCATACAAATGGCTGTATAAACCATTACAGGTCAAACACCTGCATGCATAAACCAGCTTTACAAGAACTAACAAATACTGAATGGCTGACTGATATTGAAAATAATTGATCTGTTGACAGGGAGACAAAAGACGAAATGAAAGCGAGTATTGATGACAAGTTTGTCCTGAAACCTAGCCTCACTCCGGAAACAAAACATAATATTTTTAGCTGGGCTGTTAGCCACGCTTCTAACATTTCTTAAAATCGATATATTTTAAGTCTTTTCCTGCTTCATTAATGGTTGCAAAACCAGGGGCGGCTCTAGGATTTCGGGTTGGGGGGGCGCAACTTTTGATTGTGCAGTTATAACCCTTTATGTTGACTGTGGGATTGCAAGGATCAACTATAGATCCGTATCAAAGATATATGATAAAACTCATCATCATCATCAGCAGCAGCAGCAGCAGCAGCATCAAAATTAATGCACTTTGTTTCACTGAATAAATTCATACTTCACCGTATTATGTTCGAAAGACATGTCTGTCCACTTAATACGTAATTGACATTCAATGTTATATCTATCAGAAACATCTTTAAACATGCATTAACATGATTAAATTCAAACACACACGCAGCGAGGATGTTTGTATTATTCATTTACCGAAGTGTAATGGTCTCTTTTCGAAGTGATTGTCATTAAATAACTCACACGTTGTCAGTCATGCTCATCAATGGTCTTGAAATGTCATATGCACTGTGTTTTTCATCGAACTGAACTAACGGGCAGACAGACGAACGTGTTTTTTACACGAAATATTGTGAAAGATACACGTATGATTGCGATCTGAAATAATACGGCAAGTGATGCCGACGTAGTTTCAAATTCGCTGATATATGGTGCCGGAAAAAAAAGAAATCGCCAGGAATTGGAGCCAGCGTTGTGGCCACATTATCGCTTTGTATCTTTTTTATGAATGCATAAAAACACTATGCAATTTGGTGTGATTGCTATTTAATGGAACATTGAACAAAGAGTTTATTTAGATTTTTGGGAACTAAACTATGTATTGAGACAAAACTGTTTCAACTCGAAATGAGTCATTGATTCGACTTGAATTTCGACTTTAAATCATAGTTATTCTAAACGTATAAATGTCTTTTATCCTGTTTCTAGTGCCAACGGTGTAATGCATCTGAAATCTTTATACAATATATGAATTTAAATAAGAAAACAATATCATCCACATATACAATTATCGTTTTTGATGACATTTGGCGTCGGTCCTATGGTGTACGTTAGAAATCGTAGGAGGCGGGCTAGGCCGGGTATGTTTTACTGAAGTTGATGTGTATCTTTTAAAAATGAGAGCGAGCGAAGCGAGCGAAAAAATGTTTGGCATATTTATCCAGTTATACCGTTTTATATATGCCCATTAATGTATGGTCCGGCAGTTTTAGGGAGGGGGGGGCGCCGTGTACGCCCCCCACCCCCTGGAACCGCTAGTGGCAAAACAAACTTTAGTTGTATAAAGAGTATATTACAATGTTTCTTCTCTTTGCCATATTGTAGAAATAATAAATCAATATTGCAATAAAAACATGATCTGAAAACTTCACTTAAGTATATCGTACGGTTTTCATGATTAGCTTTATGAATACCAGCCCCAGTTGCACCGATTGCACCTGCAGAGGGGAGCAGTCTTGACAGAGTCTTGCGGGAACTGCGCGCGCAACAAACAGTGGCCGCCAACCACCTCACCGTAGACAGGGACCGTGTTCTGGAAAACGCATTTTCTTACTTCAAATCTGGTAGGAGCGAGTTGTCGCCCCTGGAAGTTTCCATGGTAACTTCTGGTTATACGGAACACCCCAATGACAAAGGTAAAACATTAAAAGTTTCGCTCACGTGATTACTGTAAAATCATTATAATTCGCAATTGTTTAATTTTCGCTTATTTCACTGCCCGAACATTGCACGAATATACGACCCCACGGTAAAGTTATTGTTGCATAATTATTAAAAAATATAGATTCAAATGAGAAAATGGGCAAATTTAAGTCCTTGCGAATTGGCTGTTTTTTTTTCAAGAAAGCGGGTAAATTAGAAACCGCGAAGTAAAATGATTTTACAGGACACACATAGACAAGAATTTGGTGTATCTTTCCCGTACTTGCAAAATAGCATCGCATTTTCGATATAAAATAACATTGCACATTGGAATGAACCTATAACATTTATTTTTTTGTCGTCCACAGGTGGACCAATGAGAGAGTTCTTCTCGTTGTTCTTTAAAGAAGTTATGAAAAAGGATATCGACATGTTTGAAGGGCAGGACCAAGGCCAGCAACTATTTCCTGTGAACAATGCGCGCGCAGTATCAAACCACTGGTTCCACGCTCTAGGCAAAGCGATAGTTGTGTCTGCTGTATGCGGGGGACCAGCCTTCCCGTACCTCGCCCCTATAGTTGTGCAGTATTTGAGAGGCCTGGACTATGAGCATGAGCTGGACATCAGTATGGTGCACAACATGCTGTTGAGGCAGCTGATTAAAAGGGCAGGTTCTTATGAGCCTATCAATATTTTTCCACGGGGTGACGGGGGGGGGCTGACCCAGATTTTGTGAGTGTAATCCCCACCATAGAGCCAAGCATTTGTGTCTAAATCTTCACAGTGGGAGATGCTGTGTGTATCAATGAGTGGCCCAATATTACCGGGATCTATAATCCGACCGGAATCATTCGGCGTGTCAAAATCCCGCCTGTCGGGAATCGCTTTCAGTCTAAAGCCCTGATTATGCCCGCCGCACTCCCCGCCCCTTTGGGGGGGAAATATTTATAGGTGCATTACTTCTAATGTGATCTAGAACAACAACTACATCTACAGCTGCTAGATCTACTTATGTTAAACATAGTACAAAATGTATTACAATTCTAGAAATTTCAGAGATAGTACAACAGTTATTATAGCTACGATTAATACTGCTGCTTCTGCTACTATACTTTTGGTACTACGGTAATCTACTGGTTATTCTTCGTCTTCTTCTTCTTCTACTACTACTACTACTACTACTACTACTACTACTACTACTACTACTACTACTACTACTACTACTACTACTACTACTACTACTACTACTACTACTACTACTACTACTACTACTACTACTACTACTACTACTACTACTACTACTACTACTACTACTACTACTACTACTACTACTACTACTACTACTACTACTACTACTACTACTACTACTACTACTACTACTACTACTACTACTACTACTACTACTACTACCAGTACCACTACTACTACTACGTATTATTATTATTGTTAGTAGTATTAATAATAATAATAATTATTATTATTATTCGTAGTAGTAGTAGTAGTAGTAGTAGTAGTAGTAGTAGTAGTAGTAGTAGTAGTAGTAGTAGTAGTAGTAGTAGTAGTAGAAGTCGTAGTAGTAGTAGTAGTAGTAGTAGTAGTAGTTGTATTATCATTATTATTATTGCAGATCAACAATGCAGCGGACGAGGATCAGTTGCAAGATGCTATTGATTCAGACGTAGAGAAGTATATTGACAACTGCGGATGGCCAAGACCCAACATGATAACAGTAAGTGTATTTGATAACATTAAGTGTAACATCGTGGCAGGTCAAGACCCAACATGATAACAGTAAGTATATTTGATAACATTAAGTGTAACATCGTGGCAGGCAAGACCCAACATGATAACAGTAAGTGTTTTTATAACATTAAGTGTAACATCGTGGCAGACAAGACCCAACATGATAACAGTAAGTATATTTGATAACATTAAGTGTAACATCGTGGCAGGCAAGACCCAACATGATAACGGTAAGTGTATTTTATAACATTAAGTGTAACATCGTGGCAGGTCAAGACCCAACATGATAACAGTAAGTGTATTTGATAACATTAAGTGTAACATCGTGGCAAGTCAAGACCCAACATGATAACAGTAAGTATATTTGATAACATTAAGTGTAACATCGTGGCAGGCAAGACCCAACATGATAACAGTAAGTGTATTTTATAACATTAAGTGTAACATCGTGGCAGGTCAAGACCCAAAATGATAACAGTAAGTATATTTTATAACATTAAGTGTAACATCGTGGCAGGCAAGACCCACCATGATAACAGTAACTTTATTTGATAACATTAAGTGTAACATCGTGGCAGGCAAGACCCAACATGATAATGGTAAGTGTATTTTATAACATTAAGTGTAACATCGTGGCAGGTCAAGACCCAACATGATAACAGTAAGTATATTTGATAACATTAAGTGTAACATCGTGGCAGGCAAGACCCGACATGATAACAATAAGTGTATTTTATAACATTAAGTGTAACATCGTGGCAGGCAAGACCCAACATGATAACAGTAAGTGTATTTTATAACATTAAGTGTAACATCGTGGCAGGCAAGACCCAACATGATAATGGTAAGTGTATTTTATAACATTAAGTGTAACATCGTGGCAGGTCAAGACCCAACATGATAACAGTAAGTGTATTTTATAACATTAAGTGTAACATCGTGGCAGCTCAAGACCCAATATGATAACAGTAAGTGTATTTGATTACATTTAGTGAAACATAGTGGCCAGTGGCGTAACTACGCATACTCTTATACGCACGTGCGTATAAATTGGAAATCATGCACTGCAGTAAAGTGTAATAATATATATATAAGGACAAGCATTGAAAACCGAGGTCAAATTGAGCATTGCATACTCTTGGCACTAATTGATTAACAACATTAAGTTGTATTCTTTTATCTGAAAGAAACGACAGTGATTAGATCTGAATTACACTTTTTATTAAGCTTATCCAATATCTGTTTAAAATTATTACAAAAATTGACACCATAAAGTTGAAAATTTTACCGTGCGCATACTCTATTTCGGCCCAGGTAGCACGCCAAGACTGTATAACAGTAAATGTTAAACTGCGGTTGGAAAATACTCTATATGATGACAGTAAATGTTAAACTGCGGTTGGCCAAGACTCTATATGATAACAGTAAATGCTAACCTGCGGTTGGCAAATACTCTATATGATAACAGTAAATGTTAAACTGCGGTTGGCAAATACTCTATATGATAACAGTAAATGTTAAAATGCGGTTGGACAAGACTCTATATGAGAACAGTAAATGTTAAACTGCGGTTGGCCAAGACTCTATATGATAACAGTAAATGTTAAAATGCGGATGGACGAGACTCTATATGAGAACAGTAAACGTTAAACTGCGGTTGGCCAAGACTCTATATGATAACAGTAAATGTTAAACTGCGGTTGGCAAATACTCTATATGATAACAGTAAATGTTAAACTGCGGTTGGCAAATACTCTATATGATAACAGTAAATGTTAAACTGCGGTTGACCAAGACTCTATATGATAACAGTAAATGTTAAAATGCGGTTGGACAAGACTCTATATGAGAACAGTAAATATTAAACTGCGGTTGGCCAAGACTCTATATGATAACAGTAAATGTTAAACTGCGGTTGGCCAAGACTCTATGTGATAACAGTAAATGCTAAAACGCGGTTGGCAAATACTCTATATGATAACAGTAAATGGTAAAATGCGGTTGGCCAAGACTGTATATTATAATAGTAAATGTTAAACTGCGGTTGGCCAAGACTCTATATGATAACAGTAAATGTTAAACTGCGGTTGGCCAAGACTCTATATGATAACAGTAAATGTTAAACTGCGGTTGGCCAAGACTCTATATGATAACAATAAATGTTAAAATGCGGCTGGCCAAGACTCTCTATGATAACAGTAAATGTTAAACTGCGGTTGGCCAAGACTCTATATGATAACAGTAAATGTTAAAATGCGGTTGGCTAAGACTCTATATGATAACAGTAAATGTTAAAACGCGGTTGGCCAAGACTCTATGTGATAACAGTAAATGTTAAAATGCGGTTGGCCAAGACTCTATATGATAACAGTAAATGTTAAAATGCGGTTGGCCAAGACTCTATATGTTAACAGTGTTAAAATGCGGTTGGTCAAGACCCTATATAGTAACAGAAAGTGTTCAACGGTTGCGTTTATCCACATTTTTCCTGTCAAATATCCTAAGGTCATTGATGCGACAGAAAATACAGAAAACACGTGGATTGAAGAGGACATGTGTAAATGCTCCTCCCACCGCTTACTTACAACAAAAACTCGCATTAGTTTAATTATGGCCAAAACTAGTATGTATGATGTGTACCGATGTTATTTATTGTTAAACAGCAAAGCCTAGTGTATATATATCCGAATTTCTATGCTATACTGTGTATATATTATAAAATAAGTTTGATTAATAAAAGTTGTATACTGATACAACGTGTTTCATAACCACGACTGACATACTATACTTAGCATGTATTAATTGAATGCAGCATTGAGAAATATGATTAAATACTTCTTAATTATTCCTATTTCTCATTACGTCTATTAAAGGATCAATAATCACCACAAAGCCCGCAATGTGTGTTTCGCGTTTCGATTTAGATGTATAGATTACAGGCCATTAAAATTGTCTAAATTCGAGATCTGTACAAATATTCGAAGTGACTCATTATGTTATTTATGTGTTAGGCTGAGTGTCTACAGAAGAAGTGTTTCAAACGAAAAAATATTTTAAGTTTGCGTTGGCGTTCTCGTGAAGTAAAAATAAATGCGTGTGTGGGAAAACCAAGCTTAATGCATGTGCGTCGTCCCGGATCAGCCTATGCAGATCTGGGACGACACTTACCGTTTTTATGGTCTTTTCTGTTTCAGGGAAGTCTCTTCTAAACATGAATTCACAGTAGGCGGAAAGTGCCGTCCTGCACAGGCTGATGGGACGTCACTTTACGCACATACATTAAGCCTGGGTTTCCCACGATACGCCTAAAATTAACCTTACGTACTGAACATCTTGTTCTTTAAATTTCGCGTTAAAGCCGACTTAAAAGCTGTTAATGGTTTGTTTTGGTATAAGCCTCATCACCAAAAATTAAAGTGAACCATTATTTTCTTCAATTTAAGAACTGGTAAGTCGCAACTTCCTTTAAAAAAAAATGTGTATCAAAGAGGCCGAAATGAAAGCTTATGTCCTTCCCTTCAAGGTTTATCATCCTATTATTCATTCGTTCGTTCGTGTACTAGTATAATGTTTTTATTTATTTTTTTATTAATTCATTCACCCATCTATCCATTTATCCATCCATGTTTTTGTTTTATTTTATGTGTTCATGTATTTATTACATTAATTCATTCATTCATAATTTCCAGTTGAAAAACCGATTAGAGCTAACGCAGTACCTGCTAAAATGGGAAATAATCACTAAACGAGTAGCCGCCCTTGAGCAGCTGAAACAGGGTCTGAACACATTACAATTTCTTGACAAGACACGTGAAATACCGGAAGTGGAAAGGGTACTGCAAGCTGAGAATAGCGACCGGGCAACAGCCGCATATCTAAAGGAGTCATTAAAGAAAGAAATCGGGCGCCTGAATCCCCGCTCCGAGAAAGAAACCAACGCGAAGGAATTCACGCTAAAATGCCTCGATATGCTCGCAGGTTTGTGATGTAGGGGACAGTTGCTGTATGATGGAAACAATTCCGTTTACCGGTAATAGCACGAATTTAAACAACATCGACATTATGTCAAAATAAAACTGTGTCTTTCGATGTGCTTTTTAAGTTAACTGAAAGTGACAATATGCAAGCTTGTGAATCGATCCTAAAAAAATTAACGTGTCGCATGTTCAATCGGTTATAAGAATTCATAATAATTTAAGTTGTGTTTGTTTGGATTTTTCGCCGCATTCAACAGTATTTCAGTCATGTAACGGCGGTCAGTTAACCTACTCACACTTTTCCTGGGTAAGCTGGTTTACCAGTACTAAGTGCACGTACTTATGCCAGTAACTGACAACTGCCCAACTTGAATCAGAGGTAGGGGGAGAATGGCCGTAGAAATAATGTTATGACCAATGTGGCCGGGCAGGGAACCGAACCCGCGATCCTCGGATTTGTAGTCCAGCGCTCTACCAACTGAGCTAGCCGGCCCGGCAATATACATTTAAGTGTATATTGTAGTATATACATGTAATAGTTAAATGCATCGTGTATTATTAATAGTATAAATGCATCGTTTATCATTAATGGCCGACTTATCTTTTTCAGACGCCGAGGCCGTCAGTCTGTTTCATTTCATAACGGGTATGTCGTCACTTCCGGTCAATGGCATTCCTCTTGAGGTCGAGTTCAACCGCGCCAATCCTTCCGCGGAACTTCCGGAAGCGACCACGTGTATCCAGCGGCTCCAGATCCCCCTGGGCAACGAGACTGCCATCGCATTTTACTCCTCCTTTCATAAGGCATTGACCCACGGACAATACGGGTTCGGCCGATCGGAGCGGTCTTAGCAAATGCACCAACATAATTAACTTAAACCTATTAATTTTAGCTCGACTGTCAAAAGCCAGTGATAAAAGTATTGAGACACTTTTGAATCCATTTCCTGGATATAACCAGTATTTGGTGCCTTGAAGACAGATACTTGAAAAAGCCTTAAGTAGGGATCAAACTCGCGATCGCATGGCGGACACCTTATCCATTACACCAGTGTGTATTTTTCACAGGGCAATTAAGAAATAATTATTTATCGGCCAATATACAACGATTTGGAGTTCTGATGCGTAGGAATTAAACCACGAGGGCGGTATCCCGAGTTGTTTAATAGCCACGCATCAGAACGACAGAGTTGTTTCTTGGCCTATAAACAACGATAATACGAACATTATTTAGATTCTAACATGATTCGACATATACTTTGCAATTGTAATTGGAACTACCTTAATCAATGCTCCGCTCAGAATCGGGACTTCTTTTTGCGTGATAATTTTGTTCTTCTTCTGTAGAAAAATTAGCGAGTATCATGTTAGAATTGTATTTCTACCATGTTTTTGGTAATAAATGTGGTGAATTATGTCGCTGGCTTTTGGTACATTCCTTATTTGTAAAGGGTTATATATAATTATGATTTTAAATTAAAACGCACATTGGTTAATCTTCCCATTTTGCCATGTGTTAACGTTGTGTAAAAACACCTCCGATTGTCATCCATTCAAACGTCGAAATCGGTGTAAATGTTTTCATACTAAGTACATGTATAACAGTATTACAGGCTGTCAACCAAGTTACCAAGAAAATATAGGAACAAAATAGGAATATTTTCATAAAAGTATAGGACTATTTTCATAATAGTATAGGACTTTTATGATTTTTTTTAGAAAATATAGGAATTTTATAGTAAAAACACTTCATTATAAGGATGATCGTATGTGTTTTAATGAACAAAACATTTGCTGAACATATTCATGGTAATCATGCATGCCAATGCCTAAAAATAATTAAGAGTATTTAAGTTTGATGTGAGCGCAGCGAACGAGAAAAAAATCAATGTATAGGTTCGTGATATACTGTTCACATATCAATTTAAGCTGCGTGAATGACCACATTTATCAAAAATATAGGAACAATTTTTAAAATACAGGAAAATATAGGTTTTTCAAAATGTATGACTTCTTTCCAAATTATAGAAAAATATAGGAATTGGTGACAGCCTGTTATTAGTACCCTAATATTAATTATAAAGTATGAGATGGTCTGCACGTGCACAACTGTGGTTTACAAGTTTTACATGTTTATCATTTAACCATCACCACATAATAAATGTGACAACAGGTACAACATAATATAATAGATCAAACAACTCGCTGAACATCAGAAACAGCAGTAAGAAACATTATAGAGATGCCTTTCAATGCTAGGTAAAAAGAACGACGAACTTTGTACATTTTAAGACTTTATTGAGTAGTTTTGATGTCATTGGATTACTAAATAATAACTAATTGTACACCCCAAACCCAACATCAAATAACATGAACACTAAAGAAGTAAGAAAACATGTCGATGTAAATAATTACTTTCCTGAATTTACTCGAAAAAAAATGAATCAATGAAGACTTAACTATGAAGTTTGTTTAAAAAAAGTAAACAAGTATACAAAAATATAGAATGGTGAAAATGGTTCTGAAAATAACATATCTTAATGAACTCATGGTCAACAAAAATGGTTTTGAATCTCTTAGAAATACAAATGAATAAAAAAGCTTAAAAGTATAACCTTGCTGCCACAATATTGCCAAATTGTACATTGTTTTAATAGAGCAATACATGTACAACTCAAAACTGCTGTAGCCACATCCAAGCTAAATCACTTCACTTTATTTACTCATAGAGTAAAGACTAGTCTACATGAGCATGTTTTAACAACGTCAAAGCAAAGAAAAATCTTAAAGAAAAACTGTGAAACATGATGCCATAGCATGAACACCGATATTTGAAATAAATTACGGTCAGTATATACCGGTAACTAATCATAATGGAACTGATCAAAATCAAAACTTATTATTAATAATAAATTGCTATATTTTATAAACAGCATGCATGGAACACAAATGTTACTTTACTTAGCATTACTTTAAATAAATAACATTTTTACATAAAATTGGTGCTCCTTGTTGATTCAAGTATCCCAAGTATTCAGTCTTAATCACGATGATGATGATTACTGATGATCGTGCTTGGTTTTTCTTCCAGTCTTCAGTGGAGAGGACTATGACATCAATGCAAACAGTGACTACAATCTACTTGATCTTCAGTAGCTCTACATCGAATATCAGCGTTGCATTTGGAGGGATAGTGCATGGCAGTTAAGGAACCATACCTACATTACTTTTAGCACTAACTTGTACCTGCCACATTTCCATATGGTCAGAAATAACAAAAGTGTAATACTGTATGCACTTTGGGTATCACCATGCAAAGAAAATCAATTTCTCATTTAGCACTCTCTTGTAGGATAAATTATTAATTAACTTTATAATACTGAACGAGAATCTGGTCAATTTGTTCGCTTGATACGCTGTAAACCTCGCCAATAAATTTCAAAACTTGGCCAATACGGAAGAAACTTGGCCAATATGGAAAAACGCAGCCAATACAAGATTCAGCCAATCAGGATTCAGGATTAGCTCGGCCTTATGCAAGATGGCAAGTTTTTGATGCCATTTTGAAAATGCTAGGCATAATTAACTTTGCGCTTCATATTTTTCACTCAAAGCTTCTACATGTAGCAATCCCACAAAATAAAGTCAGCAAGGGCAACATTCGTACTTATTAATGTGTTGGACCGAATCTACCAAGTGACGAATCATGAAATCCAGACGACATCGACCATGAAAACACACATTTACTTCCCTTGACGAATGCTTCAATTTAGCGTTAAAAATGTGTTGGCGGATACTGACAGGTTTGCCAAGACTCGGTCGGATAACAGTGAATATCGATTGGTGGTGTTAAACCTTTGGCTACTTTCTCGATAAAAATTTTTAGCAATTATTTTATGTACTGTTTGGTTGTTATATTTCACAATACACAGATAAAAGAATAAAACATAGTAAATAATTTATGCTGGCGTTGTTACATTCCATTATTTATATCGCCTATCAAAACAATAGTTATGACAGATCTAACTTGTACTATTACAACTGAACGATGCTGCATACTATTTCTATTTATCTCGAAACAATAGTTTCGATACTATTAAAACCGAAATATGCTGCATAATATTATAAAGTTAATTAACAGGGCTTGCATTAAGGGAAGTTTGGGAGTAATTTACTCCCAGTTTTTGACACAGGACTTGCAAAATTGCACCCTTGGAAGTTGCAAAACTTCCAAAATTGCAGCGAAGGAAGTTCCATCATGTTAGGATGAACATGTTCGAAGAAAAATTAAGAAATGTATCTAAATGTATACCTCTTTCACTGATAAATTGGCATATAAACACTTGATGAAAAAGAACTGGCCTTAAAAACGCCATGAATTTCATACATTAATACTTAATTTCATTTCTGAAATACTCAGGACTTATGTAGTGCAATACTGTCAAAACTTAATATTATGAGCAAAACTTCCAAATATTATGAGCAAAACTTCCAAATATTATGAGCAAAACTTCCAAAATCAGAGGTCAGGAAGTTCAAACTTCCAGTTTTCAAAAGTTAATGAAAGCCCTGAATTAATAAAATTGTCATTAATTAGTTGAATCAGGCCAATACGGCTGTCTTCAGCCCAATAACAAGGCCAATATGAATTCAACTAATAACATTATAATATTGACTGCTTTACATGAACTTGTAAATGTATTTTCAATGGATTCAATATTATTGGGAGCAAACTTTGGAGGTCTAACCTTTCCAAGGGCTTTCTAGTTATTTAATAATTACCAAAACTTAATAACCTGGCAAGCATTTTTGATACAATTTGTAAGTTTGCAGAAAATAATTTTTAAAATTTAAATAAACCGTACACCGACTTGCTGCGTACAAATCTCAGATGCAGAAAAAGTTTATTAGATTGTTACTATTTATTACGGTATAACCAGTAAACATCAGAGAATAAATCTTTGCTTTTCTTAATCGTGGCTGATTTACAAGAAATCTCACATGCTGTAAACATGATATAATACACAAACTGAGAATCTATGTGATTGACAAGGCATTTCAACTGCAGTAACCTGACTCACAAAACAATAACACCCAACATTGATACAGATAAGGATATGCTCCGGCTGCTCCCTTAGCCCCATAGCCGTAGTCAGGTGTGATGGTCAGTTTGCACTGCTCACCCAGCGACATCTACAACACAACATCTCGCAGTTGTAAATAGACCTGGCGCTGTGTTCACAACCGATCAACTATAGCTCCTAGATCAGTCTTGGGGCTGTTCCAGGAAAAAAGGTGACGACGGGGTGGAACCCCGATGTATTAAAATTCGGTGGGTGGGGGGTGATAGAGACTTGAAAGAAAATAAAGTTGTGTTGGTGGTACCCCATTTTTGGACTTGCGTTCCACCCCCACCCCCCCATCACCTTTTTTCCTGGAACAGCCCTTAGCCGATATTGATCTTCTAGCTCAACTGAGCACAATCTCAAAAATATTTTATTTGGAAATAACTTCTTTCCTTGATTTAATAACACAATATGCTGTTAAGTTTTGAGTAACATCATTGTATCAGACAGCTAATGTACGCAAACGCAAAATAATAATTATCTTCATTGAAATATAATAAGAATTATTTCAATTAAATTTAAATAATTCAGTTCTATAGTCTTCTTTTTTAACATTTATCCATAGTTTAACCTTTAACTGTTAACACAAACTTTATTTTTATAGTTTTGCATATCAAAGGTTAAATATGTACCAATTATGTACCCATTTCTTGCATATACAAAGTGTCCATACCATTATAAATCATCAGGGAAATTGTGTTTATAATTAAATCAAGACATACCTGCATAACGCCTTCATCCCAACCTAAAACAATGAGCAAACTAATGAAACAAGTGACGTTGAAATCATAATTAAAAGTATACAATATTACTGTTAAATACATAAAATGCTTCTTAATTTACTAGTACTACATGTACAGTACTGGTCCCAAACTAAACTGTTTAACTAGCCTGCATTCAAATATATCTGACATTCAATAGACTCGATAGATTCAAAACTGGTTTGTGTTTATCATGTTTAACTTGGTAAAGAAACATTTCAAGTGCAAGCATTAAAGTTGACCATTAAAAGTTCAAACAATATCAACACGCGATAGGACATTTATGTCAGGGCCATCTTTCAGTTTTGTGGGAAGCCAACCACATACCTCAAATGGCAGAAATCTCTAGCTGTTTCTTTAATGGGGGGAATTTCGAAACTACAAAACAGTCTGCAAGATTGTGTAGTTTTTTCATCATTTTGTTATTTAATCCTTAAGTTTATTTACAAGATTAAATTTCGTTATACATCCAACATAACTGATTATGGTTTCAAAGGAAATGACTTGCACATATGTTCCTATTTAAGCGGAAAAGTGACACTGTTTTGCATTAATTTGCCTGTATAATACGGTATGACCGGAAGGTCTTTAGATGGGAATGCTTAAGCTCAATATCTATTCAATAGACATTTGATGAGCTTAAGTTATCTGTTTGTTCGAGGTATAAGTTTGGTAATAAATTTTTCATTACATTCACTGCACAAGATTTTTAAAAAAGTTACCCTTGATGACTTGGCCAACACCAATGGTGAATTCAAAAGGCTTGCCGCGATCACGGGAGCTGTCAAATTTCTTCCCATTGGTCAAAGTTCCTATATAAACGAATCACAAATGCTTTATTCATAACATAAATAAATTACAGCAGAAGACATAATGTTGTAAATTTACGGAAATTTCTATTTGATGTATTGTAAAATACCGGTCCTGTGAGCTCAGCATGTCAATACCAGCAGCATTCAAATGCCCACTGTTCAACAACAGTCAATACAGAGTAGAAAGAGCTACACTTACCAGTGTAATGCATAGACAGTTTACTGCCCTTCTTTGGGTAATTGGTACCTGAAACAGTCACAAGCATGACATAGAACATGATGAAAAAAAAAATCTTATTTTAACCAGTGGCGTATGGGTTAAACTTAGTCGATGCATAATGCAATTGGCTTGAATATGAAAATACAAGGTTCCACAAATGTCCCTTAATATTTTTGTTTTTCTATCAATGCAAATTGTGCAACAACCGGAAATACTGAAATGTACATGCATCTTCATGGTCTGGGTCATAAATTACTGGGTGTCAGCCAGTGTGTCAACAAAGAAAAGCTAACAATTGGGACAACTGAATAAATAAATCTCAGGCTAATCTGGCAAAATGTGCCAGGTAACAAAAAGTTGCCTGAGTGCCCAAGTCACAGAGTGACTTAAGCATCTTAACATACTTAACGAGGGCATTCACCTATATGCACATGCATATAAAAGGAAACACTTAGGCAATGGAACAATGTTGAAGTTTTTAACTCGTATGAAAAATTCTAAAGCATACTGTTAGCAGTGCCTAATTGACCACGTTGTATTCTTATAACTGATTGAGGAGTGTTATTAAGATGTGAAATATGCTATAGATCTGTCTAGTATGAGTAATTTTTACAAGTTTAGAGCAATAACTTAATAAACATCACAAAACTCACAACATTTTATGTGCTTACACTCAATCAGGGATCTCACTAGGATTCCAAAATAGGAGTCCTGGGACTCCTTCCCCCTAAAAAGTAGGAGTCCCAAATAGAAAATAAATAAAATTTAAGTATGTGACACGCGGAAGTGAATGAAATTTTTACAATTTGTACATTTATACAATACATGACAGTTATAAATAAAATAATAATCATGATCATAAATAATAATTATTATTATTATATATATATTATTATTATTATTTATATTATTTTTATTGGGTTATGTAATTATAATGATAATATCTAACACATAATCATGTCTTATAAAACAATATTTTTGTACCAATAATTAATTTTAAACAGGTAAATTCTGGACAATTAGAAATTGATGGTCTAAACTTGTCGACTAATTTGTAATGTGTAGGCCGAGTAAAATGTTATGATGCGGTGATTACAGTAAAGCATAAGTTACTGTCAAGTAGAGTAATTGTGAAACAGGTTAACAACACAAAAATGTAAGAAAGGAGCAATTATTGGTGATATTAAACACCAAAATATGTGTTTGCATGTGTTTTACAAATGTTTGTGATCCGTGTTTAATATCACCAATAATTGCTCCTTTCTTACATTTGTGTGTTGTTAACCTGTTTCACAATTACTCTACTTGACGAGGTCGCGAAAATATGTGACATTGCCAAATTTTGTACTTAAGTATTGTTAATGTATGTCTTGTCATAGGTTTATAATACTAGAAAGTTCCTTAATGTATGATTATTGATTGATGCTTTTACATTCCTGTCAAAATTCAGCCCAAGATTTTCATATAATATTCCTGTCAAAACAAAAACTATCACCGTATTAGTATTTACTGAGATTTAGTTGTTATTCATGAAACTGGATTGGCAATATAAATTTATGAAATCAGCTGACGCTGTTTTTCACTCATTTTAACAATGTTGTTTGTTTTAAGATGTCAAATACGTTCAAAACTGTTCTTAATTGAGGACGCCTTTTGTCACAATTCGGCGATTTCGCACATTCTAATTGACTTGTGCATTAAAGCACAGCAATGAGTGGCAAATGTAATTTACCAATGAAAATAAACAGTAACTGTCTGGAATGGTGTGGGCAGAGCTAAGGGACTGCTGTTGGCGTAGCTAAAGGACTAGACTGACAGCTGCAGTGTGTACTGGGGCCGATATTGATTTTATCGCTACTACTGCCGAGTTTACTGCAGGCACTCATGTACGTGTTAAATTACAGGGTATACGCAGTAAGCCAAAAAGCATGCGTCCCAACGACTGTTGGCATGGGTTTGACATGCGTCCTTTTGAAAAAAATATACGTCCAAATACGCTTGATTTTGCGTTTCCGAGATCCCTGTCAATGTTTTCCCATGTATTATACCCCTGTTAATTATTCTCAAGGAATATGCAACCGATGTCTAAAAAAAAATCACAGTAATACGTGCATTGCATCTGCGCACCGCAAATATTATAAAGATCACTGTCTTACATGTTAAATACTAACAAGCAAGGTTGTATGAGGTTGAATCCAAGAAAGGCACAGTCACTAATGCTGGGGGAGGATTTGAGACAAGCGCCCCTATTAAATTTGTTTTGTTTTTAGAATGGCTTAGTTTGTCAGAGGTTGACAGTTGTGGAAATGACACTGGCCTCAAGCTTTCTTTTTGGGGGGGGGGGGGGGGGGAATCATTAAACAAACTGTAACACTGTTCTACTTTCATAAGACCTTACTCCCTTGAGTTTTTAATCTAAAACGTTTTGGCAGTTCTATATTTTCGATATTACAGCGAAGTGTACAGATATGTGCGTATGCCTGGGCAAGCCCCTCAAAGCATATCCTGGTACGATTTACCAGTGGGGGGCACCTGCCCCCCTACCCCCTCAGCTTATGTATTGTCTAAAACTTTTAAAATTTTAATAGGAACAAGCATAGTGTGTTTTAATAGGAACAAATATAGTGCGTTTTAATAGGAGCAAGCATAGTGTGTTTTAATAGGAACAAGCATAGTGTGAAATCATGAAATCATGGAACAAAGTAATGGTCACAATAACTCTCGAAATAGTGGAAAAATCACTGTTGCAACCATTTCAATACAATTTTATGAATCAGTTAAACTAAAAGTGATTATTTTATTATGGAGACGTCATCTATTTCTCAATGTATATCAACATACGTTTGATGCAATTATTGCACATGCGTCTATTCCATAGTTTACGAGATAATAATTTCCAACAACAAAAAAAACACACTATAGCAGTACCTGTTGTGTGTCTTTTTTTAGTTGGCTTTTTATAAACGATTTTACATCATAGCTGCAGTTTCTTGCTATTTAAGAATTTCTTTTTAAGTTTTTATTTAATTTGGGAATTACGTCAATTTTGTGACGAGAGGAAAGAGCGCGGAAGGAATGTACAGTGGAAGTTTACTTGTCCAGGATGATAACACACCAATACTCACATATGTTGGTCAGGAATCAGACCTGTGTCGCCTAGGTGAAAGCCAGTATGCTAGGCATATAGCTGGTAACTACCCGCATTCTACAGGAGTCGCAAGTTTTATTACATTTTTCTAAGGCAGAGAGAGGGACTAAGGGTTGTATGGAAAATAGTGATGTGTGTTGGAAAACAATATCTGGATATGAAATGTGTTTGCCAGCCTGGAAGACACTGTTCAAAGCGCTCACCTGAGAACTGGTACAGATGAAGACCATACGGTTGTGACAGGTTTGAAAATTAAGGTATCTGAACAATACACAGAGGGAGATAGGATCAATTTTGATTTAAAACATCTGTTAGTGCAATGGGCTAACTAAAGTATGAGTTGGGTAGTGGATATGCGTTTTTTTGCTCATGGTTCTCAAATCATTTTTCTCCATACTCTTACCTGACCCTTTTTCATTTAGTCATTGACAATTCTGGAAAATGCAGAAACAGTAGATGTTTTTCGCAAACAGTTTTGGAGACTTAGTTGCAATGCGATAATTGCGATGCTGTGCTACAAGGTAACGTTTTGCTTTTTCTTTGATAATTTTCTGTCCAATGATGATAAATGATGTTAATGCAGGCTCTGAAGACGTCAATGTTGCATGTACAAATAACTGCATGCAAGTCTTGCAACTGTTGGAAATCAAATTTTATCAATCAATTTTTATGGTCATGCATAAACAGTGTAAGTTTGGTCCACACTGAATCAAAAATCGTGTGTGCAAGCCAATCATTGATAACTTGTTGATGTTTTTTTCCAAACACAAGGGGCAATAACTCTGGCCTGATCATGCTTATATTTGACTTCACCTGTAGTCTTACGTTCATAGACAAACTGTACACGATTGATGAAGATTGGATGAAAACTGAAGTCTCTATCCTGAATAATGTCCATTTTTGCATATTTTTTTCACAACAAAGGGCAATAACTCTGGTGTTTCTGGTACGATCTTGCTCATATTCGACTTCACCTTTAATCTTATGGTCATAGACAAACTGTGCAAGATTGGTGAAGATTGGATGAAAAATGAAGTCTCTATCCTGAATAATGTCCATTTTTGCATATTCTTTTCACAAACAAAGAGCAATAACTCTGGTGTTTCTGGTCCGATCTTGCTTATATTGAACTTCAACTGCAATCTCATGATAATAGACAAACTGCGCAAGATTCGTGAAGATTGGATGAAAAATGAAGTCTCTATCTTGAATAATCTCCATTTTTGTATATTTTTTAAATAAACACAGGGCAATAACTCTGGTGTTTGAAACACGATCTGGCCCATTTGTGGCGTCTGATGGTCATACACAAACTGTGAGTTTGGATAAGATTGGATGGAAAATAAAGTCTATACGTTGGAAAATGGCATTTTTGCACTTTTTTTACATGAAAAAGGGGCAATAACTCTGGTGTTACTGGTGTGATCTGACCCAATAATAATCCCATCCGAGATTTTATGGTCATACACTAACTGTGCAAGTTAGGTCAAAATTGAATAAAAAAAACGTCATCTTTATTGCGATAACGGTCCAAATTGTTGACGGCATACGGACAACGCCGGAGAAATCCCCTATACCAATAGCTCACAGAGCACTTAATGCTCAGGTGAGCTAAAAAATAGTTCAGTAGCACTTCATCAACTTTAAACCATTCCGAACGCAGACGACTCGTTCTTACATTGCGGTTTGATTTCAAATTAAGCACCCCTGAATCTCTTTAGAACAATGACAAACGGGAATACTAGAAAAGACGTTACAACAAAAACAACGATAGATCTGATTAGTTGAAAGGTTTATTTCGGTTAAATTACACTTGTTTTCATTTGGAAGTGAAAATTGTCGGCAAAAAATGGTGTCAAAAAGGTCTGACTCACGATAGTGTCTGACTCGCGATCACTTTACCCTTTAAACACGTTGTGTCTACACCGGCCTGATAGACCTGTGTACTAACGCTCTAAGCATTATGGGTATGCGCTACTTTCCAGCACAGCTCGCAATGGTTGATTTAACATCGCATTGAGGTTAGATACCAGTAAATCAATGTGTTTCTCTCTGTTCGCAATATTGCCTTTTACGATAGTTCCTTTTTCCTTCTGCTATGAAAAGCATTTAGCAATGTCAGATATGCCTTTTGTGGTTATTTCTAATATCCTCTGTATCTTTGGAACATTTTTGTGCATTTCCTTGGAGGATTACTTGAAAGATGAGCGTTTGGGATGTGTTTACTGTGGCATGGGGCTTTTGGCGAAATACGACTGCCGAAATTCTAGTTTCTACCGGTGTCTGCATTCAGGTGAGACGCATTTTCTTAGAAGTAACATGCCATATCTTTTTATTGCAATTTTCAGAAGAGGAAAGATTCATCTTTTAACAGACACCAAGCTTACACAATCTGAAATCTGAAAGTAAGCCGTTTTATAATGGGACCCTATGGGAATGGATTAACTGGCATCTAACCTTAAATTTTTTACACAAAATGAAAGTGAAAGTAGCTTTTCATAATAAACATGCTATGCACCGTTAAATACAAACTGCTGTTATTTTATTTAGGAGAAATATATTCTACTATCAGTATTAACTGAATATTAGACTGATAAGTGGTACCAATAGACTTTCATACGCGGGATTACTTCATGCGTAAGCACATTTCGCTGTTTGGGGCGAAATAATGTGGTTAAGTACAGAGGTTTGGCGTGTCACGTCATCCTCTGTGTTTAGAATGCTTTAAACATGATGGATAAATGGTTTATTTTGGGTGGATGAACGGATTGATTCACGAGTGGTATAATTGAATGAGTGAATGAACGAATAGACATACAGTGGCTGCTTGGTAAATACCCACTTTAACCCCACATCTCCCCACCACACTCAGGACAGTCAGGTCTGGATTCGGCCCTAATGTCCCTAGGTCAATTTAACAAGCGTCTATACACAAAACACGTGTGTGTCCAAATGACCCACTCCTTGCTAAGTGTAATCGGCTCAAGCGTCACCCGGTTTGAATATGAATGACAGTTTAAAAAATATCATATTAAATAAAGTAAGAAAATAAGGAAAACATTCTTGTATCTGACCATCTCCTGGTTTGATAACTTGTCTGGTCACTCCCATATCTGCTTTCTTTCGCGTTTGGCTTTCACCGACCGGCTTGGAATTTTCCAATGATACCAGTGCGCATGCGAGTAATATTACTAACATACGGCTTCAAAACAGCTGAGACCCATGGGTGTGTGGAATGTGATTTGCATGATGCTGAATTTTTCACACATTAATTTACTTCACCATGCAAACATTTACAAACAAATATTTAACATAAACAATATACATCGTACAACACGCAGTGCGCATTTCATAGTGAACACAGATGCAATATTTTCTTGATTGCGAACGTATTTTGTTGTGTGGTTTGTTTTATTATGGATTCGGTTGATATTAACACAGTGTAGGAAAATCACCACATGAGCTTAGAATTTACTTATTGATTTAACCATCACTGTACTTGAGCCGCGCGTAGATTTGCATTTTTAAACATCATATTAATAAGAAGTTTAATGAACACGCATCACGTGTATGATAAATACACGCGTATACTTCCCTACTGTGATAAACTAGGCGTCATCTTATCTCACGGTGCCTGTACCACGTGATCTATTTTGTTCTGTGTGGGTCATTCCACCGAAAACAATCCATCGCTTCAGGTAACGATTTTTATAATTTCTCTGTTAATTCTGAACCGATTGTTACGAAATAAAGACGAGTGCCCTGTCATAACAGAAATACACCATTCCATCAGAGTTTCTGGCAGATTAATTTAGTAAGTTTTTCAAAAACTGCAACAACGCATCTTTAAAAACATAAATAGACATGCTATGTGTGGAATATTTTTTGTTTAATTGTCAAAAAATTTCATAATATTGCTGCTGATGATGCCAAACGTAGGGCGGATACTGTAATTTTTACCAGAGAAACAGCACAAAAAGTATGTTTGCTCACATACGTCTGATGCCGATTGTTTTGTAGCAAATAAAATATTGCTATGTGTGGGTCACAAATATGTTATGCTATATGTGGAATACAAAAGTTTAAGACATTGCAAATTTCCCATTAAAGCCAATTAATATAATTTTCTTTTATTTACATTACAAGACTGACAGTTGAGGGTCAATAACATGAGTTTTTCAGCGCATTTGAAAATACTTCTGTTGCGGCAAGCCTTTTCTAGCGAGTTTCTGTGTCTATTTACACGTTAATTTTGGACTTGTACTTTTCCTTTAAATACATCTTGAGGGGTCAACAATTCTATTGTATCTACCTACATATAACATATATAAGGGTATGCTATAGTTTTTCATTTAACCCTTGGTCTGGTTTTTGCCCATTTAAAAGTTTAGCACATAATGCGTATTAATAAACTACGACAAATCGTTTGGATTTCATTTCTATTTAAAATCATTAACAGTACACATATTTTGCCGGTATTAATTCAAATTTAATACATGTTTTTTCTTTCCATTTTCCTTAATGTTACAGCGTGATCTAAAACATTCATTAGAACGTAAATTTTCTAGTCGTAGTCCTACCTCTCAATCACGTCCACCTAACGATAATTATGGATTATATATTATGTTTTCTTTACACATACATACTGTTCGGCATGATTTAAATGTACGCTCGTATTTCTCGATAGGATTCCTAACATCTGCGACAGCATAGAGCTAGCATGCACGATTGACCGCAGTCATATGTGTGCACCCAGTGTGGGAAGACCTTCACCGACCGGTACCTTCTCAGAGCCCACGAAATGACAGAAAGAACTGAAGATTATGCAGTGTTTGTCAGATAAGATGTAGGGAACACATGTCCACGCACACTGAAGAAAAGAGCAACGATTGCTGCAAAACATAAACATATTAGCAGTATATATAGACATCAACGTACATGTATACACAGTGATAAAAACTGAATTATTGTTATGTATGAATAAGAAACTATTGTCCGAACAAATTGGCTATCGTTACTTGCAATAGTTTAATGTTAATAATGAACAATTATCTAATAGGATTATTAGTTTCGTTTCGTTTATTGGCAAAAACGGCAAAAGCATTGCCTTGGGCAATTTACAATTATTTATAAGATTATGGCCAAGACATACAGACAACAATCATATATATACACAATCATATACATACATATCTCATGACTTTTTTTTTATAATATATACATCAAATATATATATTCAGAGTTTCACACAGCAAGCAATGTATCACGTAAAATCATAGCATTATGACAATATTTAGCAATGTGTCTGATTTTTCGTTTAGACTTCGATGACATGAAATTAATAAACATATTTATAGACGGCCAGGAAGTATGTACTAGATATTTTTTCCTAATGTCAGTAAAACAGTACAACATAACAAGAAATGGTATTCAGTTTCAACAGTGTTTGATGAACATAATCTACACACTCTATTACTTCGATCTACATTAGTATATCTGCCAGTTTCATTTTCTAAATTATGTGAGCTCAGACGTAGTCTTGTAATGGATATTCTTGATTTTTCTATGTGATACATAATCTAAATAGTCTTCATATTCAAAATTACTTTTAAATTTACAGTAGTAAAATAATTTAGGCATATCTGATATGGATTCGAACCATGTTTGTTGGAACTGGTCACGGATCCGTTGTTTCACTGTAGCAGAATTAATGTTGACATTAGGATTTTCAAATAGATCACCATTTCCCAGACTTTCAAAGTAGGATTTGCATGCTTTAAACCAGCAAAAAGGCATTTAGATTCCGTTGATTTACAAGCACTCTATACATAATAGAGTCTTTATTATTCATTAATTTTACATAAAATTTAAGAGCTCTTTCTTTACACAACACTGATAACGGATATCTGCCAGTTTCACCTAATACAGCCATATTTGATGTTGATTGTTTTACACCAAGAATTATTTTCAAAAATTTAAAATGTAAGGTATCAATTTTTTTAAAGTTATATATTCCCCATATTTCTGAACCGTACAGTAGAATAGTTACAATCATACAATCAAATAGATATAATTTGGTCTTAACATCCATTTTAACATTATTAAATAAACAAAGAAGACTATGATATCCTTTCAGGGCCTGATCAGAGAGAACTTTGACGGCATATCGCATGTTACCTGTATAATATAATTTTACACCCAAGTAGCAAAAACTGTCAACAATTTCGATGATTTGTTCACTTATAATCCACTGATAATTATGGCGACTCTTACGCTTTTCAAAAATACAGACTTTAGTTTTGTTAACATTAATTGTTGCGATATACTATTAAGTTGTGCTTGAAGACTTGTCGGATTAGTGGTAAACAGTGCGATGTCGTCAGCAAATAGCAGAAGATACAATGACAACTGTTCAATATCTTTGTCCGATAGATTTACAATATCAATATAATAAGTGATATCATTAATAAAAAGTATAAATAAAAGGGGTGAGAGTGGGTCACCTTGTTTTAGGCCAATTGATATGTCGAAAAATTCCGAAAAGCTCATGCCCGAGCTAGATCGGACACATGCTTTCATGCTTGAATAGATTGATTTGATAATGTTTATAATCTTACAGCTCAGGCCTGATTTTACCAGTTTTATCCATAGTATATCGTGATTTACAGTATCGAAGGCCTTTTCATAATCTATAAAAGCACAGAACAATTTGTTATTAGATGCTAAAACTTTCTGGATAATTAAATGTAAGATGAAAATGCAGACCGTTGTACTATGATTGTCCCTGAAGCCAAATTGTGAGTCATTAAATTTTTTGTTATTTTCACACCATTTATTAATTCGGTTTCTAATCAATAGAGAAAACAATTTAGCTGAAATATTTATTAAAGTTATACCCCGATAATTCGAAGGATTTTTAGTATCGCCCTTTTTGTGAATAGGGACAATAACACCCTTGGCCCATGCGTCAGGATAGCTACCATTAGTAAAAAGGTAGTTAAATATAACCACAAGATAAGGTGCAATAAAATGTTTTGCATCTATAATAAAGTCACAAACATTTCCAGCAAGATCGCCACTTTTATTTTTCTTGAGAGATAGTATTGTTTTTTCCACTTCATTGACCGTAAAATCCATATCCAATTCATCGATATTTACATCAAACTCATTAACATTTTCAGTATTGAAACCCGAAATTTCAATCTAATTAGAGATATTTTTAAAATGGTTCACGAAGTCTTGTAAAGACACATCCGATGAAATCTCATTAGTTTTGTTAGTAAATTTTCTAATGTGTTTCCAGAAATTATTTGAGTTTTGTTGACACAAATTAGATAATTTATGTTTTTCTTTATTGTTATAATTATATTTAGCATAACGTTTTTGTTTAGCATATTCACTTCTTTGCTGTAAGAAATAAATTCTATTGTTTTCCTGAGGATTGTGTTTAAAAGTTCGTTTCGCATGCAAAAAGGAATTTTTGTATAATTTACATGTCTCTTTAAACCACGGAGATTTTTTAGTTTTAGCTTGTTTAGTACTTTTTAACACTTTGCCATGTATTGAAAATGATATATCAAAGACCAACTTCGACAATGATTCAATACAAGCATTAATATCAATTTGACCTAAAAGTAAGTTGTTTTGAATGCAATCAAATACACATCTGTTATTTTCTAAAATATCGGAAAACGAATCCGGATTATGAGGACCCCATATGATCTTTTCAATATATTTATTATCGGTTATATCAGAAGTACGGACATCTAAATTCAGTTCAAATTCAATGGGACAGTGATCAGAAAATTCAGTTAAGTCGTGAACGACAAATGAGCTGATTTTGTTAAATATTCTTGCATTTGTAATTACATAATCAACGACACTTGAGCCATTGCCAGTAGGATTATGATACGTGTAATTCCCATTATCTAGTCTACCATTAACAATACATATTGAATTCTCTTTGCAACACTGTAGTAACTTATTACCAAAACCGTTAACAATGTTATCGCAGCTGGCACGAGCTGGTAATTCGAAAGATGCATCAAACTCAGGGAGATCAATATATCGACCTAAATTACTATCTTCAATTACATCTGATTTAAGGCCAACCCTACTATTTAAATCCCCTACTAAGACAATATCGCCGACAGTACAGTACTTTCTGATATCAGAATTGATTTGTTCAAAAAAATGACAATTAAATAAAGGTGAGGAGACACTTGTATAAACAGTGGAGTCTTCTGGTGGGATATAGCTACAACAAAAGAATATATCCCGTTCTGTTCCTATACACGAATGATGTAACTTAAACCATAATAATCCATTGGGGTTAATATCTACAATACTTATATGATTTTTGAGAAAACGTTTGTAGTAAACAATAATTCCACCACTATAGCGTTTAGCTTTTTTATTTGTTTTAGGTCTCGGGCAATGGAAATTATCAAAATTATTAATTTTAAGGTTTGACCTGTTATTACTCCATGTTTCACAAAATATTAAAATGTCAAAGCCAGATATAAGATTAAGGAATTCAGAGTCCGTTAGTTTATTAAGCAAGCCCTGCACATTCCACTCCAAGATATGTAGCCGTTTCCGCTGTGTTTCCTAGGAGAGCGTCGCCGTAGCCGTCGTAGCCGGCCCGTCGGTAGATCGCTCCACATCTGGGACGTTGTCGGCAGTATACACTCTATTGTCAACATAGAGCTTGTCATAGTTCAAGTTTACATTTTTGCCTTCACTGCGACACTTGTTCATAAACGGGATGAGTTTTCGACGCCTATCCTGAATTTCCTTCGGGAACTGATCTGCAACCCGAATTGGAGTTGCATGCTGCTTTGCGCGGGCCCGTTGCTTAACATCGATCTTGTCCTGGTAGTAATTAAATTTAACAACGATAGGTCTTTGTTTGTTAAACTGAAAGCGCCCAATCCTATGTGCACGATCGATTTTTATTTTGTTTTTTGCATCCGTTATTTCGAGAGTATTTTCACAAAAATTAAGGATTTATTGACGACAGTCTTCAGAGCGGCGCTCCTCATCAGTGGCTCCCTCATCAAGATTGAAGAATAATAAATTGTCTCTCATCGAGCGCGCTTGTGCATCAACAATTTCATTTCGCACAGTATCTTGATTGGATTTCAAAACTTTAATTTCATTCACTAAGCTTTCATTTGCACGCATTACAGTTTTTATTTGGTTTTCATTGATTGAGTATTTCTTTGAAAGATCGTTGCAAACCTCAGAGTCAAAATTTCGGCTTTTTTCGTAATCAGTAAGCTTCTTATTGGCATCTGATAGACTGGTCTCTAAGGTGTATACTCTGGATTCGACTTTGCTTAGTTGTTGTGTAAGACAAACTACTGAATTTTCAATAGAGTCAAGCTTAGATGCAATGTTTTTCTGTGAATTTTCCATAGAATCAAGCTTTGAAAGAATGGTGTGTAGCATGGAAGTATCGGTGGCGACTCTCTGTTGCATGGGAACGCTTGGGGTGCTTGGCGGCACTGGAGTTCCGGAGTATAGTAACTGCGTCATTGACGGGGAACTCTGACTTATTGGGTATACCGAATTACAATTGTAAGGACTGTATAAAAACTGACCGCCCGCATGCTGTGCAATTTGAACTGGTGGTGAAGTGTAACTGTTCGACATTACTTGCCTCTTGAGTTCACTGCTGTCCGCTGGAGATTCCGGAGCTCGTTTACCCTTATTTCTTCCCATAGGTGTTGGTCATTAATTACTGGTAACTGGTGTAGTTCAGGCTTATACAGTTAAATCCTTTATCAATCTAGCTATTTAACACCAGAGCTTATTTTACCAACTAACCAATCACACCGTTTCGCACTGTCGCACACATCCGAGCTACCTGATAACTGTTCATAAAATCCACGTTTTCACTTTTTCACTTATTGATATATATCCACGAAAATATGTGAAATGCCAGAAAAGACACACAAAAGTGATAAAAAACGCTAATTTCTAATGATCAAAATCTCTAAAAAATCACAGGATTATATTGTAATGTACTAGTCCTATCACTGTGCGATTTACTATATTAAAATTCCTTTTCTAATTGTCACACAATTATAATAACATCAGAGCTTAAAAATTCACGTCTGCACTGTCCAGTGGCCTATATTAGTAGTATATATATTATAAGTTGTGTGCTGTTTCCTTAGGGCATTGTTTGAAACATTCTACCAATACTAACCAATCAAATCTCTAATTGCAGATGTGCACCAAAACGGAATACGCTATATACAATTGTCAACATATTGATATCCTACACTTATCCTATTGTATAGAAATGCAATTAGTCCAGATAAGTTAAAGACATTTCTAGCGTAATGTTGATTAATGAATGGGACATTGTGCGTCATCGTTTTGAAATTTGATCGCACAATAGGTTATCTGAAATTCACTCTATCACAGATGGAAGAACGTTCATACTATATTATAATATGTTGGTCATATAAGTAATATACTAATCTTAGATTCGATATTTTCTATTATATAAACGAAGATATCTATAAGATATTTGAACTTATCTTTTTGTTTTATAAGAACTTGATGTTTTGTTTTATCTTAGTAAATTAATTTGGAACATTGTGTGCAAAATCATACAAATGTGTGACAAGCCTGGTGTTGAAATACATTTTAATGTACAGTTAAAATAGGTATTTTATTTATCTAACATTAGTTTTTCTCAAGGTTTAAAGATTGGTGCAAACTATGTTTATGTATATTCACACTAATATTTGTCCAATTCTTCTGCTATAGAGCAGCTTTAAAAAACGGCTGGATGTTTTGTATCAATTCAGGTTAAATTTCGTAGAATTTATAATCGTTTTAAATAAAACATTAATCAATCAATATTTTACTTGGTGATGCTCACATTTTGTGAGTGTACCTGTATTTAACTGTGAGTACAAATCTCTGATTTTATGTGATTAAATTGTTTTCAAATTGATATATAATTATATTCATCTTCTCTTTATGCCCAAAACAGAACTGGTAATAGAGAAATAAGGAAACAGACATAATAAAAACATATTGTTTATTGCATTGGATGCTGCACACTAAAACTATTTTGATTCAAAGATCAAGTCCTAGTCTTGTAGTGGGCAAGAGTTTGCTGTCGTTTCGTCTTGACTTCACCCAGCCGACTGAAAGAGATCCATGCTGGACAGCATTGATGTTCAAAGAAAGATTTTCCTCTTTGTTCCGCCCCTTTTACTCTCTTGCGAGCTGTCGTGACAAAGAAATGGGTCCTGAAATGTAATCGGGAAATATACAAGCTTTTCATTATTATGTGGTTGAGCAAACTACAAATAACTTATCAGTAGTATTAATTTCAATTATGCTTGGATTGATGCTTATATGTTTGAAATAACGATCTTCAAATTTGTCCAAACTACTCGTATATACAAAATTGCATAATCATTGAAGTGAGAGAACCATTATGCATATAATTATATAATAATATAACATGATTTGAAATTAATCTGGGGTAGATTCATTTTCAACTTCATTGAAGTCCGTAGCAGTAGTAGTAGTAGTAGTAGTTGTAGTAGTAGTAGTAGTAGTAGTTTGAAAAAAGAACATATTTGATAATAATATCACATATCATATGGAAGCGGACATAAAACAACTTTGTGACACACTATGAAAATAAAACTCTTCAAATCTTTATTCTTATTTTCAGTAACAATACAAATGCATGAAAGCAACATATTAATGTAAATTAATAAGCAGGTATGCTCTAACCACTTTTGTATTCCACACATAGCATAACATATTTGTGACCCACACATAGCAATATTTTATTTGCTACAAAAAAAAAGGCAACAGACGTATGTGAGCAAACATACTTTTTGTGCTGTTTCTCTGGTAAGAATTACAGTGTCCGCCCTACATTTGGCATCTTCAGCAGCAATATTATGAAATTTATTGACGATTAAACAAAAAATATTCCACACATAGCATGTCAATTTATGTTTTAAAAGATGCGCGGTTGCAGTTTTTGAAAAACATACTAAATTAATCTGCCAGGAACTCTAATGGAATGGTGTATTTCTCTTATGACAGGGCACTCGTCTTTATTTCGTGAAAATCGGTTCCGAATTAACAAAGAAATTATAAAAAAAAAACATTACCTGAAGCGAGGGATTGATTTCGTTGGAATGACCCACACAGAACAAAATAGATCACGTGGTACAGGCACCGTGTATCTGGAGTATAACAGAGTGTGATTGATAACAGCTAAATTTACTGTGAATAATGTACATATGGTACAAATTGTACACAGACTTTGAAACGTTTTCATTATATAAGACACTGGGCGAGTATAGATCCACGGGAAAGTGTGCGTCTTAAAAATAATAGTATACTTATCTTTCACTGTTTGGAAATGTGTAATATGAGAGTTATAAATCAATAATGTGTGTGTACTAACAATGACTTTGTGTCCTAAATGCACATATGTAAAACACCTACATTTTGTAGTAAAATAGTTTGCACAGCAAGTATTGAAATTCCACGCAAATGATCTATCGTCAAAATGTATGTGCATATGTACGACTCAGTAAAACATAACAGACAGAAGTAATACATAACAATTAACTATTGGGAATATTAACACAATTATTTTCTTTCAGTGGTAACACTATCAAGTATCAACTGCTAGTAACCTAAAGATAAGGAACAGACGCGAGTCACGATTTGCGGAGGAGGAAATGGCGCCCATGTATTGGCGGGTATAGCTTCAACAGCGCCACAGGCAAACGATGTGGTTCTGGATATTTACGAGGATGAATGTGAAAGATGGAACACAGCAATGGCGAAAAATGGATTCACTGTGAGATACCCAGATGGCGAATCTTTGTCCCAAGAACCAGGAAAAAAATCGTTTCAAGTAACACGGGATTCTGAAGTAATTTCCACTTCAGACTTTGGGGTACATGTAATTGTGGTTCCTGCCTATGCACACAAAAGGTACCTCGAGCTAATTGCCCCAAGGATAAAGGAAGATGCTGTTGTTGTAGGTATGCCAGGTCATGCTGGGTTTGAATACCAATATGGCTCCATTTTGAAAAAGGTCGGTAAGAAAAACGCAATTATTTCTCTTAAAACACTTCCTTGAGCTTGTCGCATCAACAACTACGGAGAAGAGGTTGGGATTGTAGGGGTAAAAGATGAAGTTGTCACATCTGTTATGATGCCTACTGGTACCAAACCACCCGGTGATGTCATCTCCAGTATTCAGACGCTCATTGGAGAAAAACCAGTTCTAAAATTATGTGACAATTATGTGAAAGTTATTCTCCTTTCGAAGTCGACAATCCATCTACCATTGATGTACGCACGATGGCGAAATTGGGATGGAAAACCAAGTAAATTCTCCTCCGTTGTACTATCAAGGTTCAGGAAAATGGCGCCCAGTTTCTTGAAGGCGTGAACGACGAAGTTCTGCAAATAGCTGAGGCATTTCTATGCAATTTCCAAATATGGATTTCGGCAGCCTGCTCACAATGAAAGAGTGGTTAATTCACCATTACGGCGACCAGATAACCTACAAATCGACATTGGTTTCTTGCCTGCGCTCAAACAAGGGCTACGCTGGATTGAAACATCCAATGAAACAACGGGCGGAGGATAGTTACGTTCCAGACTTTTAATATCGGTATACAAGAGAAGATATTCCCTATGGTCTGGTAGTATTACGAGGAATTGCCGCCTTTGTGAACGTTCGAACACCAATCATAGATGAAATCATTGAATGGGCTCAAAAGATAAAGGGCGTCGTATATTTGGAGAACGGATCACTGATCAACGTGAATCCGGACTTAACCAGGACGCCTGCTGCGTATGGTATTACGACCGCAGAAGAGCTGGTCGCGTTCTTCACGGCTGTCCGGCTAGCGCAGTGATTGGTACACTCGCTTCTCACCTAGGCGTCCCGGGTTCGCTTCCCACTCCCGGCGCATGTGAGTTTGGTTGGTGGTCACCATACCGGACAGGTAGGGTTTCCTCCGGGTACTCCGGTTTCCCCCCACAGCACAAGACCACACCAAAATTAAAATATCTTTCAGTAAAAAATAAATAGCTGGAAATTGCAGCTATGATTCAAAATTTGTCCCAACTTTCGTGAGTCTGTAGTAAGGTAATTAGGTAGGAGTGCTGGGACACACTCCGGGTCCTCATATAATGCAGCCTCATGCGCGGAAGAACCTCATAAACTTCGAAATACACACACGGTCGCGTTCTTTGACAGAAGTACTGGCTAAACAGAATGAGTGCATTGATACTATACAAATATTTCCTCGGCCGTTTCTTTGTTGTTTTTAAGCCTTAAAATTATTTAATCATAATTAAGTAGTCTAAACCGCTAAGATAGTTCAATATCAACTGTTATGTTCTTCCAACAATATATTTTGTATTTTTCTAAACAAATGTTAATTTGCATTTTGTAATTATAATCACATTTTGGGCCTAATGCTCTTTATCCTGTCTATTTAATTAACATGTTGATATCATATAAACAGAAATTCAGTGATATACGTTTAAAGCTTACTCTAGTGTATTAAATACATAAAACAGAACTTGGTTGGTTTTGTCTGACTCTATTGACCCCAAAACGCGGACATGAGGAATGTTCACTAAATTAACCACGATAAACTGCAATGACTGCAACTTCTATCAACAATATTATCATATCCCTGACAATCATAAACTATATACCTCTCAGTTTAAATGTTGATATAGGTCGGTGACAAATTATGTTTATTAGAAAAACATCACAGGAAACTGCAATCAAGAGATTTTCTTTCTACTATTCAACATCTCTTCCTGCAACAAGTTATATTATTATTGGCGCGACACGTTCTTTTAACAAATGATATTTTAAATTAAATGTATTACTGAATTAAGTCAGTATTTCAGTATCGGCGGACAGTTTGTAATAAACACTGTGTCGCCCCAATGATAATGTAACATGTTGAAATGTATATTTTTCACCATTTCTAGTATTGTTGAAGGAAGAGATGTTGAGTAGTAAGAGTAAAGAGAATCTCTCCGGTGCGTTGTTAATTTCAACTTGAAACAAAAATGCGACGTGGCCATTGGACAGCGGCTTGAAAAGTCTGCTGTTAAAGCTTTATACTTTCTTAAAGCATTTAGGGGTTCTTCCAAAACGGCTATTATGTGAACATTTAACCGTGATCAATGTAAATGGAAGAATATCATGTTCAAAATCTAACGATAATAATCATAGGTCTACAGTAAAGAAGACGATATAACAGAAAAATGTCGCGCTTTGATGTATGAAATGTCATTTTACAAATTATCTATTAAGATCTTTTAATTGCCATTATCACACATCATCGCTGCGTGCAGAAATGAAAATAATACACAGAACCATCATCGGAGCATCGGAGAACTCCTGGAGTGGTACCTGGCTGGTTGTATGGACAGATCCAAAGCGAAATAGCAAGGTGCTCTGTACCCGGCTCCTTTATGGTTCCCCTACCCCCCCCCCCCCCCCCCCCCCAGCTGCCCATCTCGGCTGGTCAACACAGAAATGTTGAATATATTTTAAAATTCTAAATATTTGTGCAAATACATATATTGAATGCCAAATAAGTAGACTACGCTTAAAAACCTTATTTGGAAATAATTTACTTATTAAAACCTAGATTTAGCAAAATAACTAGGAAGTGTCAACAAACTCGTCCAGCTTTCCAATTTGTTCCGTTTTAGCCGCACCCTGTACATTTTTTATACAAGATCTTTTTCTATGGTTGTTGCCTTAAACTCGGAGACTTATTTGTAAAATTTCAGCGACACTGAAGTATAAGAAGGCCAGATTCCAGATTGACATTTTGTAATAAAAAATATCAAGAGGTGTAACGTGTGAAAGTCTCGTTTCAAACTTTGTTGTTGTTTTAATTTGTGTCATATAAGATAAAATCGCTTCGCACCGATTTTAAACTGCCAAAAAAGACAATTATGATAACCTACGTGATTTATTGGGGGTAATGAAATAAATAACATAAACATTTTCTTCAAACTGAATATTGCTATAAAAACTAACAATTACATATCAATATTTATCCTGTTCCTTGTTGAAAAGGTCAATAGACGAACGATTTCTAAACAAAAGCGTGTCCTAAATATTAACTCTTTGCAAATAATGTTGGAACAACTGTATTTAATAGGTTCCGTATTCAGACGTGCGTAACGAGATTCGGGGCGCTGTTTCTAAAGATAGGTGTGCAAAAATGACTGGTTTACCAATAGGACAATCTTGTACTTCCTGTCAAAGCAATTCGGGACTACGCAAATGCATCTCGAAGTCCGTTGGATTTGAATACGCGTCGTTGAGTGGAAATGGGCGAACAATGACGAAAGAAACTCGACAAAAACGTTTGTTTTTGGCTACATGAGGACACCAAAAACAAATGTACACATTTCTGGAGGAATTTCTGAATTTGAAGAGACGCAGAGAAATGGTACGTAAGAACAATTGCAAATGCATTTCTTGTACTACTCCAGATTCATTAAGGGTAAATACGGTCAAACAAATTACTTTTCAAACGCTATATCGCCTCAATCTTAATGTTCCATTTTGCAGAAAATTGTCACAGATAAATACAGCATCATGCTACAAACTGTTATCAAAGTTGAAAAACAGCTTCATGTTATCACAATTTAATACAGTGCCGTATATGGGACAGGTATAACTGTTTAAATATCACATCATAGTTACTTAGATGTACATGTATTGAGACAATAATCATTAAACAAACTTCGTAAGCCATATATGTATGTGTTAAACTGTTGTTTTGATAACACTATTTTATATATTAGGGAATCAGCAAGGCGTTTTGAAGGCAACATTTCGGCTTTGTGTATGTTGTATCCATACTGGATAGGTTGTTCGCTCCTTAAAGAATTTTTTTCTGAACCCTTGCTCAAGCAGCTATGTCAACAATGATTCCTGTAAACAAACACATGAAAATACATAGACTAAATGATATTTATGGCGCATTGACGTTATACGTGTACTAAGCTGCATTTCATATGTATTAATCACAATCACAAATTAGCTTTTATGAAATATTAATTATGTGTGAGCGTTTAGAAATTGCTTTAATGAGCAATACTTGTACAGATCGATTATTTCGTATATACATAAACTCGAGGAAAGTATATACTACTATATAACTTCGATAACTTCTATAATTAACGTTAAATTGTATGTACAGTTCCAAAAATTTATTCGTATAAGAGTTTACCATATTGTGGTGCACACAGAAGTCCTCACAAAATACAGCCTTAGACGCGGTGCCATCTCCATCATTAGGTGGGGGCCATATTCATCGGGCGTTTCGGCGCTACCCACAACACCCTCCTATGGTGCGCCGACTAGAGTAGCCCAGCTCTAGTCTGGAGATGGTAGGTTTGTGCTATCACTGCTTCATCTGCCTTGAAGCAGGAGCTGCCTAATTCTCTGCCTCACCTATGGATTACTCTTCTCGCTTTCGCCAGATCTACTATGAGGCTGATTCTGCTCCCCGTGCAATGGTTGATACTGCCTTGTTTCGTGACTGTATAGTCACTCCAAGGCTGCTAAATGCTCGCCAGAGAGACCGAGCAGGAAAGCCTCTGCAGCCTACTTCCACTGAGAAGCACCAAGCCCTCCAACCTTGTTCCTTACTGTTCAAGAGGAACCGGTACTTTGTGAGTTTCCGCTCGTGACTCTCTTCAACCCGTTCTTCCCATGGCACTGTGAGTTCTACCAGAATCACTTTCTTGGTAGCTGGAGA
Source organism: Congeria kusceri (assembly GCA_027627225.1). Classification (NCBI taxonomy): domain Eukaryota; kingdom Metazoa; phylum Mollusca; class Bivalvia; order Myida; family Dreissenidae; genus Congeria; species Congeria kusceri. Next base: position 26,598,228 of record CM051032.1, on the reverse strand, counting down.
CCAAAGTACTATGTATGGCCTCAGCTTGGTCACAGCGATCTCTTGGTGGAACTTCAGTTACTGCTTCAGGTCAGCCTCCATCTTCCAATCCTTTGCTGTAGTAAGGAAGGACTATAAACTTCGAAACAACAATATTGTGGTAAACACAACTTGACCGATTACTGACTTAAAGACGTTTAATGTATTTACAGAATGCCGTACAAGTATATTCAGTTGTGTATTGGTTCCACCTCCTGTCCTAAGCTCCACCTCCATGGCACTGGCTCTACCTCTTTGCTAAAAATACGCATCAACGTATAAAACCCGTCCAAAATCATCGTCAATTGGTTGTTATTAATACATACATTAATTAATTATATGAGTACGGTTTGCCAAACTACCTGCATTTGCGCGAAAAGCCGAAAAATGATTAAATACATTTGCAAATGTAAAAATTGTGTTTAAATCAAGCCGATGTTACTACTCATAAAAGTCTTCACGTTGAGAATTCTTTGTTTACTGCAAATCGGTCTACATATGTATGTTAAGCAAGAGCATTTATACGTGGTCTGATTTTTAAATAATAAATTGCATAATAGAAAAATCCAGACCTACCTCTTAACTTTGTTTACGTTTTTGACAAATTTCCTGTTCTGAACTCCACCTCGGAAGTTTCTTTGGTTTATTTTGTCATTCACCTCCAATAATAGGTTGAGCCAGTTGGTAGGGATACGTATCTTGATATCCGCAAAATACACTTGACCAAAGCGAAATAGTAGATTGTGGCCGTAAGGTCGCTTAAAACATTGTATATCGAAAGCAAAAGATTTGCAAATCTGCAAAAATTTGTAACGACTTTGAAATGTCAGGGAAATTCAAACCGAACGAAGGCGACTGGATTTGTCCAGAACCCAAGTAATATATTTTTATTAAGTAATCTACACTTGTAATTTGGCCTATTCATGGTATTTTAGCAAATGTTGCGTTAACTTTGAAGTCCACATTTGCCCCTTATGTCTTTGACTGTATTTATTTAAACATATAAAGTATTAAGCTTGTATCCTTAATTCAGTGCCTCTTGCATATCCGTCACTCGTCTTTGATGAAAACGGAACAAACCATTTATATATTTTGCTATTCCATATCTATGTCTGAGTTCATGTGACATGTGTCAAAATTGCTGGAGTTATATATACTCGGCATCGGTATTCTCGCGGTATCTCTATTTTCGCGGTAATTGTTTATCTTCGGATTTTCATGCTTAATAGTCAACATCTAACATATTTTTGGTTTTCTTTAAGAAAATAATAAGTTAAAAATACATTCATTCGAATTTAAACAAGTAATATGATTAAAACCATAAATATAAATTACTTTCATATCAGCTTGCAGCTATCGGTACACGTTAGGGGGTCAATGTCTACACTTTCATCTGCTTGAGTAAATATAAATGAAAACTCAAATTCTTGTTTTGTTATATTTGTTAAAGGTTACAATCCAACAATTTAAAGTGTATTTGTGTTTGTTTATACACTAACAGCAAACTTATTTCAAAACAAAAGTTTTACCGCGAGATTACCGACGACGTAATTTTTCAAGATGGCTGCATGGTGCATTGAAAAACAGAATAATTTAAGGACGAATACTTTACGTTTAAACACAATTTCCAGTTGTTATTTTCGTGAAAAGGTTCAATTTATAGCATGCTATTGAAAGAAAATGTTTTGTTAGTTGTTTTTTGCTCCAAATATTTACTTAAAGGTTAAGTACCACGAGAATACAGATGAACATTATACTCCGCATCGGTATTCTCGCGGTATCTCTATTTTCGGGGTAATTGTTTATTTTCGGATTTTCATGCTTAATTGTCAACATCTAACATATTTTTGGTTTTCTTTAAGAAAATAATAAGTTATAAATTAATTCATTCGAATTTAAACAAGTAATATGATTTGAAACCATAAATATAAATAACTTTCTTATCAGCTTGCAGCTATCGGTAGACGTTAGGGGGTCAGTGTCTATACTTTCGTCTGCTTGAGTAAATATAAATGAAGACTCAAATTATTGTTTTGTTATACTTGTTAAAGGTTACAATCCAACAATTTAAAGTGTATTTGTGTTTGTTTATACACTAACAGCAAACTTATTTCAAAACAAAAGTTTTACCGCGAGATTACCGACGACGTAATTTTTCAAGATGGCTGCATGGTGCATTGAAAATCAGAATAATTTAAGGACAAATTCTTTACTTTAAAACACAATTTCCAGTTGTTATTTTCGTGAAAAGGTTCAATTCAGAGAATTTTATTGAAAGAAAATATTTTGTTAGTTGTTTTTTGCTCCAAAAATTTACTTAGAGGTTAAGTACCGCGAGAATACAGATGAACAGTATACTGCTCATTTGTTGAGTCACAGTATTTAATATTTAAATAGAAAATAAAAGACTGAACTCAAATATTTAATATGAAATATTGTTTTCTTTGTTATTGATTTATTAAATAACTCTCATAAGCACCACAACTTGACTATCAATTGAAATCACATGAAAAGGCTGATGAGCATGACACAGTTTCATCATCACGTTAATGGTAATCCCGTCTAATGTAAACACAATGCATTGTGCAAGGTTAGTTTCCTCCTCAATTTTCCTCAATATTGACTATATACAATAGTTAAAATATTTATTTAAAAAACTAGGTTTAGCCTGATATTAAAACATGACTTTGGCCATGTGACAGACGAAATAGTAGACATAAGCCAATACTTAAAGGTACCTTGCAATATTTTAAAAGAAGGAAACAATTCAAATAGATATAAGTTGAAAAATAACTAATTATTGTACAGTAAGGATTGTTCCAAAAAAAACAACAAGAAAGGTACAAGAATTTACGCCGTGTACGAAAATACCGCAAGTCAAATGATGCCGTGAGACAACTGATGCTGAGTATAAAAAACTCACCTGTTGAATGTTGTTTTTCTTTTTCGATTTATATTTTGCCTAGGTATGAAATTATATTTTTTTAATAAGTAATAATTACACAATGTTATTTAAAGACAGGGAATAGATGAACAGAATAATGCCTGCTTTAAAGGATTTGTACACGGAACACGCAGAACACAAACACATGGTCCTGACAGTGCTTTTATTAACTTTTGAAAACTGGAAGTTTGAACTTCCTTGCCTCTGATTTTGGAAGTTTTGCTAATAATATTTGGAAGTTTTGACAGTATTGCGCTACAGTCATGTACATAAGTCCTGAGCATTTCAGAAATGAAATTAAGTATAAAATTCTAGGTGTTTTTAAGGCCAGTTCTTTTTCATTGAGGGTTTATATGCCAATTTATTCAGTGAAAGAAGTATACATTTAGATAAATTACTTAATTTTTTTCTAACTTGTTCATCCTTATATGATGGAACTTTCATGGCTGCACTTTTGGTAGTTCTGCAACTTCCATGGCTGCAATTTTGGAAGTCCTGTGACAAAAACTGGGAGTAAATTACTTTAAAACTTCCCTTAATGCAAGCCCTGCGGTCCAGCTTGTTGAAATGAAAAATTACATCATTGTAGTGATTGACCTTTGATGTCTTTGATTGACTTTTGATGTTTTAAGACAATTCCCACATTCTTTCTGTTGGATAAGCTCTTTAACGACACAGTTAGAGAGTCCGTCCAGTGATTTTTATGCCCCGACATCTTGATGCGAGAGTAATCAGAGAAAGTACAAAGTGCTCCTGAAATGGAGCAGGGACAACGGTCAAGGCAAAAATTGGATATTTGCTCAATTTTAAACACTGGGTTTTTGTCACCTTTGGGGGAAAGGTGGCGGGGCCCTTCAGGCGGGGAATTTTACGGCAAAAGGGGAATTTTTTGGTAGAAAAGCATTATTACATTTTTATATTCTACTTTTTATAAAACATTAATCAATTGTTTTGCTACAATTGATAACTTAGATTATGCACAAATTTGGTTTGATAAAAAAATCGCTGGGGTGGTTTATGAAAATTCCTCTATCTTAGTCAATTTTTGTCCGATTTTGGTCAAGTTTTTTTCAAAATAAAGCTTACATTCTGAGGGGAATTTTAAGGTTAATATACTTATAGGGGAAAAATATATACTTTTTTAGCAGGGGAATGGGGCCGAATTTCGGCCCCAAATTGGCCATAAAAAAACACTGTAAACATATTCAATTCTTATTCAATACCATTTCATTTATCATAGATTAGTTGCAAAAGTAAGATATATTTCAAGAACCATAACTCTTTCTATGAAGTTACTACATCAATTGTTATATTTTCTTGTGCATAGTGCAACATGCCATAGTAACATGAGTGTTTCAATCCTTTAGAAAGATGTATTTAATTTTTTCCATCTGCTCATTTCCTGTGTATCATGTATGTTGAAGCAATAAAATATTGTGTGTGTTTTTACATTGTAGATGTGGAAATGTCAACTTTGCAAGAAGAGGACAGTGTAATAAATGTGGGAAAGGTAATTCTTACAGGGCTTTCATTAAAGGCACACACAAGGTGCTGCAAGTTAAGACAACCACCAATAATTTAATCAATATTTTACAAACACATAAAATAAAACAATATGACCAAACATTTATTTTACATTTTCTTAAAATAAATGGAATTTGACTAGTTTTATTTCCACTTTATTGTTTACATTAAAAGGAATGTAAATCCTATGCACGATTTTTGCATGGATAAATCCCGTTATTGTGTTCAGTGAAGTGTTTCAATTTTGAGGGTCTTCTAATAAACCTATACTAGTACCGAAAATTGAATACATTGGTACAACAAATTGAGAAAACAATAAACCTATACTAGTACCGAAAATTGACATTGGTACAACAAATTGAGAAAACAGGTAATTATAAACAAAGCAACACGGTTTATCTATGCAAATTAACTTATAAGTGGTCAGAAACTTACCAAGCGATTTTTAGTTTGTAAATTGTTGAATGTATTATAAATTACAAACTTTAAATACTGTTCCAAATGTTTTTTTTAGACGGCCCTCAAAATGACTTGTCCAGTTTATGTCATTTGATATTACTGTTAGAAGTACTGTTATTCATGAAAAGCATGGAACTTTACAAAATCACCACACTAGCAAATAAACAAAGCAAGTGTTTATAAACAGTTTACTTGGAGGATCGGTGTTTTTATTTTAAACGGTATCCAAAAATCAAATAGTTTCCTGACGCAGGATATAACAGAAGCTTAAACATACAATAATACAATTTTACCAGACATTTAAATGTCTGTTTTAATCGTTTATTCTAAATTTGACAATTGTCACCTTTAAGGTGGCTTTAACTTTTGAAAACTGGACGTTATAACTTGCTGGCCTGTGATTTTGGAAGTTTTGGTCATAATATTTGGAAGTTTTGACAGTATTGGGCAACATAAGTCCTGAGCTTTTCTGAAATGAAATTAAGTATAAAATTCAAGTTTTTTTAAGGTAAGCTCATTTTCATCAAGTGTTTATATGCACATTTAATCAGTGAAAGAGGTATACATTTAGATTAATTTTTTAATTTTTCTTCTAACTTGTTCACCCTTACATGATGGAACTTCCTTGGTTGCAGTTTTGGAAGTTCTGCAACTTCCATGGCTGCAATTTTGGAAGTCCTTGGACCAAAATTGGGAGTAAATTACTCCCAAACTTCTCTTAATGCAAACCCTGAAAATAACGTTGGACAGGTGGTCAATAAGTTCTCTCGTTTTCCTCAATATTGTGTCAGAATGTCTGCCCCAAGTTAAAGAATAAATGTGGCACGTCGTGGGAAATCAGGCTTAATGCATGTGCGTAAAGTGTCGTCCCGGATCAGCCTGTGCGGATCCAGGACGGCACTTTCCGCCTACAGTGGATTTTTGCTTAGAAGAGACTTCCTTTAAACAGAAAGTACCATAATAGCGGAAAGTGCCGTCCCGGATTAGCCTGTGCAGACTGCACAGGCTAATCTGGGACGACGCTTTACACACATGCATTAAGACCGGTTTTCTCATGACGCCACTCAAATGATTTATTCGGCCCATTGTTTGTTCTTTACAAAACGACTGTTAAGTACACATGGAGCATGTTATCTTTATCACATTTCACATGCATGTAATGCAGGTACGGGTAGATATTTTTCATTCTTATTGGAAGTGTTTACTCATAGCAACTCATGATACAAGTGCATAATAAATCAAGTAAGTTAACTGTATTGTAGACATTATAATTTTCATACACATATATCAGAATGGTTGGACAACTCATTTAAACAATAAAAACGATTTTTTTCACAGCTTTGGGAATAGTATCCAGGGTTGTCATTATTAACTGATTGCCGATCCAATTCATTGTTTAAAATCATAAGAAAATCGTTTGTTGTTTTTCAGGAACTTAAACATTGCAATAGGTAATATCAAAAGGGTCCCCCCTAGACCCCTGGCTAAATCGCATAGATTTAGATAAAAATCGCTTGTTTCATTTGATAATGACAACCCTGAGTATCAAATATCAAATCGGGAATTTCACATCCCGAAATCTTGCTTATTGTGAAACATTTAAGAAAGTTGTTTATTAATAAGTTACTTAAACTGGTGTTATATTGGTTGAATTTGGTATTTTAATGGTGTCTATTATCTATAACCATACAAGTACTTTCATGATTTACAACTTCGATTCACATTTCCTAATGTATTGAGGATATGTCAGTTCTGATTTAGACATTTTTTCATTCCAACTGGGAAAAATACACCATATTTGGCATTGGGAATGGGTCCTTTCACTGGACCCTGTTATATAAGGAAACAAATCACGGAAACATTGTTTTGTCAAAATGTTGAATTAATAATTCATTTTTAGCATTCATCACTATTTTGACAAGCATTAGTAGTTACAGTGTTTCGGTTCCATTTCTTGAATTTCTATATTCTTTTGATTTTTTTAAAATTTATATTATAATTATTGAGTTATTCACAATAAAGTTATTGTGTTTCAGAAGTTCACAGTCACATGTTTAATCATAGTCACGGTTAGGAGACAATGATCACACATATAAATGTCTTCACATACGCATTACATGTTTTGCAATAATTTGTAATTTTTGTTAGTTTTCCTGGATTTTCTTGAAAAGATGTGGTCCGGTGGTGCTGAGGTGGTCCGGTGATGCTGAGTTGGCTGATTATCATGAAACCGAAAGTAGAACTGGTAGACACAACTACAGCTTGTCATTCATAAACAAGATTCATAAACATCAAGTTATTGTGTTTATTCTTCCTTTTTCGGTTTTAGAAGTGTTCGTATATTAAACAACTGTGTCGCTAAATGAACGTGGAAGGCTAAAAATACAGTGTTTCATCAACTGTATCTATATTTCCTAGAGTAAGTAGTTCTTCAACAATGTGCTCTATTGTGTCGCCCATTTCGACAGTGACACATATTTCTTTCTTCTGTATCTCATCTACAGTCTATAAATATCTTAACATTATAAGTAATTTGACGTTTATGAATCTTGACAAGCTTTGGTTATGTCTACAAATTCTACTTTTGGTTTCATGAACATCAGCTAACTCAGCAACACTGGACCACCTCATTTCAAGAAATTCCCAGAAAACTAACCAAAATTACAAATTATTGCAAAACGTAATGCGTATGTGAAGACATTTATATTTGTGATCATCGTCAGTCGTTACACACTTCATAATGGGTTGTAGTAAGAACTCATACGGGTAAACATGTCAGTAAACAGAGTACCATAAGCATATTCTTTCAATGACTTCAACTTATAAAAATCCTACAGCCTTTATTTTTGTACATTAGTTTACGAAACTACGAACGAGAGTTCTTGTATTATTCCTACTGGTAATGACATTGGCCAATTTCTAAAAAGCACCGTTATCAGAAGAAAATAATACAAAATTGGTAAGTCATACCATATTTTTGCACCACCGGACCACCTCGGAAGTCACCACCGGACATTTTCTTAACACCTCGAAATGAGGTGGTCCGGTGAGTCTCCTAACCGTGACAGTTTAATACCAAAGTGTGATATGCTGTTACACTCTATAATCATGATAAATGTAGTATACGTAATGAATGAACACTGGGTTACCGATGATGATGTTTAATATCATGCATACACTCATCAAATTAGCAGTTTGGCCATGCAAGTCTGATCTGTTATGTTAGTACTTGATAGCTAGAAATTGTTACAGCATGCCTTTATGAAAACTGGGAATCTGCAGCGTTTTCCTCAATATAAACTTAGTACCCTAAAAAGGTACTTTCCCATTCCAATTTACCTACAAATGTTCCCGATTTGAAGATTAAAAAAACACACAAATATCTGGGAAACCAATCCTAAAAGATTCACTATACGTATTTAACTTTAATTTTACCTCCTGGAAACACAAGTACAAGTTAAAGAATTAATGAAAAGGTAGTTTTAGAGTTTATTTATTGTTTTCTAATTCAGTTTGGCATTTTTTGCAGAAAGTGATAATATTCCCAATTTGGTTGAAAACGTGGCTATTTTTCCCAATTTTACTGGTACTATTCCCAAAGTAGTGAGGAAAAACGCTGATCTGATTAAGCCCAGTTCAGAATTTACCAATGCCGGGCTTATGGGCTTGTGCTTATTTCAACCACTGTTCATACATGTATTGTACACTTTTAATAAAGACATGGCGAAAATAACGTCTGTTTGGGTTTCAGATCGAAAGGAAGGGATCGTGTACAAGAAGGGTGGCACAGAGATTGGCAAAAATCTTGCTGAAAAAAGTAAAGGCCTCTTCAGTGCTGATGACTGGCAGTGCAAAGGGTAATAACTATTTGATGTTAATACATATATGATGTGTGGTGGGAAAACCTGGCTTAATGCATGTGCGTAAAGTGTTGTCCCGGATTAGCCCGTGCAGTCCGCACTTTCCACTTTTATAATATTTTCTGTTTCAATGAAGTCTCTTCTAAACATAAATCCACTGTAGGCGGAAAGTGCCATCCTGGATTAGCCTGTGCGGACTGCACAGGGTAATCGGGGACGACACTTTACGCACATGCATTATGCTCGGTTTTCCTAATATTTAGACAATAATATACGGCAGAGCTGGGCCGGGCATCTATAATCGGCCCGCTGCCGATATAACGGCCCGAGGGCCGTTATACGGCTAGGGCCGAGTATAGACGCCCGGCCCAGCTCTGCCGTATATTATCGTTTATAATACATATTATCCTGTCACAAGAAAAGAATCATGTTACTTTCTTTATTACACAAAATGTTAACAAAAACACCAAACAAACTTTCCGTACTTGTATTTAACATTCAACTAATTACGCAATACGTGACGCAACTCTAACGAATGACATAATTTATAAACAGAAAAACAGTGACAAAACAAACCAGTTTTCGCTGGACTCGCAGTTTTGTTGTGACAATGTTATGTCGTGTTTGCTTTTATTTTTAGTAAAATACATTACTATTAGTTTAATAAATCATTCATGGACGAATTCTGAATGATGAATGTGTCAGTTGGATAAATAATATATTCTGAGACTTTGAATCGAATAAAATCAAACGTTCTGACCAGTCATTGCGATTTCGTAAATCGTGTTTCTGGTCAGAATGGTTAACATGAAATTAATATCATGATTGTTACAAATTAAGGCTTATGGATACAAGACAATGGAATTGAAGTGCTTACAGTATTGTTGGATTTTTATTGTTGGAAGCAATGGATTGAAATTGAGTAAAAGTTTCCGATCTGTTCAATTTTGTTCAGTGATTCTTTTTCTCAAACTAAAAGATGCATAGGCTATAGATCGTATATATATTTAATCAATTTAACTACAAACTTTCGTTAATATTCAGTATTTGCATTTTCGTATATAACCGTTTAATTTTGACTAAATACGCCATTCGTGGTCGTTGACGTCGCGCGATCGGATTCTCTTCGATTATCGAAAAATCGGCCGCAGCCAATTATAATTATATCGGCTCAGCGGAGCCGCGTAACGGCCCGTAATCGACGTCAAAATGTTACTATTTTTAGTAACACTATGTATTATATATTTATAATTACTAAAACCAATGTCAGCTGTTTTAAAGAAAGAAAAGGCGAACATGCAAAAATGGTTGATGAAACAAAAAATATATCAAAGCAACTTTTTGTGCCTATCATGTCTTGTCTGTTTCTTTGTTCATCCAGCTAGCATGTTTGTCCCTTACACATGTCTTCTGCCTATGTTATATTATACGGCTTAAGGGTTTGCTTATTGAAACGAAATTGCATTGCACTGATTTTACTGATGTCAGCTGTCGGACCAAATCTTTCCATGTGATTTAGTGGAATAAAGAACATGATTAAGTTTTTCAATGGAGACAAAACAGTGTTAGATTATTCTTAGTATTATCTTTCATTCTTTCCACAGTTGTGGAAACGTGAACTGGGCACGGCGTATGAGCTGTAACATGTGCAACACGCCCAAGTACGGTAAGCAGGAGCAGCGGACGGGACTGGGTGGCGGTTACATGGAGCGAGACGAGGTGGTTGAGTACAAGGAGAGGGGCAACTCCGATGACGAGTATGACGAGGTACTGTACAATGCTTTAAATTCGCCAGGACAAATTTTAGCGTTTTTCTCCCAAAATGATCCATTTTTTTAGCTTTTGTGATCGCCCGTTGTCCGTCTGTGTGTGCGTGCGTCGTCAACTTTTCATTTAAACAACATCTCCTCCTAAACCTCTTGGCAGATTTTCATCAAACTTCACAGGAATGATCCTTAGGTGGACCTCTTTCAAAGATGTTCAAATTTTTCCGGTCCGCTGCATATGTAGGTCACCAGAGCTAAAAATATATTTAAAAAGTGAAAACTTTAAAAATCTTCTCCTATGAAACCGCAAGGCTCAGAGCTTTCATATTTGATCTGTGACATCCTCTAGTGGTCCTCTACAAAGAATGTTCAAATGATGCCCCTGGGGTCAAAACTGGCCACGCCTCGGGGGTCACATGGTTTATATAGACTTGTGTAGCAAAATGACTTTAAAAATCTTCTCCTCTGAAACAGCAAGGTCTAGAGGTTTCAAATTTGGTATATAACATTGTATATTGGTCCTCTACAAAGATTGTTCAAATAATGCCCCTGGGGTCAAAACTGGCCACGCCCCAGGGGTCACATTGTTTATATAGACTTATATAGCAAAATGACTTTAAAAATTTCCTCTGAAACCGCAAGGCCTAGAGGTTTCATATTTGATATGTAACATTGTATAGTGCTCCTCTATAAAGATTGTTCAAATGATGCCCCTGGGGTCAAAACTGGCCACACCCCAGGGGTCACATGGTTTATATAGACTTAAATAGCAAAATTACTTTACAAATCTTATTCTCTGAAACTGCAAGGCCCAGAGGTTTCGTATTTGGTATGTAACATTGTGTAGTGGTTCTCTACAAAGATTGTTCAAATGATGCCCCTGGGGTCAAAATTGGCCACACCCCGGGGTTACATGATTTGTATAGACTTAAATAGCAAAATGACTTCAAAAATCTTCTCCTCTGAAACTTCAAGGCCTAGAGGTTTCATATTTGGTTGGTAACATTGTATAGTGGTCCTTTACAAAGATTGTTAAAATGATGTCCCTGGGGTCAAAATTGGATACACCCCGGGGGTCACATGGTTTATATAGACTTAAATAGCAAAATGACTTTAAAAATCTTCTCCTTTGAAACTGCAAGTCCCAGAGGTTTCATATTTGGCATGAAACATTGTATAGTGGTCCTCTACAAAGATTGTTCAAATAATGCCCCTTGGGTCAAAACTGGCCACGCCCCAGGGGTCACATTGTTTATATAAACTTATATAGCAAAATGACTTTAAAAATCTTCTCCTCTGAAACTGCAAGGCCTACAGGTTTCATATTTGGTATGTAACATTGTATAGTGGTCCTCTACAAAGATTGTTCAAATGATGACCCTGGGGTCAAAACTGGCCACACCCCAGGGGTCACATGGTTTATATAGACTTAATTAGCAAAAAGACTTTTAAAATCTCTCAAACCGCAAGGCCCAGTGGTTTCATATTTGGTATGTAACATTGTATAGTGGTCCTTTACAAAGATTGCTATAATGATGCCCTTGGGTTCAAAATTGGCCACACCCCGGGGGTCACATGGTTTATATAGACTTAAATAGCAAATTGACTAAAAATCTTCTCCTTTGACACTTCAAGGCCCAGAGGTTTCATATTTGGTATGAAACATTGTATAGTGGTCCTCTACAAAGATTGTTCAAATAATGCCCCTGGGGTCAAAACTGGCCACGCCCCGGGGGTCACATTGTTTATATAACTTATATTAAGCAAAATGACTTTTAAAATCTTCTCTGAAACTGCAAGGCCTAGAGGTTTCATATTTGGTATGTAACATTGTATAGTGGTCCTCTACAAGGATTGTTCAAATGATGCCCCTGGGGTCAAAACTGGCCACACCCCAGGGTCACATGGTTTATATAGACTTCAATAGCAAAATGACTTTAAAAATCTTCTTCTCTGAAACCGCTAGGCCCAGAGGTTTCTTATTTGGTATGTAACATTGTATATTGGTCCTCTACAAAGAATGTTCAAATGATGCCCCTGGGGTAAAAACTGGGGGGTCACATGGTTTATTTAGACTCAAAAAGCAAAATGACTTTTAAAATCTTCTCCTCTGAAACCGCAAGGCCCAGAATTTTTATATTTGGTATGTAATATTGTATAGTGGTCCCCTACAAAGATTGTTAAAATAATGCCCCTGGGGTAAATACTGGCCACACCCTAGACGTTTTTTATTTGGTAGACGTCTCATAAGTCAACAAGTTAAAATTTATTACAGAAACGTATTTCTAATAATAACCATTCCATAAGTTATGTTAGAATGAGCAAAACACCATCTGAAAATTGGCCAGAGTATGCCCTAATAAGAAGGTATATAGGGTACAATCTGCAGTAAATGCCTTGAAGCTGAAATCACTGCCAAATCCTCTTTGACAGGTCTTGATGTAGACAAAAACCGGTTCCAGCCAGTTAAATTAGCAATATGCTATACACGAAAAGCAGGGTTTCCTCTGCAGGTTTATTGATTTTTTATTGGTGGCTGATAGTCTAGCTGGGGCCTAAAGTGGGGAAATTTAGTCAATTAAAATAGAGTAGACAGTTTCATTCGCAGTTTGCATCTTACTTGATAATGAAACAGTTATGCATTTTGTCTTAATTGTCGGTAATTAATTGAAAGGGCAAACTTTGATAATTATGAATGGATTATAGTGTGTGGATTAGCAAATATGCAGGTAAGAAATAAAAGCATTTGACAAATATTTCAATATAATATGTTACGATTTTGTGTGAACTGCCTCATAAGTCGAATGTACTTTATAACCACGATTTAAGAGGCTTAAAATCTCAACTTATGACTATTTACGGTAGTGGTCCTCTACAAAGATTATTAAAATGATGCCCCTGGGGTCAAAACTGTGCACACCCTGGGGGTCACATGGTTTATATAGACTTAAATAGCAAAATGACTTGAAAAATCTTCTCCTCTGAAACTGCAAGGCCCAGAGGTTTCATATCTGGTTTTTACGTTGTATAGTGGTCCTCTACAAAGATTGTTCAAATGATGCCACTCGGGTCAAACTGGGCTACCCCGGGGGTCGCGTGGTTTATATAGACTTAAATAGCAAAATGACTTTTAAAATCTCCTCTGAAACCATAAGGCCCAGAGGTTTAATATTTGGTATGTAACATTGTATGGTGGTCCTCTACAAAGATTGTTCAAATGATGCCCCTGGGGTCAAAACTCGGCACACCCCGGGGGTCACATGGTTTATATAGACTTAAAAGTTAAATAGCAAAATGACTTTAAAAATCTTCTCCTCTGAAATTGCAAGGCCCAGAGATTTTGTATTTGGTATGTAACATTGTATAGTTGTCCTCTACAAAGATTGTTAAAATGATGTCCCATAGGTCAAAACTGGCCCTGCCCTGGGGGTCACATTGTTTATATAGACTTAAATAGCAAAATGTGGAGTGGTCCTCTACAAAGATTGTTCCCATGATGCCCCTGGGGTCACAAGGTTTATATACATTTAAATAGCAAAATGACATTAAAAATCTTTTCCTCTGAAACCACAAGGCCCAGTGGTTTCATATTTGGTATGTAACATTGTATAGTGGTCCTTTACAAACATTGCTAAAATGATGCCCTTGGGTTCAAAATTGGCCACACCCCGGGGGTCACATGGTTTATATAGACTTAAATAGCAAATTGACTAAAAATCTTCTCCTTTGAAACCTCAAGGCCCAGAGGTTTCATATTTGGTATGAAACATTGTATAGTGGTCCTCTACAAAGATTGTTCAAATAATGCCCCTGGGGTCAAAACTGGCCACGCCCCAGGGGTCACATTGTTTATATAAACTTATATTAAGCAAAATGACCTTTAAAATCTTCTCCTCTGAAAGTGCAAGGCCTAGAGGTTTTATATTTGGTACGTAACATTGTATAGTGGTCCTCTACAAGGATTGTTCAGATGATGCCCCTGGGGTCAAAACTGGCCACACCCCAGGGGTCACATGGTTTATATAGACTTCAATAGCAAAATGACTAAAAATCTTCTCTGAAACCGCTAGGCCCAGAGGTTTCATATTTGGTATTTAACATTGTATATTGGTCCTCTACAAAGAATGTTCAAATGATGCCCCTGGGGTAAAAATTGGCCACACCCCGGGGGTCACATGGTTTATATAGACTCAAAAAGCAAAGTGACTTTTAAAATCTCCTCTGAAACCGCAAGGCTCAGAATTTTTATATTTGGTATGTAACATTGTATAGTGGTCCCCTACAAAGGTTGTTAAAATAATGTCCCATAGGTCAAAACTGGCCCAGCCCTGGGGGTCACATTGTTTATATAGACTTAAATAGCAAAATGTGGAGTGGTCCTCTACAAAGATTGTTCCTATGATGCCCCTGGGGTCACAAGGTTTATATACATTTAAATAGCAAAATGACTTTAAAAATCTTCTCCTCTGAAACCGCAAAGCCCAGTGGTTTCATATTTGGTATGTAACATTGTATAGTGGTCCTTTACAAAGAATGCTAAAATGATGCCCTTGGGTTCAACATTGGCCACATCCCGGGGGTCACATGGTTTATATAGACTTAAATAGCAAATTGACTAAAAAAATCTTCTCCTTTGAAACCGCAAGGCCCAGAGGTTTCATATTTGGTATGAAACATTGTATAGTGGTCCTCTACAAAGATTGTTCAAATAATGTCCCTGGGGTCAAAACTGGCCACGCCCCAGGGGTCACATTGTTTATATAAACTTATATTAAGCAAAATGACTTAAAATCTTCTTGGAACTTGCGCTGAACATTTGTTCTAATGATATCTCAGCCGAGTTCGAAATGGTTGCCCTCCATTGAAAAACATGACCGCCAGGGGGCTGGGCAGTTTTCCTGATATGGCTATATTGAACACATTATAAAGCTTGTTAACACTCTAGAAGTCACATTTTTTGCCCAATCTTCATGTGACTTGGTCAGAACATTTGTCTTAATGGTATTTGTCCGAGTTTGAATCTGGGGCATGTGGGGTCAAAAACTAGGTCACTAGGTCAAATTGAAGAAAAAACTTGTTAACACTCTAGAAGTTATATTATTTGCCCAATCGTCATGAAACTTGGTCAGAACATTTGTCCCAATGGTATCTCAGCCGAGTTCGAATCTGGGTCATGTGGGGTCAAAAACTAGGTCACTAGGTCAAATAGAAGAAAAGGCTTCAATTTCAATATGTACTTCCCAAATTTTGAATGTCTGTTGTCACTTAAGTTTTTCAAACCATGATGATTATGGCTGCATTTCCATCAGTCCATATCAGTATATCCATATCCGTATAAAAATCTAACACATGGAAAATTGTTCGACTAATGAAACTCAGGTGAGCGACCCAGGGCCATTTGGCCCTCTTGTTTTTACTGGCTGCTAAGTTGTCAATACATTTATTCATTTTAATTTGTTTCTTAAGATTGCATTGGTCCAAAAATAATTTGATTTCCCAGGAACCACTAAATGCATATTCATTGATATGTATCAAACTTGTTTTGATTGTTAAGTACAGAAATGGAATTTATCTATTTATGCATGTACATGTATACCAATCTTTAAGTGTTTTGCTGAAAAAACGACATACATTCCACCATTTGCATGTTTGATATACATGTACACTTAGAAGTAATAATAATTTCTGTTTCAAAGTTTGGAAGAAAAAAGAAGAAAGGCCAAACA
The DNA here is from genome assembly GCA_027627225.1 of Congeria kusceri. Classification (NCBI taxonomy): domain Eukaryota; kingdom Metazoa; phylum Mollusca; class Bivalvia; order Myida; family Dreissenidae; genus Congeria; species Congeria kusceri. The sequence continues at coordinate 26,581,931 of CM051032.1, read as the reverse complement.
GGCTCCACAGAGAAGAGGCAGCAGTCTGATGAAAATGATGAGGGTGATGATGAGGAAAAGGAGAGAGAGGAAGAAGAGGAGGAGGAGGAGGAAGAAGATGGGGATGCTTCGGCCTACAAGCTGGACTCAGACGAGGTAGGTTTGCAGCTATTACACTGATATTTAATTTACTAAATTTGTGCATTGGCTGACAAGCTGGACTTCGACAAGGTAGGTTTGCAGCTATTACACTGATATTAAATTAAATTTACTAAATTTGTGCATTGGCTGACAAGCTGGACTTCGACAAGGTAGGTTTGCAGCTATTACAGTTATATTAAATTTACTAAATTTGTGTATCGGCCAACAAGGTGGACTCTGACGAGGTAGGTTTGCAGCTATTACACTGATATTAAAGTTACTAAATTTGTGGAACAAGAACATTGAATTAATTACAGTTTCAGAGCAAGAATATTAAACAACTTACTATGCAGAGCAAGAACATTTCAGTAAATTCGGGTTTCAAAGCAAGAACATAAACAACTAACACCGCAGAGAAAGAAAATTAACTCAAGTTGCAAAGAAAGAACATTAAGTCAACTAAAGTTGAAGAGCAAGAATATTACATTAACTAATGTTGCAATGCTAGATCATTATATTTACTTAAGTTCAAATGAAAGAACATTAAATTTAAAGACCATTCATCAATTTACCAGTTTATAAGTTTGCAAAACGTCAGATTAGTTTCTACACATTTTTTGTGTAGAAATACACTAGACACTGTCTACTTAAGTGTCTTTTGTGTTTGTCGGTGTGTCTTTTGTGTTTGTCAGTGTCATCAACTGTAGGAAACCCAAACTACTGAGGGTTAACTTGAATTGAGATCTCAAGGATAGTATCAACATTTCATTTGTCTTAGTAGTTGAAATACAAAAATGCTGATTATAAGTAGATAATATATGTTCAAGAACAAACACATTCACACCTCTCACAACAGTTGAGCCAACAGATGAATCAACAAAATTAAAAACAATGGGTATGGTACTTGTGTTGTGAAAGTTGGTTAAATATCGTGAAAGTTGCTACGTCACGTCCGGTTTTATACAAAATCGCACATCAATGAATGTGCGAAAGTTCAATCTGATTTCTTGCTATACTCTCTATTGTGGACACTGTTTGCGAAAACTAATAAGAGAAATTGGTTTGAAATGTCTTCATCTACACGTATGCTTAAACAAAGATAAATAACAAAGTGTTATAAGCTTGATCGTTTTATTTTAAATGCATGAACTGCTTGCTCGTCAATAGGAAGATGATGAAGAAGCAGATCTTGATGCGTACGATCTGGCTGCAAGCGATGAGGACAAAGACGACGAGGACAGGTCAGGCAGCAAAAGGTCAAGGTCATCCAGCTCAAGTTCAAGTTCATCCAGCAGTTCAAGTGGAAGTTCAAGGTCGTCGTCAAGATCTAGGTCAAAATCCGGGTCAGGGTCGAGATCCCATGATAAGAAGAGGTCGAAACGCTCTCGGTCTAGGTCCAGGTAACGGGTAATCGGGGTCAATGGTAAAAGGTCAAAGGTCAATATCAATCACGACTTTTCATTCTTACTAATGCCTGTTACTGTAAAGCTGTTTACCTGTAGTTGGAATTTTTAGCAACATGTTTTTATCAAGTTCAATCTGTTGTATTAAATGCTAACTTTTTTTCTCATACAAGTTAGATATAAATGAAATTACATTTTATTATCAGATAGATACTAGTATTACAGTAAGTTTGTAGATTTAATTGTATTTCCATCTGCATAATATTTTAAAACAGATTCTGTATCAAAACAATGAATGAACTCCCAATAATTGTTGTTTAGGTGTTCTTTTGTAGGTTTCAATTTTTTTTAAATATTTTATTATATATAGATTATTATGCCCCCACCCCCCTCCCCCCCATTGAATGTGGCGGGGTATTTTGGTTTGCTAATTTCGGTCGGTCAATAGACCACTTTCGTTTCCCTAAAGTTCATGAAAATGTTTGTGGGTGTAATATCTAGGTCTTGTTCGATAATCAGCCAAATCGCCCTGGGAATTGTGGAGTTATGGCCCTTGAATTATCTAAAATTAGTCTGTTTAGCCCTTTCCACTCTCTAAGTCCAACAGTTTTCATCCTATCTTCACCAAACTTCATGAAAATGTTTGTAATAATAATATCTAGGTCAGGTTTGATAATCAGCCAAATCGCCCTAGGAATCGTGTAGTTATGGCCCTTGAATTATCTTAAATGTGCCTTTTTAGTGGGTTCTGCTCTGTAAGTCCAACACTTTTCATCCGAAATCACCAAACTTCATGAAAATGTTTGTTAAAATAATATCTAGGTCAAGTTCGATAATCAGCCAAATCGCCCAAGGAAATTTTGGAGTTATTGCCCTTGAATGATCTAAAATTAGCCTTTTTAGCCATTTCCGCTTTTTAAGTCCAACAGTTTTCATCCGATCTTCACCAAACTTCATGAACATGTTTGTGGGCATAATATCTTAGCCAAGTTTAATAATCAGCCAAATCGCCCCAGGAATTGTGAAGTTTTGGCCCTTGAATTACCTTAGTGGGCCTTAGTAGCCTCTCTCTAAGTCCAACAGTTCATAGCCGATCTTCACCAAACTTGGTGAAAATCTTGTTGGGAGTAGTATCTGGGTTAAGTTTAATAATCAACCAAATCGTCCAGTAACTTATGGCCCTTGATTATCTTGAATTAGCCTTTCTAGCTATTTTAACCTAGAGGGGGGCATAACTGTTTTACAACTATTGTTACCATAGCACTGGCTCAAATGTTCAAGAAGATTTAACATTAGGGGTAAAAAAGTTGATCATGAATTAGCTTGCTGCTTGACAATATAGGTCAACTGAGAAAAATCTCGAAAATAATGTGAAAAATAACATTTATCTCACAATGTGCACACACCTTCTAGGGAAAGGAGTACCAGATTGTGTGAATATAACAAGAAGTGTATGTAGTCTGTAAACACAAGCCTATGTGTATGTAGTGTGTACCAGTTATTTTGTGAACACAATTCAGGTGTGTATGCAGTGTGTACCAGGTATTTGTGAACACAAACCAGATGTGTATGTAGTGTGTACCAGGTATTTTGTGAACACAATGTTTGTATGTAGTGTGTACCAGGTATTTTGTGAACACAAACTAGATGATGTTTGAAGTGTGTACCAGGTATTTTGTGAACACAAACCAGATGATGTTTGTAGTGTGTACCATGTATTTTGTGAACACAAACCAGATGATGTTTGTAGTGTGTACCAGGTATTTTGTCAACACAAACCAGGCGTGTATGTAGTGTGTACCAGGTATTTTGTGAACACACTTCTGGGGTGAATGTAGTATGTACTACGTAACCAGGTATTTTGTGAACACACTTCTGGGGTGAATGTAGTGTGTACCAGATATTTTGTGAACACACTTCTGGGGTGAATGTAGTGTGTACCAGGTGTTTTGTGAACACAAACCAGGTGTGAATGTAGTGTGTACCAGGTATTTTGTGAACACAAACCAGGTGTGAATGTAGTGTGTACCAGGTATTTTGTGAACACAATTCAGATGTGAATGTAGTGTGTACCAGGTATTTGTGAACACAAACCAGGTGTGTATGTAGTGTGTACCAGGTATTTTGCGAACACAATGTGTGTATGTATTGTGTACCAGGTATTTTGTGAACACAAACCAGATGATGTTTGAAGTGTGTACCAGGTATTTTGTGAACACAAACCAGATGATGTTTGTAGTATGTACCAGGTATTTTGTTAACACAAACCAGATGATGTTTGTAGTGTGTACCAGGTATTTTGTCAACACAAACCAGGTGTGTATGTAGTGTGTACGAGGTATTTTGTGAACACACTTCTGGGGTGAATGTAGTATGTACCAGGTATTTTGTGAACACACTTCTGGGGTGAATGCAGTGTGTACCAGGTATTTTGTGAACACACTTCTGGGGTGAATGTAGTGTGTACCAGGTATTTCGTGAACACAAACCAGGTGTGAATGTAGTGTGTACCAGGTATTTTGTGAACACAATTCAGATGTGAATGTAGTGTGTACCAGGTATTTGTGAACACAAACCAGGTGTGTATGTAGTGTGTACCAGGTATTTTGTGAACACAAACCAGGTGTGTATGTAGTGTGTACCAGGTATTTTGTGAACACAATGTGTGTATGTAGTGTGTACCAGGTATTTTGTGAACACAAACCAGATGATGTTTGTAGTGTGTACCAGGTATTTTGTGAACACAAACCAGATGATGTTTGAAGTGTGTACCAGGTATTTTCTGAACACAAACCAGATGTGTATGTAGTTTGTACCAGGTATTTGTGAACACAATGTGTGTATGTAGTGTGTACCAGGTATTTTGTGAACACAAACCAGGTGTGAATGTAGTGTGTACCAGATATTTGTGAACACAAACCAGGTGTGTATGCGGTGTGTACCAGGTATTTTGTGAACACAAACCAGGTGTGTATGCAGTGTGTACCAGGTATTTGTGAACACAAACCAGGTGTGTATGCAGTGTGTACCAGGTATTTGTGAACACAATGTGTGTATGTAGTGTGTACCAGGTATTTTGTGAACACAAACCAGGTGTGAATGTAGTGTGTACCAGGTATTTGTGAACACAAACCAGGTGTGAATGTAGTGTGTACCAGGTATTTTGTGAACACAAACCAGGTGTGTATGCAGTGTGTAGGGGGTATTTGTGAACACAATGTGTGTATGTAGTGTGTACCAGGTATTTGTGAACACAATGTGTGTATGTAGTGTGTACCAGGTATTTGTGAACACAATGTGTGTATGTAGTGTGTACCAGGTATTTGTGAACACAAACCAGGTGTGAATGTAGTGTGTACCAGGTATTTGTGAACACAAACCAGGTGTGAATGTAGTGTGTACCAGGTATTTTGTGAACACAAACCAGGTGTGTATGCAGTGTGTACCAGGTATTTGTGAACACAAGCTTGGTGTGTATGAAGTGTGTACCGATATTTTGTGAACACAACCTGGGTGTAAATGTAGTGTGTACCAGCTATTTTGTGGACACAAGCTGGGTGTGTATGTAATGTTTACCAGGTATTTTGTGAACACAAACCAGGTGTGAATGTCGTGTGTACCAGGTATTTGGTGACCACAAGCTGGGTGTGTTTGTAAGGTGTACCAGGTATTTTGTGAACACAAACCAGGTGTGAATGTAGTGTGTACTCTGTATTTTTTTAACACAGTGAGACGTGTATGTAATGTGTGCCAAGTGTTTTGAGAACACAGTGAGATGTGTATGTAATGTGTACCAAGTGTTTTGAGAACACAGTGAAATGTGTATGTAATGTGTGCTTTTTGTGAATACGGTCTAACTTTGATTGTAAGTAGTGTGCACTAAGTATTTCATGACTATATGTCAACTGTATGTAGTGTGTACGTTCCTGTCTTCAGGTCGAGTTCTGGCAGCGGGTCTTCAAGGTCAAGGTCGCGCTCAAGGGACAGAAAACGGTCGCGCCGGTCCAGGTTTGATAGATAACATCTGGTGAAATTGTGTCATTAATACTGATCTTGACATACTCATTGCTAAAGCTTCCTGAAGAAATTAGAGACACACATCATTGTATTAAAAAAGTTACCAGTTCTTGTTCGAGATTGTTTATTTCTCAAGTTAAAAAAGTTACCAGTTCCAGTTCGAGATTGTTTATTTCTCTTGACAGTACAAATTCATCATTTAATTAATTTGGTTAAAGGATACTTTATTTTCAGATTTCATGAAATTCAAATGTATTCGTTGATTAAAAATGTCATTGAAACTCATTTTAAGCCTGTGCTTAAATTTACTTGGCAGTTCATGTTGGCGTTTAATGTCAGTGAAATGTTCTATTTCAGACACCTGTTGAGCATTATGTATGTATTGAAATAAGATAAATGCTCCAGTATTATTGTTTCAGGTCCTAACCATGCATCTGATTGCAAGCTTCCAGATAAAACTTGTGTTTCATTCATCGAGAGAAAATCAATGAAATTTTCATTTACAAATGTATTACATGATTAGCTCATTTAGTGATAACGTTTTCTGTCATTTTCTGTGTATTACATTATTTTGTCAGTTGTGTTCACAGTTAATGGAATGTATGCCTTCAAGAACCCCTTGGTGGGAAATTACTTCAGATACACAAGAATAATATTAATAATAATAATAATAATAATAGTAATAATAATAAAAAAAAATAATACAGTAACAGTTGTAATATATTTAATGTACATTCTTTTTGTCTTCTTTTTGACTTAAAAGTGGCCATGCTGAAGTACGGAAAGTGGTCATACATCTTTGAATCATGTTACATTTATTTTTGCCAGTGGTATTAATCTAAGAAACTGAAAAAAAATATATATAAGTGGTTTAACAGTACTTAACTCTTAGAAGAGTTTCCAAAGGTAAGTATTTATCATGAAAGAGTTCATAGCTCACATGGTTAGCTAACATGTTTGGTATTTTCTTACCAGTAACTGCGAGGTTGAAAAAGTGCATGAGAAATTTTACAAATTAATTGTTCTTGACTATGTTTATGCAATTTGTTATTGTCTATATTTAATAATGAATTCCATTTCATGGATTTGATCATTTGACTGCTAACAGTGGTGAATTATTTTCACAACTTTACTTTGTAATGTTTCTGAATGTTACCATATATTTATTACATTTTGTTTGTCGAAATTCCAGTTTCACCAATCATGCATGTAAAATACCTTCTTTGTCTTCTCTGTCTTTGACATATTGTATTATTATACTTGTAACATGTACGGTTAGGCATAGTACGGAATTCTGGCCAGAGATATGTGTGCTGCCTGAATTAAATAATTCATTTTCTGTATGTTACTTCTTTGTTTTGTATATAAGCGTTTTAAGTAATCAATCAATACTTCATGGGCCCATAATCACCGTAGTGATATTTTAACTGGAAACAATCTTTATTTTATTGTTAAAGGGGGACTGTCCTGCGTCGTCCGTAATGCGTCAACATTTGGGTCTGTATAGTCGCGATACAGACTTCACTTTTCATTCAGTCTTGACCTTACTTGCACAGTTTGTGTATAACCATAAAATCTCGAATAGCTTCGATAATGGACCAGATCGAACTAGGAACACCAGAGTTATTGCCCCTTTTTCATGAGAAAAACTGCAAAATGGACTTTGTGCACCATACAGACATCATTTTTCATCTGAACTTGACCAAACTTGCACAATGTGAGTATGACCTGAAGATTTCAAAATGTTCTAAAAATGGCCTAGATGGGGGTACAGATACCAGAGTTATTGCACCATGTTTGTGAGAAAGAAAGAAATTAATCGACATTGTGGACTATAGAGACTTCTTTTATTGCTTAATCTTGTCCAAACTTGCACTTTTTGTGTTTGACGATAAGGTCTCAGTCAATGTCCAATATGGGCCAGATCAGACCAGAAAGACCCGAGTTATGGCCCCTTGTTTGTGAAAAGAAAATCCATAATTTGTCAAAAATTGGCTTTCATAGAGAATTTACTTTTTATTCCTTGTTGACTAAATTTGAACAGTTTGTGTATGACAATTAAATCTCACCTGGGTGCAATTATGGGCCGGATAGAACAAGAAACAATAGAGTTCTTCCCTCGTTTATGAGAAACTTTGCAAAACATGGTCCTTCTGTAACAGAGAACATTCATTTTTTTAAATAAAATCTTGGTCATTCTTGCACAGTTTGTGCATAGCCATAAGATCTAATGATAAATCAAGGAATTGCCTTGATCGGACTATAAAAAACAGTTATTGGCCCCTGTTAGTGAAAAAAGCAACAAACAGACAGTTCAGGATAGAGACTTCATTTTTCACTACAGATGGCAATAAACAGTATTTCAGTAACCAGTTAATTGGTTTTGGTTTTTGAGCTGCTGACCAGTAAGCTAAATATCATTAATAAGACCTTAAACACAATTGAAAGGCAAATGGTCTGTTTGATTGACTAGTCCATATCGATGATAAACGTAACAGACGATACGGCTGACAGGTGTCGTTGTTGCCGTCACGACTGTTTTAATTAATGTTCTGTAAAAATAAGGTCCAAAACACCTTATATGGAAATCGGCTGTTATGTTTGAACCTCGTGTTATTGTAGAGATTGGATGAGCCTCTGTGTAATGTGTGATTGAGCATGGTAAACATCACCGATTGCTTGAGCCTTGTAGCCCTTCAGTTTCGACTGTAAATGCATCTGTATTGCCTCTATCAATTGCCATGTGAAATAGGCCGGACAGGCATCTGTGTAAGTGCCGGTCTCTTTCCAGGTTAACTACAGAAGAAGGCAGACCAGGCATCTGTATTGCACCTGTTGATTGGCAGGTCAACGACAGTTAGATATCAGTCTTATGTGGGTCATTTTGTAGGCGATGACATTCAGATGTCAGAGCTATTCTCTGTCATTGGACGTACTCAGGTGAGCGCTTTGGGCCATCATGGTCCTCTTGTTATGAAATAAATGGCACCGTATCCACACTCCAACCTTTATATATTGTAAATGTCTTCGTCCTATATAAGGAGATGTTTGTCTATAAAAACTGATATGTTAAGCAGTATGCTCGAGCAATGGATTAAAACCGAAGTCCCGAAAGTATATTGGTACACATACACGATGTCATTGTTTTTCAAAGTATGTAGTTTATACATGAATAGGTTGGTAGGTACTGAAATTATTTTCAACCTCTAACTCCAAATCCTGTATCTGCGCTAGACTGATGCGATTGTTTCTGTCGAATTCACCTATGTTATGCTACCTTGCGCCTTGTACGAAAACGTATAACGTGCTTGCCATTTTGATCTTGCTCAAGACAGTAACAGTAACCTCAAAACTCTCCGACGGAAGTGTAACTTGGTAAGATAAAACAAGAAAAAGGATTTGTCGACCTTTACATTTCATACACAGTTTCAGAAGTTTGTTTTCAGAAACTAAAATAAGCCTACTAGTATATCTGCGCCTGATTGTATTTGATATTTCAATGAAGCTTTACACTTAACAATATGTATGATATCATATGCGGAGTCAACACTCTAGGATACGTTACTTTCCACATAATTTCAGCATGCATGGACTCCTAGCCAATCCTTTGAATTAATTCGCGTTGTTGATGGTTTTGCCACGGATAAGTTTCACCAAACACGCTCACATTGTTAGCTAGAGCTGTGTGCAACTCTTGGAGGATATGTGGATTAGTCCAGATGCTTTAGTAAATGACGTTAATACACTAAGACATTTCTTACAAATACGAAAACCTGTGAATAAGTCCCTTTAAACCTATTACTTCATAATGATTGACACTTACGGCAATGTCCGTTTTATGGAAACAAATACTTTGTTTCTAAAAAACCTCTACCAAAATAACGTGTATAATTATTTTAAATTCATTTTCGGGAATGCTTGAAATGAAACGAAACCGGAAAACAAATACCCTTTTTTATATAAAAAGTCGACAATGAACATTCCGAGTATCTTTAGCTAACATATTGCTATATCATAGAACATGTACTTATGTATATACAATAAATATGTCAAATATATGTTTCTGAGGATGTACGCAAACATATGCTTTACTGAAATTGAATCGAAAGCGAAATTTCTGCAATTGTTTGACGAGAATGCTCACTTTACCATTCGTCAAACTGCTACAAAATGGAACACTTGGATGAAGAAATGGCCATTAAGCTATCACGGTTTCTCCACAAAACTATACAATTTCCCAAAATGGGTGCATCCATTGCTGATTGTTCATGCATTTTAAGCAGCGTTCGCCATTTTTCCTTTAATAGAGAACAATGCAACAAACAACAATCCAGTCAATCTGCAGTCCAATCTGACTCAAGTACACGATCTTCTTACAGCAAACGCTATAAATGCCTTTTTAGGATATAATTTTTAATCAGTTTGACTTCAGTTAAAAATAAAGTTTAACAATTACAATAAAAATACATTTGTCAAATTGACATCGATATGCGTTTATAAATTTGAGTTATACAATATATAATACTAGAAGATGAAAGCATGATGTTCAAACAATCAGAAGTTCTAGACGGGACGGGATCAGAATGCACGTGGTTGCGGCCCGCTGTCCACCCACCTAGGGGTGTAGTTTCCGTGCTTTGCACCTGCGTCTGAAAAATACATTTAACGGTCTTTTACTAACTGGGAATTAACAAATTGCAAACTGTGTAAATTGTTTACTTTAATTATGCAACGTCTCTGATCCACGTTGTTTTAAACAATTTGTCAAGTGTATATACCGTATTTCTTTTTAACGAGTTCGATACTTCATTCCGCTACAACGCAGTGCCACTAAATTTATATGCAGACTAATAATGGACCGAATGCATAATGGCACTTAATTGTAGAAGTAAGGTTTGTATCAATTTTGTTTGGGAGTGGAAGTGAGACGAAATGGTAAAACCAGTGATAGGTCTACGGTATATCCTCAACAAGTGGCCAGCTACACAGCTGAACATATACAGAAAACAACGCACATGCCTGCTTTGCCTGCAACAAAATGTGCAACTTACACTTCTGGGGATTATCCGTTCGGTCATTGCCACCCATTATTTTCCTGAAAAAAATAAATACCCGATGACTTGATATAGTGTATATAGTAAAGCGACATACAACTAAAGTAGCGAACGATAAGATTTGATTTTAATGCGATTGTTATGTACGCAAGTTTACTTTGAATAACTTGTCGACTCACTTCATGTCGTCGTCCCCGTACTTGTCTCTGTATTTCACGTAGTTCTGCTCCCGGAGCCGGGTCGCCTTGGTCGCGTGGTCGATGGACGCATACTTCCCGTCGGACTCGGTTACGCGGCGTCTCGGGGACATGCGAGGAGCGTTCATCTCTTTTATCATCGGCAAGCCGCTCTCATGGGGATTGTTGTCTCGCTTTCCGTAATTGTGCATGTGGTAGTTGTTGTTGTTTCTTGGACTTTGTGTGCCGCGTAACCACTCTGCCTTATTCAGTTCTGGTTCCGTAGACTCCCGGAAGTCCAAATGGATGTCAAGGTCGTCATCGGCGTCTGAGCCGCCCCTCCCGTTATACGCCTGTCTGGGCGGGGATCTGCGAGTACGATATGGGTAGAAAGTTGGGCGGCACCTTGCGAGGCATTCCAATGGTGTCAAACAGTGGAATAGGGTGGTTATAGCATAGGCTAGGTACAAAAGAAATAGCAGTGGTAGTAGTAGTAATAGCAGCAGCAGCAGTAGTAGTAGAAATAGTATTAGTAGTAGAAGAAGCTCTAGTGGTGGTGGAAGTTGTAGTAGTGGTGGTGGTGGTAGTAGTAGTAGTAGTAGTAGTAGTAGTTGCAATAGTAGTAGTAGTAGTAGTAGTAGTAGTAGTAGTAGTAGTAGTAGTAGTAGTAGTAGTAGTAGTAGTACAAGCAGCAGCATTAGTATATACGCAGCGTTATAACAAACAATTCATTTAAAGAAATAAGATTCTTTCAATTTTCTATACGTTTACAGTTATTTACATTTTCAACATTAATATAACCCACAGGATGAATCGGATATATTTCTGTAAAACCTAATATAATAATTGTATATATTGCGGTATACGAATTAGAAACAAGTAAAGAAAATGATTACACACAAGAAAATAAATAATAATATATTATAAATAACACATGTACAACATTGATACAAGAGTTGCATGTGAAATATGAAAATCGTCATTCAGAATTTATACAGAATCTATGTGATACACGTGCGGGCATAATATACAAACACTCGGGATATCAGAGCTGGACATGTTAGGAAACCGACAGAACAATAATAGCACTCTCCGGGTAATGTTAACTAAACATGTGCTCTCTACAACAGAAAAAAGTGGAAATATACATGTATACATGAGTAAATGTAAAAAAAAAAAGAGTAAACAATGAAGAAAACGGAATAAAACAAAACTGATAAGTTGTTATGCGATGCTTCCGTATATAAGATGGTAAATTTAAAAAAAAAAGTCAAAAGCCATAAAATAAAACATTGCCATAGTATTTAGTTGATTGCAGCAAATACAATTAGGTCATTATAAATAGCATGTGCAGTCGAGAAGTTATAACATTCATTAAAATACAAATGAGGCGTGTTGTGGGAAAACCGGTTTTAATGCATGTGCGTAAAGTGTCGTCCCGGATTAGCCTGTGCAGTCCGCACAGGCTAATCCGGGACGGCACTTTCCGCCTACAGTGGATTTATGTTTAGACGAGACTTCCTTGAAACAGAAAATACCATAAAAGCGGAAAGTGCCGTCCCGGATTAGCCTGTGCGGACTGCACAGGCTAATCCGGGACGAAACTTTACGCAGATGCATTAAACCCGGTTTTCCCACGACGCGCCTCAAAGGTTCTAGTATATAAAGCATACATGGGTGCATGTTTGGCTGAATGTCAATGCTAGAAAGTACAGGGCTGGTATTCATAAAGCTCCATGAAACAATTTAAACTTACGCTGTTCTTAAGTAAAATTTTAATATATAATAACATTTTCGATGTGAAGCGCAATGATTTGTGTCCTCAAAAAGGGTTAAATATAAAAGATCTGCCCAACATTTAATAGTTTTAACAAATATTGTAAAAAAAAATACGAACGAAAACATATTTTTTTATGATTTTTAGAAATGTATTTCTGTTTTAACTAATGGGCTTTGTGATTACGTACCCAGATGATTATCGGTAGGCGAGTCAACTTTTGCACTACACGAGTATATAGTCAAGTCCACTTATACAGGGGGTTGCGGTAGAGATCATGTACATAATTACGATAATAATCGGTTAAATGGGTGAGTCCACTATTGTACTACAAGTATGGTATATATAAACAAGTCCACTAAAATAAGGGTGCGTCAGGCTGGCGTGTCGGCTTGCCCTGGTCGGCCCAACTGGGCTTGTAAAAGTCGTCATACCTGGCCCGCACGGGGTCACGTGACTGGCCCCTGTCCTGCGCAGCTGGTTCTGAAATACGGAGTTTGTGGGATGTAATTGTACACACATGTCAATCATATACTGGTTAATCTGGTGTTTTAGCCAATCAATGCACTCGGATGTGATCACATGTTTAACTGTTAACCTATTTAACGATTTAACAGTGAATAATCTGCATAGTATTGTCCAATCATCGCACTAGGATATCACCTGTTTAAATATTAATTTAGGTTACCCAAATGTATATCATGTGCAAATAATCTTGTGTTTTGTTAAACCACTGCACTTTGACATCGCATGTTTAAATGTTAATTTAGTTTACACAAATGTCTATCATAGCAACTAGTCGTGTGTTTTGTCAAACAATTGCACTTTGGCATCGCATGTTTAACTGTTAATTTAGTTTACATAAATGTCTCATAAGCAAATAATCTTGTGTTTTGTTGCACTTTGATATAGCATGTTTAATTAACTTTTAATTTACACAAATTTTTCATATACGAATTAATTTAGTGTTTTGTCCAATCATTGCTCTTTGACATCCGATGTTTAACCGATAACCATTTACACAAATGTCAATAATATGCCAATTAATCTAGTGTTATGCAAATTAATCTAGTGTTATGCAAATTAATCTAGTGTTATAGCCAATCGTTGAACTCGGATATCAAGTTTTCAACTAGTTTACACCAAAGAGCACATGGAACAGCTTGTGAAATTCGGTGAATTGGAAGTAATACTTTTTTAATACTCAATTTACTTCAAATCAATGGACAAACAACCTTAGACAAACAGAAAGGCGGAGCGACCAATGTTTTTGCAACTTGTCATGCAATAGCTATAGGGATGTGTTTAAAACGTTTTGGTTTGCTAGATATTGTAAGATTTCTTATTTTTTTATTTCAATTATTCCCTTCCGGGCAAGCCGACCTAAAGCCCAGTCGCAAACATACCGTGTGCTCTTTTGAGAAAAATATGTTAGGTTTAACGTGTACAATGAAAAATTTACAATGTACTCAGATTAACTGAAGAAGCCTGACCGGTTTTTGTGGAGATACCGCTCGATAATTCCACAAACAAGTGTGAAATTTCGGTTACTTATAAATACAGTATGAGAAATGCACATACATTTCGGCCCATGGTTAAAGTTCTTACACTTCAGTTTCATCTCCTAGTCTGAATACTGTGGCATTGCGTTTCTGTTTGATAGTTTCCATAATGATTTCGTTTATTTGTTTGTTTATTGGCTTACCCTTCTTGTTGTTCGATGGAACGATTGTTTCTTTCTCATTCGATGCGAGCTTGTCTCCAAGCTGGCTTCTACAAAACATATAATACAATTGTTTGTTTTTTCCGGGACATAATAATACATTGTCTTTCCGAATAAATTGTCCTTTTATTAACTGTTATAGTAATAGCTTACTAAAGAAATATTTGTTTCAAATAGCCAGAATGTTACTGTAACATTTACTATTTACATGTTGTATGTTCACGTATATCATACAATTAACAATATAGATACATTTGTCGCCGCCTAAAAGTACTGACATTGAACTTGAAAACCTAGTACAAAAGACATACGTGTTGTTTACCTGAGAAAGTCATCCCCATATTTGGCCCTGTACTTAAGATAGTTCTGTTGCCTCATTTTCTCCGCCCGATCCCGATGGTCCACGTTTTGGGGAGGCTCTTCCGGTGCGAAGAGGGAGTCCTTTTTAGCCGGAAGTCCCTGGCGCGACCGGCTCTGCTCCTCTCGGGTCTGAATCTCGTCTGCGAAACGGTTCTTCTCGCTCTTACGAGGTGAGAGGTCCCTCTGGAACCGCTGAGGTCGAAATTGCCCGAACGGATCGTCTGCGCCACCCTTTACACCGAGTTTCCTCTGCTGTGGAGGGGAACCAAACTTGCCGCGTGGCGTACTGTCGCCTAGCAACGGATTGGACGTCTCAAAACCTTGGAACGCGTTCCGTTGATGCTGATAGCCGGCCTTTTGGGACACTTCGGCAATTATTCGGTCGAATTCGGCCAACGAGTTTCTTGTTAAATCCGCTTGGTAAGTTTCCCGCCAAGTCTGCATCTTCTCGCGTGCTAACTTCAGGATCTCTTGCTTCTCTGTGCTGTTCACAAACTCGCCATCCGACTTAAAGAAGTCGTCCCTAATTGCCTATAAAAAGTATACATTTACACAAATCAACTCGCTTGAATTAAAAACCCCGCTGCTTTAAGAACATGCGCGATCATTGCGTACAATGGATTGATATACGCATGTAAATGTATGTACAATTTATATATTTTGTATATTTTTTAGGCAAATTTTATAAGGCATTTTTAAACTGTAGAATGCTACGCTTGAAAGGATTTCGAAGCGTTCAAAGCATTTACAAAACGTATCGAAATATGCCCATACTTGATCCGCTGTCTTCCTTTTGCTAGGGTTCCATACAATCAGATCCATAATGAGCCCCTTGGCGTCCGTGCCCACTTCCGGCCCCGCCTTGCCGAGCCCCCGGCCCGCCTCCACTTTGGGCAGATTGTACATGGCCTGCCGCAGGGCCTGTGACCCTTCCTGCCACTCGCTCTGGGAAAGAATAGGCACGTACGAGTTCATTTTTAAATTGGAAGAAATAGGATTATACAAGCTATATACTATACGGGTATACAGCTTAGTTGGTAGAGCGCTGGACTGTCAATCCGGGGATCGTGAGTTCGAATCCAAGCCCGGCCACACAACTTGTGTGGGGATTGGTCATGAACTTATTTCTACGGCCATTCTCCCCCTACCTCTGATTCAAGTAGGGCAGTTGTCAGTTATTGGCATAAGTAGTGGTAAACCGCTTAGATCGGCTAGGCTTGCCCAGGAAAAGTGTAGGTTAACTGACCGCCGTGATATGACTGAAATACTGTTAAAAACGGGGAAAAATCCAAATAAACAAACAAACAAAAAACGGTTTACAAGCCCCCTCTGAACGACACGAAGCATAAAGTATAAGCTGGTTCTTTGAAACAAACGACAAAGCATACACACACACACACGCACGCACGCACGGACGCCCCCCCCCCCCCCCCACACACACACGAGATAGGTCCTTTTTAAAGAAACGACACTGTTACATAGTAGTTATACGTGTGACTCTTTTTTCTTCTTCATTAAAAGCAATTATCTTGCTGTTGCACACATCTATGATTAACATGTTTGCTACAAAATCGTGCGCTTTATTTTCATCAATACTTGTACTGTTACACAACTAGTCTAACCTTTGTGAACGTGCCGATGGTGACACAAATCTTTGACATCAAATCCTTGGTCTCCATGACGTCACTCTGGAAGAGCGGGTTTCCGGTGAGCAGCTCCGCCATGATGCAGCCCGCCGCCCACATGTCCACTGGCGTCCCGTACTTCTCCACTTGCAGCAGCATTTCCGGTGGCAGGTACCTGTGAACATGTTACACGTGCCACTGAAAATGTCGTCGTAATTTCAAAGGGCATTAAAAGAATGTGACGTTTCTTTACAAGTACATAAACCTGTAAATGTGTCATTTAATTACTCCAATACGGACGCAAACATCTGCATGGTGTCGTAAGCTCGACATCTTGAAATAAATGAATATTTTTTAGAATATATGTACTATGCATCAAATTAACATTTTCTCGTAATTTGGTCGTTCCTTCTTGGACGATTCATTAACACAAAATTTCACCGATATTTAATGGATTCAGGATTTCGGTCCACAGTTACTAGTATGTATTGTTACGAAACACTTGTAACATTTAATAGCTCATCGGAGTCCCGCCGAGCACTCCGAAGTGAACAGCAACCGAATCTGCCGGAGATTTCCGTCAAGGACAACTGTAAATACAGCACAACAATACGTACGGGTGGAGGGGACCCGTGTAGTCGGAAATCGTGTTGAGGTTGTCGAGAGAGGAGCGGGCCAAGGAGAAGTCCGAAATCTTTACTTCCGTCGCATCCTCGTTGCAGACGAGCAGTTCCGGGCGCAGATTGCGGTGGATAAACCCTGAAATCAAATTACCGGTGCCTATCAGTATATATGTGTGCAAATGTTGTGTTCAATCAGGATCATATATGTCTGAGTAATGCGGGGACCACTGTTTTACAGTGTACAAGTTTTAAATGATAATGTACTTTAACCACTTACACAACACCAGACTGGGTGACGATATGTTCATGTCAGGCCGCATTCACATAACTAAGGTTTGTATTAATAATTTCCATCTGATACTTGTAAGTGTTTTACAAAGACTTCAAAATATTAAGCTTTAATTGCGCTACCAGCGATGTCACAGCAACACCACGCCAACATATAGGGAAGTAAATGTTATTAACTTATGTAAATATCGAATCCTATCAATTATGCTGAACAAATATAATCATGCGAATAAATTTTATATAAATCTGTAGCAGAAGTGCTGAAAGTTCTCGTGAAACCATAAACTTGTTTCAGTGAATGACAGCGGTACTAACCTTGACCGTGTATGTAGGACAGGCCATGGTACACTTGCAGACAGCGGTACTAACCTTGACTGTCTATGTAGGACAGGCCATGGAACACATGCAGACAAGCGGTACTAACCTTGACTGTGTATGTAGGACAGGCCATGGAACACATGCAGACAGCGGTACTAACCTTGACCGTGTATGTAGGACAGGCCATGGAACACTTGCAGACAGCGGTACTAACCTTGACCGTGTATGTAGGACAGGCCATGGTACACTTGCAGACAGCGGTACTAACCTTGTCCGTGTATGTAGGACAGGCAATGGAACACTTGCAGACAGCGGTACTAACCTTGACCGTGTATGTAGGACAGGCCATGGAACACATGCAGACAGCGGTACTAACCTTGACCGTGTATGTAGGACAGGCCATGGAACACTTGCAGACAGCGGTACTAACCTTGACCGTGTATGTAGGACAGGCCATGGAACACATGCAGACAGCGGTACTAACCTTGACCGTGTATGTAGGACAGGCCATGGAACACTTGCAGACAGCGGTACTAACCTTGACCGTGTATGTAGGACAGGCCATGGAACACTTGCAGACAGCGGTACTAACCTTGACCGTGTATGTAGGACAGGCCATGGTACACTTGCAGACAGCGGTGCTAACCTTGACCGTGTATGTAGGACAGGCCATGGAACACTTGCAGACAGCGGTGCTAACCTTGACCGTGTATGTAGGACAGGCCATGGAACACTTGCAGACAGCGGTGCTAACCTTGACCGTGTATGTAGGACAGGCCATGGAACACTTGCAGACAGCGGTACTAACCTTGACCGTGTATGTAGGACAGGCCATGGAACACATGCAGACAGCGGTACTAACCTTGACCGTGTATGTAGGACAGGCCATGGAACACTTGCAGACAGCGGTACTAACCTTGACCCTGTATGTAGGACAGGCCATGGAACACTTGCAGCATGATTCCCTTGGTCTCGCTCTCGCTGAATGGACTGTCTCTGCAAGACAAGTTCAAACATTAGTCGTCACTTGCATCTGCAGCAAAGCATGGTCTTGGGTTATTGTCAAAAAAGTACGAGCTACCATTTGAATAATTAACAAAGCACAGTTCAAAGGAATACATACTGGTATGTATACCCGTCCCCCACTTTTAGCTAAATAGCCCACACCTCACATCCCACGTACTCCAGAGCTCAGATACAGAGCATATCTATGCTAATATCCCTCTCAGCGGATATATATGTTACCCACCGAACACGGTCTGTGGAAATTACCCGTCTCTTTGGATCCCGGTCACAGAGCTTTGCCTATGGAAAGTCACTGTCCCACAGAGCTATATTTCCCACAGAACACGGGCAAACGGAAATAACATCGCAAAACAGCTTTATCGTCCATACGTATCCTACATACATGGGAAGTTATTGAACAATTTCAATGGCTGACCCTCAGTTTGCTCAGTTGGAAGCAAGAATCCCGAGAAACCGTATACTGCCCCTTACCCACAAACCATGCCCACGGAAATACCCGTCACTCTGGAGCTATATTACCCAACATAGCAAGATCATAATAAAACCCTTCCAGTTTGACTACGATCTCTGGTAGAAGTAACTACGGTGGCATAGAAGTGACTTGTGCGACAAATAATTTATCTCGTGATCACGAGTTATTAAGTCGTGGCCACGAGTTACGTAACTGTGGCCACGATATAGTTACTCGAGGCCATGAGATATTAAGTCGTGACCAAGACCTAATTACTCGTGGCCACGAGACAAATTATTTTTCTCACATGTCTCGTCTATGCCACCGTAAGCAACACACCTGCGTTTCATGACGCGCTTAATGTTGTCAGGGATGTACTCGAAGATCATCAGCAGCTGGTTGGAGTCGTTGATGAACTCGATGAACTTCAGCACGTTCTTGTGGTTCAGCTTCAAGCAGACCTAGACACCGGGCGAAAAGTTTGGATGTGCATTTTTGTAACTAATAAACAGAGTTGGTAACGTAAGTCTTAAACACAAAATACGTTATCATCCGCAAGACAAAGTTGCATGCACAGTATGTATCTGTAAAAAAAAATACTTAAATGGAATTTAATTTCTTGCTCTTGGGGTACCGGTATTTCTATATACATGTATGTATATATATTAAAATCCTTTAACAATACTAAATTTAATTTAAACAAATTTCGTAGAAACGTTTTTTTTTTATATAAATAAAAACGTGTACATTATATTTACTTCTGAAGTTAACGGACATGACGCGTAAGCGGAAGTTAACGTTTTCAGCAACCGACATGTACCAGTTTTCGGATAATTTGAAGAATAACTTAATGAACGTAGTCACCACAGCAACAGAAACAATCATGCACCTATTAATATTTTCCCCCAGTGGGGAGCGGCGGGCAATCCTATGGGAATTTGACTAACGTATTTTGGAGATCTAATTCTCCACCCTAGAGCCAAGCATTTTTTGTCTAAACCCCCTCAATGGGGGATGCTTAAATGGTGTATCAAATGTCCCGGGGGCCAATAGTACTGGGATCTAAAATCCGAACAGTGTATTTTCGGGGACCCGGAATCATTCCGCGTGTAAAATTCCCGCCTGTCGGGAATTGCTTTCAGTCTAAAGTCTCGTATATGCCCGCCGCTCCACCCTGTGGGAAAATATTGATAGGTACATAAGAACCAGTAACTAATTTGATGGCCAATGTGTCATTTGCATACGTTACCATAGTGAACATTGTCATGTCCGGGTTTAACAACAATATTTGGATGAAAATGTTGTGTGTTTCACGAGTAATAAATAATCAAATCTATCTTCTTTTTTTTTTACTACATATGCTTCGTGTCGTGCGACAACCTGGCTTAATGCATGTGCGTTAAGTGTCGTCCCGGATCAGCCTGTGCGGACCGGGACGACACTTACCGCTTTTATGGTAGTTTTTGTTTCAACGAAGTCTCTTCTAAACATAAATCCACTGTGTGCGGAAAGTGCCGTCCTGGATTAGCCTACACGACACTTTACGCATATGCATTAATTAAGCCTGGTTTTCCCACGACACGCCTCAATTATATACCTGCACTTCTTTGTTGCCCTTACATTCCTCCATGGTGTAGTAATTCTTTTTTAGTCTGAAACGGTTAAAATGCAGTTTTAAAGTATGATAGGGCATTTGATAAGAACAATTGGCGGAGTGA
Organism: Congeria kusceri; assembly: GCA_027627225.1. Classification (NCBI taxonomy): domain Eukaryota; kingdom Metazoa; phylum Mollusca; class Bivalvia; order Myida; family Dreissenidae; genus Congeria; species Congeria kusceri. Next base: position 26,561,252 of record CM051032.1, on the reverse strand, counting down.
GAGGGGCCGGAAGCGGCGTACGCCCCCCCCCCCCGCCCGTAAAATTGAATTAATTCGATTTTTGAATAACATATATACGTTCTCTGTCGGCGAAGAATGATCAACATTTATAACATTTTTTATCAGGTTATGTTTCACAGAATGTAAATACACGTCTAAACTCTCTGCAGAAGCTTAACTATGATATCGCGCAACTTTACTGTAATTTTTTTTAAATATGAGACTTCGTACGTTCTTATTTGTTCCGCCAATCAAACTTCAAATCTTGTAACCGTGCGTGTAGACTATGTTTTTGTTAATAGACTTCATTCAATTTATGTATATCATAAATTATTATTATGAGAATGCATTATTTTACGAAATATTATAACCAGTGTTGTGTTTCTGTGAAATTCTTTGCATCGACAATTGATCTGTTCCCGTCTGTTATGAACGAGTCGTGCGTTTTGAATTTCGCAATCGAATTTTACACATGAATGCTTATTACAGTAAGGGAATACATAATTAATAGGTACGAGTTGTCACCTTTGAATGATACAGGTCGTTTTTCTTCGACAGTGTACGGATATAGATTTAAAACAATGCAGAAACATAGACATGCATGCATAATTTGTATGCAGAATGCCAGATGTAAACAGCATTTAATTAAATAATAAAGAATGATGATGATGATGATAAAGAAGAAGATGATGATGATTATCATGATGTTGATGAAGATGTTGATGATTATAACGGCGGCGACGACACACAACAACGATGACGACGCCGACGATGATGATGATAATGCTGATAAGGAAGTACATGAAGGAGAGCACGATGAAGATAAAAAGACGATGGTGACGAGGAAGCAGAAGAGAATGAATAAGGAAAAGAAGAGGAGGAAGAATATGATAAGGAAGAAGAAGCGGGGAGTAAGAAGGAATACGGGTAATGATGAGGTGAAAGAACGGGATGACGATGAGGCTAACTATTTTGGTGGCGATACAATGAAAATACAATACAAAGAAAAATGTATCAATTTCAATGAATGCATACCGGTATACAAATAAGTGTTATACATATATTATTTAATAAAAAGTCGACGTACATTTTCATGAGGACGTTTTCGTCCTTCTTGACGTTCCGTGCCAGGTGGAAGTCCGCCGTCGTCGTCGTCTCGAGGTCCTTCGTGATCTTGTAGCGGGACATCTGGTTGGAGCGCGCCGCGGGTTGCATGGTTACGCCGACGGTCGGTGCGCGGCTGTTACGTGATATCCGTTTGCGCTGTATCTTTACGTTTACGTTGGCGTCGGTCTGACTATAACATTGAGGAAAAAAAAGAGTATAACAAATTTTAGTACGCTGAAATATCCATATAGTTTTGCAGGACAATTCATCCATTTAATATCAATATATGTCGATTTTTTTTTCAACTTATGTACAGTTATTTTTAAGATAAAAACTATGTTAGGTTATACATAATATTATATTTTCTAAGTATAACTTCCATGTACCCTGTGACGATATATTTAATTTAAATAATATTTGTCTTATATCATAGAACAGTATTAAAGTAATACAATATAATTGAAGCCCAAGCTTCATATACATTTATACAACTTTCTACTTACCGGTAATTCCCAGGAATGGCAACACATTGTTTGTTTACTGGCATTTTATGGCGATCCGTGTTGGTCAGGCATGATTGGCCCAGATCACTTGGAACTGTTTAATAATGGATGTTCAACATCCACCCGGACATATTGGTAGGTAAAACTAAGTGATGCTTCGTCCACAGTGGTTTAGCAAATGGTTATAAGCATGACAGTGGCGTAGCCGATCAAATAGACCTTTCCAGGGTTGGTTGTTTTTTTCGCTAACATGTAAACTCCTCCCCAGCTATCGTTAAATGACTTATTTCCATTCATCGATAATGACAAAAAAACTTAACAAGTTTTACCACGTAATTAAAATAGGTTAACGATTAAACACGTGATATTCGAGAACTCGTACAGTGATTGGATAAAGTGCTAGATTGATTGGCATATTATTGACATTTGTGGAAACGTCTATTGACAATCAGGCCGCATACACGCAGCATTCTTAATATTGATTGACTTAATTATAGATGAGGCGTATCGTGGGAAATCCGGGGTTAATTCATGTGCGTAAAGTTTCGTCCCGGATTAGCCTGTGCAGTCCGGGACATGAGAAATATTTTATTTATCACGCGCGCACGTAATAACTAACCAATGAGAAAACGTAGCTATCTTGCATATTTTCAACATGGAGGTCGGGAAAAGGGAATTGTTCCCGACCTCCATTTTGAAAATATGTCATATAGTTCATGTTTTCTCATTGTGTTAAGATGATACGTGCGCACACGATAAATAAAATATTTCTCATGTCCCCTCTATGCCGCCGTAAAAACCCGCCTGACCTTAATACTATTTTATTTGGATTGGAAAGTTTTGATTTCTTTAACCCAATAATCATATGTAACATAAGAATGTTACATGTATTTGCATTCGTTTGTACTACAATAATATTTTTCTTTGCTATTCATACATCAGACTGAACAACTGGAGTAAATTGTGGTATCACCGGCTCTTTATATGTAAATATATTTGTCAGTTAAAATGTATGAGCATCAAACGCTAACTGCATTTTATTTTTATTTTATTTTTTTCTATACTGATTCTGGACCCAGCTACGCCCGTGTGCATATATAGCAAAGACTTTATTGTTATGTCCCATCCCCGTCGCCCTGAGAACGGTTACTACCCGGATGTGGTGTTTACATCCTTCAGTCGTATTTACCGGGTACCAATCGATATTGGATCCTGAATAATTTAGCACCCGGCCTGGGGATATCTGAGCGCTCCGACGCGAGCCCCGAGGGCCAATAAAATTTAATTATCGACATCAGTGAAATGTAATGAGCCACATCGGTTAACACTGCTGATCTCTCTGACATCCAGTTTCTTTAATCTATAAAGGGTCCTAGTTTGAGGTATGTGCCATGGGTTGGAACATTGTAGCTGATTTGGTGTCCTGTGTATGAAACTTCTCTGATGAGTATGGTAATATGACGTTGATGATGATGATGAGGATGATGATGATGATAATGTAGATGATGATGTGTATGATGATGATGATGATGATGATGATGATGATGATGATGATGATGACTATGGATGTGACATTAACGAACTATGACTTATCAGTCAAACGGTATTGGCAGCAATTCACACAGTTCTAAGTACGGATGCAACGAATCAACAAATTTCCTTCGGATCCGAATCCAAATAAGGTTCGAAATTTCCGGATCTTCGGATCGGATCTTGCAAGTAATTATATATAAATATAAAATGTACTTAAATATGCGTTCTTTAGTAAACAGGTAAAATTATATAAACTAAACCTAATAATTTATTTAATTCCATCATAGGTTTCTAATATAACTTGCAGAAAACATAAGTTCAATGTGTCATATTGTACCCTTGAGTGAGAAGCAAAAAAAAATAAAAAAAGATTGTTTATTTAAATGTAAAATAAGGTTTGTATATATATATATATTTAAAATGCATTAAACTAAGCCCATTAAAGTCCATTGGTGTATTTTATCTACAGTTCAGTGAGTTTACAAACGTATTGGTAAATAATTGACATTGTGTTAGTTAGATGACTTTTGGCTGACATTTTATACACGACCAGCGAATTTGCTTTGACAAATATTATAACATTTACACATGTTGACATGGCATATGTTAGGTTATCATTAGCATAATTATTGTTTACTGATATCATAAGTTTTACTTACTTAAATTAATTGCTTTCTTACATTTCAGTAAATATAATTCTTAGTAAAAAAAAATTGTCACTATGTGCAGTACCATAGGTTTTACGCAAACACATTTTGACAACATATTTTTGCAAACGTTATGATTTCCATGTGAAATACAAATATGACATACAAATATACTATGAGAATTTGCAAACAGGGTCCACATTTGCCAAAAAGTGAATTTCCTATACATTATCCAAAATATATTTTTGTATAAAATTCAACCGTAAGGGTGCAAAGAATTTTATTGCACTCAAAATCGTGCTTTAATTGAGTTTCAATTTACTGCAAAAAGATAGAAAAACAATAGCGATAATTGTACTGGAACTGTTTGTTATTTAAAACTATTTGGATCTGGATCCGATCCGAAATTTCAAGCCGCTGACGGAACCGCGAATCTTAAAATGGATTCGATCCGATCGGATATTTCGGGTACCCGTTGCATCACTAGTTCTAAGCTCCAGTTAAGTTGTTATCGAGTATTGTTTCACCTTTATGCAATACAATACGTGAAACTGACTTTTATCATGCGTAGTCGATGATTCCAATGTTAGGGCGTCTAGAATTCCACGCGAAGTAACGACGATTTATGTGGGCAATTGCCAATAACCCATAAATTTATGTAAGCAACATAAAGCATGACAATACGATTGAAAATTTCGCAGCAACTTGGGAGCTGATAAATGCTTCCAAAATTATCACACAACACCCATACAACAAATATTTAATCAAGACTATAGAGCATTAATGACATCCGAGGCATTTTGTTCTCACTAAATTGCAAAATAAACGTAGATAGCAAATACATGTACGCGGAACCTTCAGTATAGAAAATACGAGGAACCTTCAGTATAGCAAATACGCAGAACCATCAGTATAGCTAATACGCGGAACCGTCAGAATAATTATAGCAAATACGCGGAACCTAGTTCAGTATAGCAAATACGCTGAACCGTCAGTATAGCAAATACGCTGAACCGTCAGTATAGCAAATACGCTGAACCGTCAGTATAGCAAATACGCCGCGGAACCGTCAGTATAGCAAATACGCCGCGGAACCTTAAGTATAGCAAATACGAGGAACCTTAAGTATAGCAAATACGCCGCGGAACCGTCAGTATAGCAAATACGCCGCGGAACCTTAAGTATAGCAAATACGAGGAACCTTAAGTATAGCAAATACGAGGAACCTTAAGTATAGCAAATACGCGGAACCTTAAGTATAGCAAATACGAGGAACCTTAAGTATAGCAAATACGAGGAACCTTAAGTATAGCAAATACGAGGAACCTTAAGTATAGCAAATACGAGGAGCCTTAAGTATAGCAAATACGCGGAACCTTAAGTATAGCAAATACGAGGAACCTTCAGTATAGCAAATACGAGGAACCTTCAGTATAGCAAATACGAGGAACCTTAAGTATAGCAAATACGAGGAACCTTAAGTATAGCAAATACGAGGAACCTTCAGTATAGCAAATACGAGGAACCTTAAGTATAGCAAATACGAGGAACCTTAAGTATAGCAAATACGAGGAACCTTAAGTATAGCAAATACGAGGAACCTTCAGTATAGCAAATACGAGGAACCTTCAGTATAGCAAATACGAGGAACCTTAAGTATAGCAAATACGAGGAACCTTAAGTATAGCAAATACGAGGAACCTTAAGTATAGCAAATACGAGGAACCTTAAGTATAGCAAATACGAGGAACCTTAAGTATAGCAAATACGCGGAATGTTTAAAATTGATATATGGATATGGAATAAGGCGAATTTCATTCGAAATAGCAAATACGGGGTACTAGTAATAATTAATAAATCAACCAATTATACGCTCGTAAAGTAATCTTGTCATAAATAAAATGTATGTATTGTACACCGGCAAACTGAAAATAATAACTTGCTTATAAAGATCATTAATAATGTTTGTGTATCAGGGTAAAAAAAAACACACACGCACTCAAGTACAATTTTCAACAAGAAAAAGTTTTCGTTTATATATATGTATGAACCATTATACTAATATTGAAACGAACGGACGTCCAGTCTTATCGCGTGATAAAACATCGATTTAAACCTTTGTAACTCTACAAGGTTAAAGTGAATCAAACCCATTTATCGGTGATGTTTGTAACATTGTTCAGTCTTAAAGAGAAACACCATGCGGATGTATTCCTAAGAACATAGTTTCCGAGTGACATCCTAAGCTCGGCCTTCGTGTACACTTGCATCCCGACAAAATCCCTCCCGGACATAATCAATACCGCTTCTTTTTACGTAACCGGACAAAATCCCACCTGGACATAATAAGCCCTACCGTTTCTTTTTTACGTAACCGGACAAAATCTTTCCCGTTGATTTTACAAAATGAGCAAGAGGGATTTTGTCCGGGGGGGTGGTCCTGGATTCGCGTACACTTACTTTTTGAATTTCCTTGAGATCTGAGCCGCTTATCGAATACCGGTATTTTTTAAAATAAAATAAGAATAAAATGAAGTTACAATATTTTAATTTCCTTACGTTTGTGGTTAGTTTTTTTGTTATAATTTTATGTTATTTTAATATGTTTGGTTCCAGGTGATAGTGTATGGGACACACTCAAAAGCAAAGATGAAAACAACGTTTTATTAAGAAATGGTTTATGTAAATACATCTACGTTTCCCATATTCCGCATTAAGTATACAAGACTCATATAGAACAGTTGTCATTTTACATATAAACAGCGTTCAAGTACGATAATATTGTTCTTCTATTATTTAAGTATTAGAAAGTTGCTATCATTTGATAATCTTTTAATGAATTACCACCAACAGGCCCCGAGTTGGATCTCCACACGTTGTGTGAACATTATCTTTCTTGACAACACTAAATGATGATTCCAGTCAGATAACAAAACCTTGAATGTCGACCCATATCGAGATGCTTGCAGAGGACCTATACGGGCTTGCTTGTAGTTTGCAGGAGACCCATACATGGGGCAGGAACACGTATATGGATCCCACATGGCGGGCATTGGCGGCCATGTGGTAGATTTGCTTACATGACACCCATATGGGCTTGCTTGCTAGACCCATGTGGGTCTAATGTGGACAGGCAAATGTATATGGGTTCCACATGGGGCCCGTGTGGTAGATTTGTCCAGGCACAGTCCAGATCTGGCCCATACTTATAGGCTCGCTTGCTGGAAAAAGACATATTCAAGTTACAAATAGACCATATAAGTTTTGCCACTATTAAAATGTTAAACTCCTCGATCCGTTTTTAATTTCTAATCAGCTTCAAAAGCCCTTCACAACTTATGTGCTTTGAAAGGTGATGTTTAAAAAAAGGCTAACCGTTTTAAACCCCCGATATCCAAGTGCAAATCAATGGATGACACATTAGATTCAGTTGCATGTATGATTGATATTTGTAGAAACGTCAATAACGCTCACTTTGTTTTTATCTAAACACGACCTAGCGTTTCAACAATTTTGAGCGTGAACTTAGTTTCAAGTGTTGGCACTCCCACATCGCCACGTATAAATATTGCAGAGTCTACAAGAGTTCACGAAGTCAGTGATGCAAAAGATAAGCATTCACTACCTGACGACGACACACAAGGGTTCAGATAAAAATTCCGTTGGGATGAGATGGTTGATTGATATCTACCGGATGTGTGTGTGTAGTACATTTTTATCGAGTGCACCGGGATTTTCTCCCATATGGCCATCGCCCCCAGAAGACTTGTTAGTTGGGTTATGGGGGATAGTGCAAGATACAGGAGACGCCCCGTTCCAGAGGCGACCCTGGGTCTTTTAGTGCCCGGTGTGAAGCACCTAGTACACTGCACCTCGGTTTAACGTCTCATGCGAAAGACGAGTTAATAGGTTAGGGTGTAGCGGGGGCTCGAACCTGCGACCCCTGGGTTGTGAAGCCAGTGCGTTATGTTACAAAAATTATAATGGGAGGGCGAGTAGTTCATATCTTCAAACGTCACACAACAGAATATACACTCTACATTTTATTTACACTCTACGATAATAAATATATACACCAATCTAGTTCATGAATAACTCTCACTCAAACTCCTCACATCATTACATGTCCAAGCTCAACTCCCAACTCTCCCTAGATTCTGCGTGTTCCTGGCTTTTATACGAATCTGCTTACTCTCCCATATTTGGGTATTACCAAGGTGTGGATTGACAATGATAGGCCCCCAATATTTATTAGGATAACTGTTAAGCGATTTATATTTCCAGAACACAGTCTTGTCACTACAATCATTGTTTATTATAATAACTGTTAAAAGACAAAACAGCATAACATGAAGTTACCTTCATTAATTAATATTTATGAAGGCAACTGTTGAAAGTTCACCCAAACATACTCTGCCGAGCAACAGAACAGACCAGTCTTTGCTAATTTATGATGGTAAACGATGACAACATACCCTGTTCAGATAACTGATTTCCACCATACCAAGATGGCATCAAAGAAAGCAGTCTTAATTTATTTCTAGTACTTAAAAATACAACACTCCCCTCCCCTTAGCTTCTTAATTGTCCCCAATTAAGCCAAATAGTTGTAAAAATGACTAAAGAACCAGTCTCACACTCACTACATGTAAGTTGTGTATACTGAAACACTTGGTATCAATATAATAAAACTACAAAAATCTACAGTTACAAATATACAATGTATTATTAATCCTAAGATTAGAAACCTTCTCCACAGCAAGGAATATTACTAGAAACATCCCTTTAAAATTACTTGTACTGCAAATTCACTTCTCAATACAAAATACAAAAGACTTGTGCATCAAAATAATGAAGCATTAGCAGTACCCTCTTTAATTATCCGGAAACACATTCAAAGAAGAAAATCTTTTGAAAACTTATTCTCCAATTGCATGCATTATACTTAAAACATTGTAAGAGTTTGGTATATGAAAACATGAATAAACATGTGTAGTCCTATGCATAGTAAACCACTGTTTAATAAGCAAATCCACAAACTCTTCTTTCATCGTCCAACTTATTACTAGAACAGAAAGTCTTAATACTCCATTACACGAATTCACACAATCACACATATCACTATCACACAAATGTCCTGATATGCATCCGCATTAAGTGCCTTTTAATCATTACTTTAAATTAACATTTTAATATGAATCTGTAAAGTAGGCACTTCAAATTTAAAATGTTTATGAAACTTGTAGTAGCAGTCGTCCTGCTAAATTGTCCTGTGCGCCTTACTATTAAATGAACATATTTTTATATTATAAACAATGCTATAAGAATATGGCGCAATTGTTTGATTCTGACAAAGAATTAATTCCATGTGTGCACTGTGTTAAATCCATGGAATTCTTCAAACACTCTGGAAACACTGATTAAACCAAATTAACACAAAATATATTCCAGAAGTCATCGGTTTGGAATTAAATCACTAAACACATGAGGAAAACACACACTATATATTCCAATTTTGACAGTGGAGACACACACATGTAGAATTATCCAGATTCCTGCTCAATGAGATGAAATGCGCTGACAGATTTCAGTTCTGATCTGCAAATTCAAAGTTGAACTGCAGGGAAATGTAAACATCTAACCATTAATTGTCCACCTTATCAGCTTAATGGCCATTAAATCAGGCTGTTGTCCAGCACTAGCTTTGGTAACGGTGAATTGGCTTTCTTTGTCGAAGACTTCTGCGGGGCTTAACGACATCTTTCTTGACCTTGTTAGCTGTCTGGGATGATACCTGCTTAGCGTTCTTATTTCCTTTGTTCTCTGGTGTCGGCAGCAGGTTAACATCTTGACCTCGAATGCACCAGTCAGGGAATCTGTTGCCTGTGTATGGCTTCAATCTGTCATGATGTACAACTTTAACCTGTGATCTCCTACCTTGTTTCAATGTGAACAAAAGGTCACTGATTTTTCTTTGAATTTGATAAGGTCCTTCCCATATATATTTGGTGTAATTTTCTTTGATAGTCCTTTACATTTTCCAGTATTAATGCACAACACTAAGTCCCCAACTTTATAATTATGTTTACTGATTCGTGAATCATAATCCTTCTTCTGGCGAACTGCATTTTTCTTGAGTGTCTCTCTGGCAATTTGATACACATAAGATAGTTTCTCCTGAAGTTTATTAACATATTCCACTGAACTGTCTGGGGTATTCCTTGTCACTATGCAGCCCAACGATATTTCAGCTGGTATAGTCACTTCCCGACCCAACATTAGCATGTTTGGTGTAAATCCAGTCGCATCATGCACACAGCTACGATATGCTGACGTAATAAGATTCAAATCGTCATCCCAGTTAGTTTGATTATCATTCACATAAGTTGTAATCATATTTTGGAGCACCTGGTTGAACCGCTCTGGAGCACCATTAGCCATGCCTCTATAACCAGAGGTTCGTGTTTGATTTATTTGCAATAAGCGACACACTTCCTTAAACAGATTTGACTGGAAATTCGAGCCTTGATCCGAATGAATGTCTAAGCACATTCCATATCTTGACAGAAATTCATACACTATTTTCGTTGCTACTGTACTTGCCAATTGATCCTTCATTGGGTACACTTCAACCCATTTCGTGAAATTGTCAATCACTACAAGGCAATATCTATTCCCATTTTCAGTTTCAGGTAATGGACCCATGATGTCAGTTGAAAGTCTATCCATTGGGAATCCCACAGTGTATTCTGTCAGTGGACTTTTAGGTGTTTTTGCTGGCCGTTTCCGCTTTGCACATTTTTCACAAGACTTAACGTGGTGTTTTATGCTGTCTTTCATTTTGTACCAAAAGAATTTAAGTTTAATCTTCGAATACGTTTTATCAATGCTCAAATGTGCACCAGTATTTGAGTCATGTGCTGATATTAAAATCTCTCTTTGCATTACTCTTGGGACTATCAATAAAGGACATTCTTCATTCGTTTTCAAAATGAATTTCTTGAACAAAACACCGTCAATCAAAATCAGTAAGTCCCAATCTAGCCATAAATTTCGAACACTAGGTGAATAGCCAGAAACAGTGTCTCTTGGGGGTCTTCCACTGTCAGATTTAAACCACCTCACAACAGCCCCAATATCTGGGTCCTGCTGTTGGAGTCTGGCCATTCTCTCCGGTGAACAGTTAACTGTGCTGAATTTCACAAGACTTCCTACAGGAGATGCCACTTGACCTAAAGTAGGGTTTCCGTCTATTTTCAGCATTTTCTTGTTTCTGTCACCCAACTTTGAACTGTGATCTGCATCTGGGTTGTCAGAATTTTCACGGAAGCGCAGTCGGGATATCCGGTAGCGACAGTATTTCCTTATTCTGAGTAATCCACGATACATGAAACTTACACAGTTCAACAACTTCACCATCTGAAGCTGTAGCAGCAAGAGAATCCAACTCCAGAATCCACTTTCATGAAGTTTTACTCTGGAAACTCTTGCTTTCAACGACCCCGAGGTTTGTGCTGTCTCAGCATTCCTTTTTGCAAATAAAGGAACTGCGTCGTCAAACTGAGAGAAATCCGACCACTGCTGATGTTTTTTCAAGCACGTGTCACACCCCTTACACGGTAACTCTTCTAGTGTTAGATGTCCCTCATAACACTGACATGCTTCTGGTTCACTGGGTATTCGACTGAGGCTGTCCACATTAATGTGTTTTCGGCCGCTTCGATGTTGTATCCGAAAATCGTACTGCGATAATACTTCCAACCATCTTGCCATTTGATCTGTTGGTGATCGGAATGACATAATCCATCTCAAACTTGAACAGTCAGTCCATAATACGAACTCTTTACCCATTAGATAATGTCTGAACTGTGTCACGAATGTAACAACTGCCAATAGTTGCCTTCTTGTCGCACAGTAACGACGCTGACATTTATCAAGTGATTTGCTCGCAAAAATGAAAGGTTTTTCTACATATTCCTTTGTAACTTCACACCACTGCATCTGACTTAAACATCCACCAATCGCGAAGTTACTAGCATCAGTGTCAACAATAAACATTCCGTCATCCTGTGGATACGACATGACTTCTTTCCCCGTCAACACAGTTTTCAGGTCCACAAATGCACTTTCTTGCTCATCACCCCAATTAAACGCTTGACCGGCCTCCATTAAGCGATTAAGTGGTGCGGCGCGATGACTAAATCCCTTTATGAACCGTCTATAATATGAACAAAAACCAAGAAATGACCTCAAATCACTTAAATTTCGAGGTCGAGGCCACTGGCGAACAGCTACCACTTTTTCGTCATTCGGGCGTATTCCGTCACAGTCAATTGTGTGGCCAAGAATATCGATCTGTTTTTGAAGAAGGTGGCACTTGCTGGGTTTTAGCTTCATATTTGCCTTCTCTAACTTTCCCAAAATGACATCAAGTCTCAAAATTGCCTCTTCAAAAGTTCTCGCATAGGAGCAGATATCATCTAAATATATTATTAGTGTTTTCCACTGAAGACCTTTAAACACTAAATCCATACATCTTTGAAAAGTTCCTGGCGATCCATGAAGACCTTGTGGCATGGTAACATACTGATACAATCCCCCATGGGAAGTGCAGAATGCTGTCTTCTCTCTATCCGCAGCATTTAATTCGATTTGATAATATCCACTTAACAAATCCATGGATGAAAACCACTTATTTCCACCCAAACTATCTAAACATTCGTCTATCCTTGGAAGAGGGTATGCATTCTTTTTCGTTACCTCATTCAGGCGTCTATAGTCACACACTACGCGAACACCTCCATCTTTCTTTCTAATGAAACACAATGGTGCTGACCATGGACTGGTGCTTTCCTCAATAATACCCATATCTACTTGCTCCTGAATTATTTTCTTCTCCTGATCTATAAATGTTCTAGGAACTCGTCTTGGTGGTATTTTAATTGGTCTTATATTTGATGGTGTCTCAATATAATGTTTAACTAGTGATGTTCTTCCTAAATCAGTTGGCGAATTTGAGAAAGTCTTCTTGTACTTTTCCAAAAGACATGATAAACGTTATTTTTGTGACTCACTCAAATTTTGCGACGATCTTTCATACAAGGCTTTTAAATCATCACTCCATAATGTCATATCTGGTTTAACATCACTTAAGTTTTCGCTAGCACAGTTCTCCGTGTTTTAGTCAACACTTTCTTTCAATAATTCATGGGAGTCAATTTCTTGTAAAAATCCCAGTGTAGCACCTTTAAACAGCGTAACATTCCTGGAAGAGGTATTCACCAGCCTAACAGGTATTTGATTGCTTTTAACTGTCCCTGGGGAGATTAAAGTGTGCCCTAATGATATTCCATTTGCAGGCTGTTTATTTGACGAAGGGCATACAATCCCAAGAGGCGAATTAATTGACCCAAGATTTATTGCCTGTCCAGGTATTATGCACTCTGATTTGGCTGGAATTTTCACCTTGGATCGTGTAGTGACCCTAACTGCCCTCAGAGGTATTTTCTCAACAAATGTTTTACACCTCTTCCCATTCAAACGTAATCCATTCTGAGCACTTAATTGATAATCATAGTCATATAGAAAATCCATACCAATAAGTCCATCTTCACGAATTGGTGCAACAAACACAGTATATTCAAACCACTGTCCGCATGATTTAAACGATATTTTACACTGTCCATCTAAAACTAAAATCCCATCGTCCGCTACTTCAAGACGCACTGACGGATCAACTTTCATAAGTTCCGGTCGTTTTTCTATTGGGATCTTATTGTAAACGCCAGTTGATATAATTGTTGTACAGGCTCCTGTGTCTATAACAAAGTTCACATTTAGAGACTCACACAATTTAACAGGAAAAAGCACGGTAAGTCCATCACTTCTAGTACTTCTACATTTAATTGTCTGAAAATGTGTGTCTGTCTGTGAGACCAACGCTGGGCCGTTAGCCTTGGTCTGCCCTAGTTTTCCGACCGGTTATTTTCGACATCTGTAGCACATTCAGATGCGAAGTGTCCACGGCGATGACATCTGAAACATTCAATGTCTTTCCTGTCACGTGTTGTCAAACGCTGCCTTTGACCACCAGTTTGAGACTGTTCACGCAACAAACTATTTTCTTGCTGAAGGTCATTGATTTGTTTCTCTTTATCTGTATTAATGTCATTTATACGTTGTTGATATTGTCTCACAAGCTCATCTCGTTGGTGCACGGCTGCTTCTTCACCAGTCCTTAATCTTCTTTCTAATTGTGCATTCTCTGTCTCTGCTAAATGTAACTTTTCTCGCAAATGTAATATTTCATCATCAACACTTTCTTCGCCATTACAAGAGTCCTTCTCATTTTGGCGTTTTGGTCCCATGGCTTTGTTCAGAATATAATTGCAAATATCCGACGTGTTAAAGTCCTGATCCCGACACAGTGATGAATAAAATATCCACTTTTCTCAAAAGCGTGTTAAAGTCCTTATCCCGACGCTGCCACCAGTGTTACAAAAATTAGAATGGGAGGGCGAGTAGTTCATATCTTCAAACGTCACACAACAGAATATACACTCTACATTTTATTTACACTCTACGATAATACATATATACACCAATCTAGTTCATGAATAACTCTCACTCAAACTCCTCACATCATTACATGTCCAAGCTCAACTCCCAACTCTCCCTAGATTCTGCGTGTTCCTGGCTTTTATACGAATCTGCTTACTCTCCCATATTTGGGTATTACCAAGGTGTGGATTGACAATGATAGGCCCCCAATATTTATTAGGATAACTGTTAAGCGATTTATATTTCCAGAACACAGTCTTGTCACTACAATCATTGTTTATTATAATAACTGTTAAAAGACAAAACAGCATAACATGAAGTTACCTTCATTAATTAATATTTATGAAGGCAACTGTTGAAAGTTCACCCAAACAGACTCTGCCGAGCAACAGAACAGACCAGTCTTTGCTAATTTATGATGGTAAACGATGACAACATACCCTGTTCAGATAACTGATTTCCACCATACCAAGATGGCATCAAAGAAAGCAGTCTTAATTTATTTCTAGTACTTAAAAATACAACAGTTACCACTAGACCACGAATCCGCCACACCTCTACCGGATGTGACCCTGGGTAACAACATATAGTCCGACTCCATTTGTGACCCTGGGTAACAACATATATTCCTACACCATTTGTGACCCTGGGTAACACCATATAGTCTGACACCATTTGTGACACTCTGTAACACCATAAAGTCCAACACCATTTATAACACTGTGTAACACCATTTTGTCCTACAACATCATATAACATCATATAGTCCTACACTATTTGTGACACTGGGTAACACTATATGGTCATACATCATTTGTGACACTGGGTAACACCATATAGTACGACACCATTTGTGACCCTGGGTAACACCATATGGTCATAAACTATTTGTGACACTGGGTAACACCATATGATCATACACCATTTGTGACCTTAGGAGACACCATATAGTCCGACACCATTTGTGACACTGGGTAACAACATATACTCCAACACCATTTGTGACCCTGGGTAAACACTATATAGTCCTACACCATTCGTGACACTGGGTGACACCATATAGTCCTACACCATTCGTGACACCGGGTGACACCATATAGTCCTACACCATTCGTGACACTGGGTGACACCATATAGTCCTACACCATTCGTGACACTGGGTAACACAATATAGTCCGATTCCATTTGTGACCCTGGGTAACAACATATAGTCCGACATCATTTGTGACCCTGGGTAACACCATATGGTCTGACACGATTTGTGACACTCAGTGACACCATAAAGTCCAACAGCATTTGTGACTTGGGTAACACCATACATTCTTACACCATTTGTGACCATGGGTAACACCATATATTCCTTCACCATTTGTGACACGGGGTAACACCATATAGTCCTACACCATTTGTGACATTGGGTAACATCATATGGTCATACACCATTTGTGACACTGGGGTTAACACTATACAGTCAGACACCATTTGTGACACTGGGTTTTACACTATAAAGTCAGACACCATTTGTGACACCATGCAAGTCCATACAATAAGTCAATTAGTCAACTTAAGGTAGCATTCATACAGCCGTTGTGATACTGGGTAGCTAACAGTCAAACGGTTAGTGACACAGATTTGCACTACGAATATATAATTCCCGGATTAGCCTGTGCAGTCTGCACAGGCTAATCCGGGATGGCACTTTCTGCCTACAGTGGATTTATGTTTAGAAGATACTTCCTTGAAACAGAAAATACCATAAAAGCGGAAAGTGCCCTCCCGGATTAACCTGTGTGGACTGCACAGACTAATCCGGGACGACACTTTACGCACATGCATAAAGGCCGGTTTTCACACGACATGCCTCATATTAGTCCTACTCTACATGCATTGACACCATGTGAATACCTGGAATCACAATATGCATACAAAACATCAACTGGTGACACAAGAATGTGTTTTATTCTCATTTTATTTACTATTGTACGGTGTAGTAGCCATAGAATGGCGTACAAATGTGTACATTTTACTTAAAAATAACAGTCATGAGGCAAACGCAAGTGGGTGTATTCAATAAAAACATAAATTTTATCAACAAAAACATACATGAATTTTTTCAATCCCAAATCATAACTAACACAACACTATAATTCATATCTCTATGTGCATGTTAAATCTATAAATTTAAAGGAAATTTAATAGTAAAAAATGCTTCTGTACAAAAACAATATTGGACCTTGGGGTGGTATTCACAAAGCATCTCAAGTTAAATTTTATCCTTATCCCTAAATTTGGAAAGTTCCTTAACAGTATAATTCCATAACAAAACAGTTAAGCATTAAGTAACACTTTAAAATAGCATCATTATGAAAGTGTTATTTGAGCAATATCAACAACATGTGCGTCTGTTTATTAAGTTAAGAAATATAGTACATTCAAAGTTTGCACTTAAGTGAAAATATTTAAGAAATCACTTAAGATGCTTTGTGAATACCAGTCCAGGAAAACTGACATAAATCTTTTAAAGTTTACATTTTTATTCATCAAAATATCATAACTTGTAGAAATGGCTTGATAAACTACTCAAGATTGTTTCTGTACATTTTAATCAGTTTGGATAATAATCACATCTTAACAAACATGCACATGTATTCAGATACATAACATTTGAGATGAAATAAATTTATGTGATTTTGTAGACAAAATAGTGTATGCAAATTCAAGAAAGCTTCAATTCCAGTAATGTTACACGAAAATCAGTGCAGTACAGATATGGAACTACATTGTTAAAAAAAGAGTTCCAAATGTGGTATGCAACTTTGTACAAATGAACAAGAAAACCTTATGCAGGTGTTATGTCCTCCTTTAGTAGGTGTAATGTAATAATTGGCCAACAAGAACGACTGGAAATAGCAAATTCATCGAATCTGCAATAAACATGTACACCTGTATGCACAAAACATACACAGATCTAGATCAAAATGGGGGGGAGGGGGATTTCGACCCTTTATCTCTGAGACCCCCTTGTAATATCCCCTCTAACCCCTCCCACTGGATGCACATAGCGTCTGAATTTGAATTCTAAATTTGAATACTAACGTTCCGAAGGAAATTGACACATTATTATACACGTGTTCATTCCTTTATATTAAAACATGCTATTGAAAAAAGTCTAAAATGAAATGATGAATTAGTTCTAGCCATCTGGTCCACTGCTCATGGTAGATTCTGCTACCCAGCATATAATGATTCTGATACCCAGGATATAATGTTAACATCAATTAAATGATGAAACTATGCATAAATATTCATATGATAAACAATTGGAAGTTGTAAATATGAATATCTATTGATGCTACAAAAAGATCTGATGATAATTTATGTAAAAGACTATTTATAACAGGCATTAAATTAACTCCGACATAAATTAAAATACATGTCAAATGACCTTCAAAAATGGCTCGGAATTTTAAGGACACCATTTACATGTGTATATTTCAAGTATAGTCAATATATGTAAATGTTTATGTTGTAATTGTACAAGTGTACATAAACATTAACTATCTGAAGGATTCAATTTACAATTAAGAATAACAACCAAACAATAAAGCGTCTCGAGTGTTGGAATATTATCACAGCTTTCATAAATGTCAAAATAATTCAATACTGACAATCCTGAAAAAAGCACCATAATTATTGTAAATACATTTTGACAGTTATAGTATTTTTTAATGTATTTATTTATCAATGTATTTCTTAAAATTATCAGTCGAAAGTGAAACAGATTACAAATAAGACTATGTGGTCTTTAAAGACTTTTGAACTCTACATGTCAATGTCCACAAGCTTGTCAATATTTTCTTGTTTTGAAAGAACATACATGTACATCAATAGTAACATAAAGCACAAATATAAAACATAAGATTTCAAACTTTATATTGTAACATACTATGATGCAAAGTTTTTGTTATAATGAATGATGCTGAACTTCGTATTATACTGTATAATGTCAAACATTACATTATAATATATTTCATAGTTTGAATATCTTGAACATAAAACAGCCTTAGAAAAATATAGATGTATAATAGTGAACAGTCGGTAATAGCAAACACAAATATTGTCTTCATGCAACAAACTAAAATAATGCGGGATAGCTGTATTTGCGAAAGATCTATTGAAGTATTTCACAAAGTGCTTGTCAAAAACTACACAAAGATAACGAAAAATAATTAAGAACTTAGTCACCTAAACGGTGACTGAAAAGGTAAACAATAATAAACGTAAACAGTTGTTAAAGATTTACTTTTGATTTACATTTGCTTTGTGGTAACACAAGTCTATTGCAAGTCATTATAACTTTTTTTCAATAATTTTGTAACATTTTGTTTGGAAATGATACAAACTAACATGGAAACAATTTAAGGAAAGTATATGCAACCATTACAAATGCAAACAAAAATTTATTATTTATATGAGAATCATTTGATGCAATAGACATATAACATGTCAATTATTAATTTGCATTAAGGCGTCATGCTTGCCATTTTTGTCAATGACAGAATCAAGATTGAGCTTTCAATTAATGCTATGTGTATACAATTAACATATATTGTGTCAAATGGACAGTACTGTTCATAAGCGAACTGCCAGAAGTGATGACTCCTCAATATTGGACGGTAATGTTGATCAGCAAACTGTCAGAAGTGATGATTTCTCAATATTGTTGAGGTTGCAAATGTTCTGGCACACACCGACAAGATTTCAAACATACAAAACTATTACTGTACACACGTATAATAAACTATTCACACTGGTGTCACTGTACAGAATTAAAGAATACACCAGTTTTTGCATGCTCTTCCCCAAAAGAGAGGTACTATTACGGATTAATAACAATATATATAACTATTTTATTGTTCCGCTTATAAAATTATTTTACATATTTCCATTTATACACAAACTCATGGATACAAAATTGTACGCAGTAGCAGCGAAAACACAAGTTAAGAAATGGCAATAGTCTATACTTCTTCTGACATATAATTTATTGAGTAACGCAGTATTAACACCTGTGATATGACATAAATAACGTGTTTAGATTTATTAAAGTATTTAAAGACACAGTTCAATAAAACTAAAAACTGAGCTAAACATAACATTTCTACTTGATTTTAAAATACTTGTTTGAATACATGTCAAATTGTGTGCCTAGAAAAAAGAATATTTTAAAGGAATATTAATACCAAACCCATCCCAGACTACCAGCAACTTCCTTTTACCAGAGCGTTACGAGTGCAACAGCTGTTGCCATAGTTACTGAACATTCTAAAACTTTTCGGCCCTATCTACATAAACCGTGCCATTTTTAGACCCAGTTTGCACTAAGGTAAAATCTAAGTCATCATGATTAAAGCACATAAAATCACAGACTTCTGCAGTAATATCCTTTTAATCGGTACAAACAAAAATATGAGTTTTATAATCTATGAATCAATAATAACAATTATTAACAATTCTGTAATAATATTATAGTAACATTGTATCATGTATCACAAGTCATGGACAAGTTTAAGACATTCCACAGAAACAAAAATGCATTTAGGGAACATATTTGATACAAACAGCACAAACTTAACATTTGAAGTTGAATACAATGACACATACTTGCACCAACAATTTGGTAAGGTCAAAAATATATGTTTTAGTGAAATTTACACGTCATATTGTCAGTGGCGAATTTCTATCCAAGGGAGGTAACTTCTAATTTGATGTGTCAGTACAAGGTGAAGAAAGTGATTGTTCTTGATGAAATACTTCTGGTGATGAGAAAACAGCTATCATGACTTCAAATACCTGAAAATAAACACACACAAATGAAAATTACACTGGGTTACACAAATGAAAATTACACTGGGCAGAATATTATACTTCTGTTTTGTTTGTTTGGATTGTTCGCCTTTTTTAACAGTATTATAGTCATATCACGGCGGTCAGTTAACCTACTCACACTTTTCCTGGGCAAGCTTGCCAATCTTAGCGGTTTACCAGTACTACGTGCACATACCTATGCCAGTAACTGACAACTGTCCTACTTGAACCAGGGGTAGCGGAGAATGGCCGCAGAAATAATTTCATAACCAATCCCCACACAAGTTATTATGCTTCAATTAGAATGTCAATGATGTAGCATGTATTAGAAATAAATAATTAACCGACTGGCAAGATTTGACTGACTATGCCTTTAGCTATTCTGAAAGCCTCGACAGCACTGTTTGATACGGATTTCATGTAAAAACATTTGAATTATGTAGATCTGAAAGGTGTTGGTCTGAGATGGACCTGATAATGCGTGGTTATAAATCTAAAAGCGATCCACGAAGAGACATTTCCAGTTTTTTGCCACTAACAGTATTTGCCACTAACAGTTATACTCCTCCCCAGCTAATGTTAGAGGATTAATTTCAGTTCATCAAAAATACAAACACATCACAAGCTGTGCCACAGGCTCTTTTGTGTAAAAAAGGGTAAACCGATAAACATTTGACATTCGAGCACAATGATTGGATAAAGGACTAGATTAATTTGCATATGATTGACATTTGTGGAAACATCTATTACAAAATGCCGAAAAAATTCATTAAGCATTTCTCTGGCCATATTAAAAGAGATCCAGAATAATACAGGGTTAGATAAACCCATAAAATGGCTTGCTAAATAGCCTTAAGTTAGTTTACTGGGCCCAGTTGCTCAAAACTTTAACGGACAATTAAGCTAACAGTCACTAACTTTTGGATGAAGTTTTTGATGTAAATTAAATGTTAAAATTTTAAAATTTGTATTTATTTTAAATAAACTGAAATGCTCACATAATTGTCAAATGCTTCATAAGCGAGTTGCTGGTAATATTAGTTTTATTTACATCTAAAGTTAACAGGAGTTAGCTTAACTGGCCGTTAAAGTTTTGAGCAACTGGGCCCTGATTGATACACAATGATTAGTTTAGGTAGTTCAATGAGCAGGTAAGCACGGTGAAAGTAAGGCATCTCAAATTTTCTAAAGAATAACATGCTTAAGTCCGTTATTTCATCAATCAACATTATTATTTTAAAGTTGACAACACAAAATATTACTTAATGTAATAATCTGACATACAATTTTCATTCAAAATTTAATATCCCTTTACAATATTACATATGATTACACACTTTATTAAAATATACAAATAGTGAGGTTAAGCTAATCCTAGTAAAAAATACTTAACCATTTTGAGAAATTGGGGCCAGGAAAACGTGTGAAATAAGACTCACTTCTTATAAATGTTAGCTCTGGCAGATGGAGAATCAAAGAGAGGAATGGAAGGTGTGTGGCTAGACAGGAGGAGAGAATGAAGCAGGATAGAAGAAAAGACTAACACAGAAAGAAAACAGATTATTTTGTAAGTCAAAAGTGTAAGGAAACAAATTAGCAAAGATTTTATGGACAGTAAATGTGTGGAAGTTTACAAAGGGAATACATAAAGATCAACACAGATCAGAAGAGTTATAACATAAGATATTTAGATACCAACAAATGACAGAGAATGGAGGTGTTATAATTAAGAGAAAAATTAAGAATCAACAAACTTTGTTTTTAAATGTTTGCTTTTTATTTGGTATTGGGTTGTTTTTTGTTTTTGTTTTTTTCGTTCATTTTTGTCAGATACAAATAAAGTATAAAGCAAGCCGCTGTTTATGAGACAAAAAATAATGAAGTTCACAACTGGAGACTATCAAACAATGACTTTTAAGATCTCCTTAAAGCTGCACTACAAAAGTTAACATCCACTTACTTGGCTGCCCAGTCAGTTCTGCCCGCAGCAGCACCCCCCACTGGTTGTCGATATCCTGCGGAGTTCTTGTTCAGTGATATGGGCGCAGGCTGAGCGCGCTTCCAGCTCACGTTGGAATAATCTATACAGAGGAAATGTGACATAGTAAATTACATATGAGGCCTGTCGTTGCAAAATCGGGCTTAATGCACGTGCGTAAAGTGCGGTCCCAGTCTGCACAGGATAATCCGGGACAACACTTTCCGCCTACAGTGGATTTATGTTTAGAAGAGACTTCCTTGAAACAGAAAATACCATAAAAGCGGAAAGTGTCGTCCCACCATCACATGACATGACATACGTAGGAAGGAGCACAACAAAAAACCTGGACTAAACAGATTACAAGAGAAGATTGTGTATAAATGTTAAAGACACTTGTTTTCTAATCCAGTTCACATGTGACATGATCTATTATATTTTTATCTAAGAAATACATTTAAAGTGACAAATTATATAATCTGTACTTTTTTTCATTAGTCACGGTTTTATTTCATAAATTTATTGAATGATTATTTTTTGGAAACTGAATACTTATATTGTCAATGTATAACTAACATAACATTACAAAGAACATGTAGTTCACGTACTATTTGGTTTATTACTAGACAAGAATGACGGGACGTAGGACGGAGATGCGGTGCTGTCCGACATGCCCTGGTTGGCGCGCCCGATGTTCATACCGCTGCCCTTGTTGAGAGACGGGCTCCCCCAGTTTGCGCCACCCAGGGGGCCGGGACCGCCCGACTCCTTACGAGAACTGCTCTTGGGATTTATACCTGCAAAATATTATGGACTTTGAAAAAACAACACTTAAAGGTTAAAAAAAAAAAGCGTCACATGGAATGAAAGCACCACTCTGTTCTAGGGATTTACATTAGGGATGGCAAAATTATCAACATATTCGATTGAATGACCACTATTCGAATAGTTAGAACGCCATTCAAATATTCGCACATTTGTATTGCTTTAAAAACCTGATCATAACAAGTATTTTTCTTTCAACATAAAAAAGTATTTCACCAACAGATACCTCAAGTTATACCCTGTTTTCAATAGAAGGGTCCCGTGTCATGTGTCAGACTACATGTAAGAGATATTGAATATACGAGTAGGTGACAGCAGTCACTCGTCTAGTTGCCAGTAAGACACACCTTCATCATACAACGTGAAACCACAATGGTTAATTGGAAATAACACCTTAAAAGTGTAACGAAAATGAATTACAGAAGTGCAATCACACATATAGCAGTCATTATAGCTGAGAAATATTGCTCAAATTACAAGTATGCTTATTGAGAGGTACGTATCCCAACAGATTAGAAATATGTGGATTAGGGATTATGAATAACTGTATAACAAAAAGAATAATTAAAACCGGGACCTTTATTTCTTTTATTTAATTCTTAATAGCTCGTCATTAATTTATTAAAATGTTTGTGCAATTTGTTAATGAAGATGATACTCTGTAATTGGTACTGAAAACTTATACAAAGTAGTTATACTATGTTGACTAGATCACAAAGCTCAAAGTAGTAAATATGAAAATCTATGCGAATATTCGAATATTCGATTGAATGAAAATGCGAATATTCAAATACCGATTTTGGTATTCGATGCCATCCCTAATTTACATATACCTGCAAAACATAGAAAAAAATATGAGAAAAAAATCGTCTACACAGAATAAAAGTTCATGTAACAGCAGTTTAAGACAGCTGCTGTGCAGCTGGGATTTATTCCAGCAAAATATTATTGATTTTGATAAAAAAGCACCTTCTACAAGGTTAAACACTAGCTGTACATGTATATGGTACAAAATTACTCAATGTATATAGAATTTAAGACAGTTGTTTTGAACATTTACCATGTGCTGATGTTATAAAAACAAGACAGATCTAATAATTTGACAAGTGATTATTAGCAAGTATAGAGACTTCATGACACTGTGAAAAAAACATTTAAAATAAACCATAACCTATGGTACCCTCCAGTACATGTCTTTTTCTAATATTCAGTTAGCAATGTTGTTGTTTAATACAATTTATTTGAGAGGTCAATTTTGGGGGTAAGGAGCAAAAGTCAACAATCATTATACAAACAGAATCTCTATGATTAATTTCCAGAATAAAGCAAGCAATAACACCTTCCTGAATCCAAACTATCTTCAGCTGCCACCCACAAACCGCGTAATTAGTTGAAAATGAAGCAATTATATTGAAGTCACATCACCATGCCTGAATTAATGTTAATATCAAATTTTCTTGTATTGCCAACAATCAAATGTTTGTGAGTCAAAAAACAAAATGTGCTCATCAAACAATGTGATGATTGTGAAAAAAGACCAATAACTTGTTACTACTTCCTTGACAGCATTATTAACATAGTGGTGTAAAGAATTTTTTTTTAAATATGCATGACACGTTTTAGCATAAGTAACATTTGCTGTAAATTTACAATGAATATAAGGATCATCTTGACAAAGATGAATGTTTCCACATATTAACAATGTAAAATTTATAGTTAAAAACACATGCTTCTTTTGTCTCTTGTTTTGCTTTTATTGTGTAGCAGCCAATGATTTGTACATGGAACCCCATATTACAGAATGTGTATTGCACATTACAATTGCAAATCATTTAAATAATTTAAATAATTGAGGCGTGTTGTGGGAAAACTGGGCTTAATGCATTTGTGTAGTGTCATCCCGGAGTATTATCCTGTGCAGTCCGCCTTTCCACCTGCAGTGGATTTATGTTTAGAAGAGACTTCCTTGAAACAGAAAATACCATAGAAACGGAAAAAGCCATCCTGGATTAGCCTTTGCAGACTGCACAGGCTAATCCGGGATGACACTGTACCCACATGCATTAAGCCCAGGTTTCACACGACACACCTCAATTGTATTCATACACTAACAGCCTATTTTCTTTTAATCAATTTTGAATTTTCATGTCAACTTTTTCACTTTATTAGCAGTCTATTTTACCATAAACAATATTCTTAATGAACCAAAAGTGACAAAGTTAAAAGCTTCTGGTATCATTTCTGAATCATGCGACCCACACCTCCTGCCTAACAAGTGCTCTGGGTTTACCATTGGTCCATAGATCCAACTCATTAGGTCTCTGTCTCCCATTCAGAGTTATCATAGTTCTGGAGTTGTGATTATCATTGACAGCACCAGAGACACCTGAGTGTGCGGGGAGAAAGAACAGTCTTGAGTGTAAATAGAGAGGTTATCATGGGACATGAGTGTATCATATACTCAACCAAAAAAAGAACTTTCGTAAAGTCATGCCAAATTGCCACCGGTTATGAAAGAGATGTAAACACAAAAATACATTGAGGGTTAAGCATGAAACTGTTGTATCTGTTTAACATTTCTATAACAGATACAGTAGTTTCATACTCAACACTCGACATGTGGTTATTGTAAAATCATTCTACTTTGCAAAACCCACCAGTTAATTGCAGTTGATTCATAAGACAAACTTATACAACAGACTGAAAATTTCGGTCAAATCTATAATACGTTAAACAATTATCTACATTCAAACTTAGCGAAAGTTCTTTATTGGTCCTGTATATCCAGTATACAGGCCTCCTAGCAGACCTCAGTGAAAATAAAGGTTTTTATAAAGGTTTAAAGTTTGCAAAATAACGGCTTTTTTGGGAGATTAAGATAAATTTAGAGCAAATAAAGGCTAATTTTGCCCATCTATTTTAAATGATATTTAACAAAACATACCTGATTTGACGAAACTATCCTTAATTCAAAATGAATATTAAACTGACACTAGACAATTTCTAATTGTTCCTAAAAAGTCACGTTTTATATTTAACTGTTGAATATATATGAACTTTAAATAAAACAAAATAAACAATTTACACTATTAAACATAGCAAATAGCCAAAATCCATAGGGAAGAGAAAACATACTGGGAAACATTAAGAACAAGTTCAACATAGCAGGGTGTTGCAAATTTCTACCTTGTGAATGTTCAACCTCAGTTTAAAGTCTAAACCGGTACCTTAGCAAAGCATAGTACAATTGCATCAATTCTTGCTCTTGTCATACACAAATACAATTTAAGTGAATGTGCTGGATGCTCCTAATAATGAAGTTGGTCAAATGATGGCAATTAAATGACAGTTATTTAAAAAAATAAAATCACAAAGATATCAGTGAAACAGATGGATGCTGTACAGCAATGCACTCAGGCAAGTAATGGGAATGCAATAATGTTTAAAAACTAAAAGTCGTTACAATTGCAATACCAAATCAATTATCAATCTGTATTTGAGCATGATACATCAATGCCATACCATTTGTAGCTCCAGACAAATAACCATTACACAAACAAAAGATTATGAGGTATAATACCAAAAAGTAGCAATATTTAGAACAATGTACTGACATGCACACTTAAACAACTTAGAGCAAGTACAAGTATGTTCAATGAGTACCTTAAAATTTCAATTAGAAAGTATGATCACTGTGATGGCATATAATAATACAATCTGAATGGCAGTCCTCAGATTTTGTTATTTATGCATACTACACAAGCATAAAGAGTTACTACTTATTCTTACAGTGAGAACGTTAAAATAGTAATGAAACTACTCTGTATTAACACATTTTAGCACTAAGGTAGTGTAGAAATTGGAAAATTCTTTCATGTCATGTCTTGCCTACATCACAACCTGAAGAGTGTTTTGCCTAACTTTCTTGCTCAGAAATGTATACATTTTTGCTGGGTATTACTACAAACTTACATACCTGAAACGCGCTAATGTTCCGTGCATTATGTATTTTCTAGAAGTTTAACTCATAATTGCTATATTCGCATATTTTGTATACTTGCACACACCAAAAACGTATTGATTTAACGGATAGGGAGCAGTTTGGGGTATTTTTAACGGAGAGGTTACCGATTCGTTTTAACATTGTGTGAGTTGACTAACCCTGGAGGCAGTTGTGGAAACCAGCTATTTTGTTCTGGACCTTGGAAAGCCTTCATTTGATTATTTCTATTTTCTTTATGTACAATTTCTGAGTACTAATTGAATATTTCAACTAACTAACATGTAATAAACTTACCCACAATGATAATATTGTGGTTGATGTTCAGAATTGTTACAGAAATAATGCTGTTGACAAATATTTAGGGTTATTGCTCAACTGCTGTACATGTATGTACAAGGTTTGGTCTTGATGTTTTGTAATATTCAAGATGCCTACATGGATTTGAAATGTTATTTATATTATACGTACCTGCTTTAATATTCATTAATACGAAAAGATGTTACAAACTATTTTTTTTTAAATAAAGGTTTTGAGAGTGAATTACAGGTTTTTACAGGTTTTCCAGGAAAAATAAAGGTTTTAAAGGATTTTCCACAAAATAAAGGTTTTAAAGGTTTCACTAGGAGGCCTGAGTATATATTGATATTTGATTGATAACAATTTAAATGACTGTAATCATTTCATCTTAGTTTGTGAACTATAAATCTGTGTGTTATTGTTGTGAGTAAATAATATCAACCCAAGTCCCAAGAAAAATATTCACATATAATTTACTACAACTACTCGTGGTTTAATTCCTACACATAAGAACTTCAAATCATTGTTTATTTGCCGACAAACAACAATAAATTGAAAATTATTTCTTAAACAAGAGATAAAGCCAACTAAAAGTGTTGCTGGGTAACCACAGACAGATGATATGGTGAGTGTCTTACCTGGCAGGTATCTGGCCTTGGACATATAGTGCTGTTTAGCCGATGACTCCCGCGACCGGCCAGACGGTACCCTCTGATTGCCCTTTGAAGACTTCTTACTCAATATACTCCTGAAATAAAAATTGAAAATGAATATAGTAGTTAATGAGAGGAGAATTAGGTTTTTTACATCCCAGAGAGTCCATAATTCTGCCAAATGTACATATCATGACACCTACATTTCACCAAATGTATGCTTCCCTACACAGTTTACTTGCACAATGCTAGGCAAAAGTTCAGCCATCTACTGTAGCATCTTAACTTTCATGTAAACTGACGTGTACAGTGAATAAATCCTGCATTATAACACTCCTTAAAGACCATTAGCATGAAATGTTTATGGAATTTATTCCTCAAACACTTAGTATGCAATGAACAGAAGATGAAAATGAAGAATTTCATAAAATTACTCAAAAGTTCTCAACTTACGCTAAGAAATCATCCTCATCGTCATTGAACATGTTTTCTTTCTTTTCATTTTGACCGATACGGGGAAGAGGCTTGGCAGGTGCGGCCTTCTGTTTCCTTGGAACACCGAAGTCGAGATCCTCCAAGTCGTCCCAGGTATCTGACACGCCTCCACCCCATCGTTTCCTTGCACTCTGCTTCTTTGTGACAGACAGCTGGAAACCATCCTGTAGGAAAAAGAAAGATTTTATTTTCTGAATTATTCCTAACATAACATTTAAAATGTTGCTTATTACTTTAATAGTAATATCTTTGCTTGCTTGTTCAAAAGTCATTGTTAATATTCTTGTAATATGAATATTCCCCATAAATGATAATGACCCAGACACTGTGTATATCATATTCCCCAGAAATGATAATGACACAGACACTGTGCATGTCATATTCCCCAAAAATGATAATGACCAAGACACTGTGTATTTCATATTCCCCAAAAATGATAATGACCCAGACACTGTGCATGTCATATTCCCCCAAAATGATAATGACCCAGACACTGTGCATGTCATATTCCCCAAAAATGATAATGACTGGGACACTGTGCATGTCATATTCCCCAAAAATGATAACGACCAAGACACTGTGTATGTCATATTCCCCAAAAATGATAATGACCAAGACACTGTGTATGTCATATTCCCCAAAAATGATAACGACCCAGACACTGTGTATGTCATATTCCCCAAAAATGATAATGACCCAGACACTGTGTATGTCATATTAGGTTACCTTTTAATTTCTATAAATTTCAACAAACTGTTATTCAAATAGAAATATTTAAAAGTCTGTGGTTAAATTAATTATTTTTTTTGGCATGCAAATAGGAGTCATTCTACTGCAATTCTGAACTCACATCAATTTCCTGATTTGACGGCTTCTGACTGTAATTTGGCACAACTGGCTGTTCCTGATTAGGAATCATGGGCTTCTCGTGGAACATTCGGCCCATGTTCTGTTGCTGCGGAGACGGGACACTGGGTTTCTCCGGCGACAGTCTGTACGCGGGCTGGGATGGGGTGGTGTTCTGGAAAGGGGGTCGTGCCGGGGTTGGCAGAGTTGTGCCCAGGTTCTGACCCACTTGGAAGTACGCGTATCGCAGGCACTGGAATGTGAATGATGATAAATTATATACTATCAAAGTTATTCATCTATAATTTCATGCCATGATATATTTACTTTTCTTGCCTGACATGGCCTAGGTTCTGACCCACTTGGAAGTATGGATATTGCAAGCACTGGAACGTAAACAATGGTTATTCATATACTATACTATATATATCACATAACGTATTTACCCTATGTATTGGGACACCCTAAATATTGGGACACCCCTATTTTTCGAACTAATTATTTTGTGAGTCCCTTACTATTGGGACACTTTTGAAATTTGAATTTTTTCTTGTCCCTAAATATTGGGACACAAAAATATAATGGTAAATTGTCTTCAATTTTGCCAGTTTAAAATAAATATCTCTCGATTTCAATATGATCAGAGTAGTATAGATGTACTGTACACCGTATATTGCAATAGATATGCTGCAAATAATAAGAATGTACCCCTTTTATATAATAAAAACTACAAAGACTACCGTTTTCAAAATTATAAAAATGCATGTATTACGTCATGTGCGTAAAATGATTTCAATATGATCAGAGTAGTATAGATGTACTGTACACCGTATATTGCAATAGATATGCTGCAAATAATAAGAATGTGCCCCTTTTATATAATAAAAACTACAAAGACTACCGTTTTCAAAATTTTAATGCATGTATTACGTGATGTGCGTAAAATGATATTCATATTAAATAATTTATTGAACTTCTTATAACAAATCATCAAATTGTCAATTAATGTCAATTAACAGTTACCAGTATGAGGGTAACTACCCGGTAGGATGTGATAATTGTCGGGTCTCTCGTGAAGCCAATTATTGTGCCACATGCGGCATACTTATCGCTAAACAAACACGTCTAGGGCCTGTTTAATGGACCCGTGGTGCAAACTGTGTACTAACACGCTATACTACCCGGTGTTCTTAATTGACACGCTCCACTCAGTTAAGCACACGGCATAACGACAATCGGTGTGTGTGTGAAAATACATTTGGTCGAATATTACCCTATATTTTGGGACACATTTTAGGGAATTATTTTTTTATGACCCTTTATATTGGGACAAGAACAAATTGTAACTATTTTTAAGCGTCCCAATACATAGGGTAAATACGGTACTATATATATCAATTGGACGCACGGATATAGCAAACACTGGAACGTAAATAATGATAATTTATATCCTATCAATGTTATTTATCGTTTAATTTCATATCATTATGTATTATTATTTAGTTTGGTGACACAATGTACTTTCTTTCTAAGCAATGTCATGACCAAAGTACAGAGTTCTTGATGAAATTACTAGTATATTAGCTTGTTTGCTGCCGGGCCGGCTAGCTAAGTTGGCAGAGCGCTGGACTACAAATCCGAGGATCGTGGGTTTGATTCCCAGCCCGGACAAATAACTTCTGTCGGGATTGGTCATGAAATTATTTCTACTGCCATTCTCCCCCTACCTCTGATTCAAATAGGGCAGTTGTCAGTTACTGGCATAAGTATGTGCACTTAGTACTGGTAAACCAGCTTAACCAGGAAAAGTGTGATTAGGTTAACTGACCGCCGTTATATTATTGAAATACTGTTGAATACGGTGAAAAATCCAAACAAACAAACAGCTTGTTTGCTTATTTTACAGACCTTCATTTTAATTGATGTTATGAAGAGAAATAGACTGGTATTTACGAAGTCTCTATAACCTAATAAAAGTCACTCTGAAGTCCCCCTATACAAACTTAATATAAGACTAGGCTCTGATGTGTACTTTTCGTGATCATGTCAGAGATCAATAAGTTGATCCATTACAATGAGCATATAATTATACCCATATTTGATAAATATAGTATCTACGATATCAACGATAAACATGAGGCGTGTAGTGGGAAAACCGGGCTTAATGCATGTGAGTAAAGTATCGTCAGACTGCACAGGCTGATCCGGGACGGCACTTTCCGCCTGCAGTGGATATATGTTTAGAAGAGACTTCCTTGAAAATGAAAATACCATACAAGCGAAGTGCTGTCCCGGATTAGCCTGTGCAGACTAATCCGGGACGACACTTCATGCACATGCATTAAGCCCGGTTTTCCCACGACATGCCTCATATGTACAAATGCAATGATTTTCTCTAACGCCATCAGTCGTACCTGACTGGAGGTGGGTCTCTTCTGCGGATTCCAGTGCATCATGTCCTTCATGAGCTGTATCGCCTCGTTACTGGCGTTGGGGATAAGGGACTTCAGGTTCTGGGGAACACATTGGGGCCAACGGAAATTCATTGCGGTTGCTAGGCGATAGCCCTCGTCCCAGTCCTCCTGAGGGAAATAAGAGGGAAGCCGATGTTAGAGGGTTAAAAATACAAACAACAAAAACATTTTTCAATAGCCTTGAAAAGAAACTAATATCAGTTTGTAACGCTTGTTTTCTGATCCATTATGCACAACATAACCTGCTTTGTTTTCATAAATAAATACTGTTTAAACCAAATAGAGTTGTAAAAGTACAAGTACATATAATACAGTATTTGCATGTCATATTGAGCAACAGTATAAGCTTGTTATCATGTGTGTCATAGTGCGCTGTTGCCATGGTAATCCTCTTGAACGATATAAATCAACTGGTATGGCTAGGCATTTAATCATTTAATATGAAAATTTCAAATTTATTATATACATTGTATTTAAATTTAACTTATTACATTTAAAGCATCAGAAAGCCTCAAATAAGAACAATTTACTCTCCACATTTTACAGAGCTTCCCTTCTACTTTTGACTAGAATCTTTTACCAACCTAAGTGACCGTATGCGAACTTAACACCAGATTTTTGTCAAACACTTGTGGTGACAAAATGGCATCTGTGCATTTTTTTTTCAACAGAAAGCAGATGCAATTTGTGATAAGGGACATAAGCATCGATCTGTGGTCTGAGGCGAGAATAAAAGGCTCTGGCCAAGATATATACCCAGGGCCCTCTTTCTCTTTTGGGGGATGCCACCTAAAATCCTCAAATTGGGGAATTTTGTTTTCATTTTAAATTTACATAATAATGCTTTTAACAGCCTGTTTCTTTAAATAAACCATTCTAGATATATCATATTTCACAACTTTCAAGACAAGAGGGCCATAATGGCCCAAAGCGCTCACTGCGAACTGGTACAGATGAAGACCATTCTGTTTTGACAGGTTTGAAAATTAAGTTATCTGAACAATACACAAATGGGGATAGGATCGATTTGATTTAAAACATCGTTTAGTGCAATGGGCAAAGTATGAGTTGGGTAGTGGATGTGCGGTGTTTGTGCTAATGGTTCTCATATCATTTTTCTCCATATTCTTACCTGACCCTTTTTCGTTCAGTTAGAAAATGCAGAAACAGTAGATTTTGATGTCTTTTTCGCAGACAGTTTTGGAGAACAAGTTGCAATGTGATAATTGTGACGGCTGTGCTATAAGGTCAAGTTTTTCTTTGATAATTTTCTGTCCAATGACGATAAATGATGTTAATGCAGGCTCTGAAGCCATCAATGTTGCATGTACAAATAATTGCATGCAATGTTTGCAACTGTTTGAAATCAAATTTTATCAATCAATTTTTATGGTCATAGGCAAACTGTTAAGTTTGGTCAACATTGAATAAAAAATCGTGTATTGATAAATTGTTTATGTTTCTTTCCACTCGCAAAGTGCAATAAGTCTGGTGTTTCTGGCTCAAACATGCTTATATTCGACTTCACCTGTAATCTTACGTTCATAGACAAACTGTGCACAATTGGTGAAGATTAGAGGAAAAATGAAGTCTTTATCCTCAATAATGTCCATTTTCGTTTTTGTTTTTTTTCACAAACAACGGGCTATAAATCCGGTGTTTCTGGCCCAATTGTGCTTATATTTGACTACACCTTTAATTTTATGGTCACAGACAAACTGTGCAAGACTGGTGAAGACTGGATGAAATATGCAGTCTCTTTCCAGAATAATGTCCATTTTGTGGGGGTGGGGGGTTTCACAAAGGGCAATAACTCCGGTGTATCTGGCTTGATTTTGTTTATATTTGACTTGATCTGTAATCTTATGGTCATAGACTGTGCAAGATTGCTGAAGATGGGATGAAAAATGAAGTCTCCATCCTGAATAATGTCCATTTTTGCATATTTCTTCATGAACAAAGGGCAATAACTTCAGTGTCTGAAACACAATCTCGCCCATTTTTGGCGTCTGCTGAGATCTGATGGTCATACACAAAATGTGAAAGTTTGGTTAAGATTGGGTGGAAAATGAAGTCTATTATAGTGGAAAATGGCATTTTTGCACTTTTTTGCATGAAAAAGGGGCAATAACTCTAGTGTTACGGGTGTGATCTGGCCCAATAACAATCAATGAGATTTTATGGTCATACACAAACTGTGCAAGTTTGGTTAAGATTGGATAAAAAGTGAAGTCTCCAGCGTGAGAACGAAACAAATTGTTGACGGCACACTGACGACGGCCGACGCAGTTGAGATCCCGTATACCAATAGCTCACAGAGCACGAACACTTCGTGCTCAGGTGAGCTAAAAATACTGTCATTCTTACTGAAAGTGTTACTTGACAGATAAAACAATTGGCAATATGTAGGTGTTTGTTAAAAATGTCAACTTCTGGGGGAATTTCAGATATTTAATGTGGAAAAATTACTGTTTTTGCTGGGGGAAGCAGCCTTATTTCGGCTGTAAAGATGACAGATAGAGGGCCCTGATACCAGTAATCTAACCCAAGACCAACCACTTACCTGTTTAGGGGTACCAAGGACAGTGCACAGTTTAAATATTTCATCTATCTCTGAACTCCCTGGAAACAGCGGGCGTAATGTGTACATTTCTGCCATTATACACCCGACTGCCCATATGTCGATAGGACTGTTGTAATTTGTTGACCGTAATAAGACTTCTGGAGCTCTATACCTAAAATAAGATCAATGAATATATAAATTTCTGACCATTTATTGTATTAACATAAGTTGTATTAATTATTTAGAAACATACATAATAACTAGAATTGTCACATGAGTGACGGATATACCCCCACAATATGGCCTTGTCAAAAAACTATGGCATCCATTCGAAAGAAATGGACAGAAAGAGAATGCTTTAATTTGTGAATAGTCAACAGTGTATTTGGAAACATTTGATTTCAATAGGAGCCATAACTCTATCAACATTTAGTGGTTTGTAACCGAAGTTGAACTTGATCTGTATTTTATGATGTTACACCATCTGTATTTTATGATGTTACACCTACACTACGTCTAGCGTGATTTCTGCCTTCTGCGACGCACCACCGTGATTCAGCCCAGCGTGACACACTACTATAGTCACCGCGATACACCGTGGAACACTGTGGAATGCGGTGATGTCGCCGTGGCGACTCGCGGTGACCGCGGTGACAGTCTCAATAAAAAATGTTCATAAGAAATCGCCGTGGATCGCGGTGATTTTAGCGAGTCATAATTTCACATTGAGCTTTTTAAAAAATATTTTACATTTTATTTCAGGTACGACCAAGAACATGGTTTTCGGAAAATACGGAACATTATGACAAAACGGGAAAATGAAAATATGCGTCAGTCAAATCACAAAGACCTCATCAAATTCGTTGTCCGATTCTATGACAAATCTTTGCATTTTTAATATGACTATCAAAACAATTGATTAACATGTCGGTAAAAAAACGTGATTTTATAACAATGATTGACATAACCAACACCTTTGTTCTCTGTAAAAGTTCGAAAGGCGGAGCTATGCACGTGCTCTTTCATAATAGGACGATTGCCACTGAGTAACAAACACGCGATTGGTTAAGCATGTCGCTTCTCTAAACAAAAGAAGCCAATTTTATCGCCGAGAAAGGTGTTATTTTATGGTTTCTTGTCGGCTTTACTTTGAAGACGTCAAACTGTCAATTCACGCAGATTGCGAATTTTCGCGAGACTTGTATTAATGCCCTTGACTCTTTGTTTACGATTTCACAACACAACTGCGAACATGGAACTTCGGAATAAATTATCAAAATAAAAAAGAGATCAAAATAAAAAAGATTAAAGTTGCAAACTGTGATTATATTAATTGGTAAGTATCGGTTAATAGAAGACGATTTGTACTTTGCGAATAGTATACGGTCTGAAATATCGAACTGTACTTGTTCATTCACATGTACCTGTATTTCACCGTGACCCACCGCGACCGCAGTGGTACACCGTGAGATTGATTTCCCGATAACGCCCGCGGTGCTCACCCACTATCACCGCGATTCTATCGCGATGGAACCACCTTTTAATCGCGGTGATTTTCCACGCTGACGAAAAATTGTCCACGGTGGGTCTGTGTTTTAGGCAGAAATCACGCTAGACGTAGTGTATGTACCAAAAATAATTTAAATATGTGAAGCCTTTTATTAGTTAATGTCCATGTTTTTCGGGAATTTAAGTCAGAAAGGGGCCATAACTGTGTCGAAATTTAGCGGTTTGTAACCAAAGTCAAACTTGACCTGTATTTATGATGCTACACGTGTACCAACATTTATTTAAATATGTCAAGCCATTGTTGAGTTATCGTCAGGAAACCATGTTTTTAGGGAATTTAAGTCAAATAAAGGGCCATAACTCTGTCCAAATTTAGTAGTTTGAAACCAAAGTCGAACTTGACCCGTATTTTATGATGCTACACATGTATACCAAGAATTATTTGAATATGTCAAGCCACTGTTGAGTAATTGTCTGGAAATCATGTCTTTAGGGAATTTTAAGTCGAAAAGGGGCCATAACTCTGTCAAAATTTAGTGGTTTGTAACCAACATAGAACTTGATCTGTATTCTATGATGTTATAAATGTGTACCAAATGTTATTTGAATATGTCAAGCCTTTCTTGAGTTATCATCCGGAAACCATGTTTTTAGGGAATTTTAAGTAGAAAAGGGGCCATCACTCTGTCACAATTTAGTGGTTTGTAACCAACACTGAACTTGACCTGTATTTTATGATGTTACACATGTTTACCAAACATTATTTGAATATGTCAAACCTTTCTTGAGTATCATCCGGAGACCAAAAACCAACAGACCGACAAGCTCACTCCTATATACCCCCCCTAAATTTCTTTTGTGGGGGTATAAATATTAATACCCATTATCCATAATTTAGGCTGTACAATATCATTTTTGCTGATCAAACTGCACAAAAAAACAAATAGGAAAATCATCAAAAATCTTTTCAGGAGATTTACCACAAAACAACACTCACATATTATGCTCATTATGCAAAATCACTTTCTCAGTGACTGGGAAAGGATTTTCCCATACAAGATAATTTCTCATCTCCACAAATATTTATGGTCATTTTCAAAAATCTATGGGATTTCCTCTGATTTTTATGGGATTTACAGCAATTACATTTTGTGAACGTCTGTTTCAATCGAGAACATAACTCCACGCAGACGCTCGCGCTTCCCGTTTAAGGTGTAATAAGAGTATGTTGATACTGATTTTTTAGGCTGCCGAATTAATTTTATAGATAAAATCTCACCGCATAGTGACAATACTATAAACCAGACCGAGCATTGTGTATTGTACGGCAGCGTTTTTCGTTTCGTACTCTAAATTGTCGGTGCGACATAAAATCACATCAGTGAACATTTCTTTGCGATTTGTCTCAATTTTATGCGCAAATATCGCATTTTGCATGGGTTTTTCCAGTCACTGCTTTCTCAAAATCTAATGTCCTCCTGAAGGTAGAAATAAGCAAAGCTGTGCCTATATATGGCAAGTCTCACTTAGGCTGAAACTTTTCTTTAGACAAAGTTACCTTTCTTTGTTGAAAACATGCTAATTTTGAATAAAAAATAAGTTTCATGAAAGATAAAGTTGTAGCCAAACAGAATTCAATAAGTCAAACTTTTAAAGGTCTATTCGTAAACTAAATTTGCAAATGGCAGCATGAATCATGCATGGAATGGAATGGACAGCCCATGGAATTGTGAAGGAAGTCAAAGTAGACGACATGTTACCATCTTGTGGAGACGTAGTCTGTGTATGGTGGTCGAGATCGTATTTCCCGCGCCAGACCGAAGTCCGCGATCTTGACACAGTCTGGTCCTGAACACAACAAGTTTTCGGGTTTCAGGTCACGATGAAAGAAACCTGCAACATAATAGCGTGAAAGGAATGTAAGTACACATAAAACAAAGACCACATTATTTATAAGTAATTATACATCACTGGTGTTCTTGTTTTGTAAAATTGTATTTGTTGGTTCCACATTATGGCATTTATTTCATGTGCTTTTGTTTTCTCTATAGGCTTATATATTTGAACAAATGTTCTTTTCAATGTCCTATTTATAATATTTCACCAATGATGTAATGCTATTGTTCTCGATCTGTCCCCCCCCCCCCCTTAACAAGTGTTTTATAATCATTCTTACCAAGTTGCTGTTTTACTGTATATAATTACTGAACTCATTGTAAAATTCCAAAATTTAATTTTAAAATGTTAATTTTTATGGGACAAGGTCAATCATTATTTATTGCCATTTACATAAAGATAGTCAATCTTAATGACATACATGAAGTACTTCATAATAATTGTGAACATATGTAATACCAACTTAAATTTCATCAAATTCATGTACATAAACCTTGGGTTAACCATTTTTGTGTGGTACAATTATCAAGTTATTATTTACTTCCGTTTAGCACTAACTACACCCCACTTAATTCAATGCTCTATTTGTTTACAACAGATCAACATAATCACATTACAACTTATATCAAAATTGTATATGGTTTATAAGATAATTGATTTTGAAGTAAAGATAATGTCAATTTCTTGGCAAAGTGCCTTTTACGCAATGTACATGATCAATACATTCCTAAATAATCCAGGGGCTTTGAAGAAAGAATAACGAGCTAACTAAGACTTATACAAGCATTTTGGATATTTTTCGTATTGCAGGAGTTATTGGTTCCTTAATAAAGCATGTTGTATTTGCTCTAATTAACTGGTAAATGTTCCGCACAACCGCGCCCAGGTTATGACATCAAAGTAATAAGATACATGTATTGGGTTACTTTTTTTTTCAAATAAGATTACATTTGTTAGACCTTGTTAAATAACATGGCAAGGCAACTGCATAACACATTCTGCAAGTTTTGCTGAAGATCAATTCTAAATGTACTGCCTAAGGCCAGAGTTTTTTTATTTCTTGGTTCTTGGACATTTTTGGAAAAGTGTCCGCTTGGAGGAGGGAACAAAAATAAAATCAACAAAAGGGCCCTGAGGGCCCTAGGACGCTCACCTGAGACCTTGTAACCCAATAGGAATTTGCATCCATGAGGCGTGGCTTATTTTTATCCCAGGGGCATAATTTGAACAATCTTGAACAAACCTCTGGGCCTTGCAGTTTCACCCTCGGGGTGTGTCCAGATTTGACCCCAGGGGCATAATTTGAACAATCTTTGGAGAGGACCACTATGAAATGTTACGTACCAAATACAGAAAAGCTGTTGGCCTTGCCGTTTCAGAGAAGATTTTTAAAGTCATTTTGCAATCTAAGTCTATATAAACCATGTGACCCCCGGGGCACTGACCAGTTTGACCCCAGGGGAATAATTTGAACATTATTTGTAGAGGAGCACTATACGATTTTACATACCAAATATGAAATCTTTAGGTCCTGCGGTTTCAAAGGAGAAGAAATGTAAAGTTTTTTTGCTATTTAAGTCTATATAAACCATGTGACCCCTGGGGTATAGTCATTTTTGACCATGAGGCACCACTATAGGATGTTACATACTAAATAGGAAAACCTCTGGGCCTTGCAGTTTCCGAGGAGAACATTTTTAAAGTCATTTTGCTATATATTCTGTATAAACCATGTGACCCCCGGGGCGTGGCCAGTTTTGACCGCAGGGGCATAATTTGAACAAACTTTGTAAAGGACCACTGAAGGATGTTACATACCAAATATGAAACCTCTGGGCCTTGCAGTTTCAGAGGAGAAGATTTTTTAAGTCATTTTGCTATATATCCTATATAAACCATGTGACCCCCGGGTCGTGGCCAGTTCTGACCCCAGGGGCATAATTTGAACAATCTCTGTAGAGGACCACTATAGGATGTTACATACCAAATATGAAACCTCTGGGCCTTGTGGTTTCAGAGAAGATTGTTTAAGTCATTTTGCTATATATCCTATATAAACCATGTGACCCCAGGGGCGTGGCCAGTTCTGACACCAGGGGCATAATTTGAACAATCTCTGTAGAGGACTACTATAGGATGTTACATACCAAATATGAAACCTCTGGGCCTTGTGGTTTCAGAGGAGAAGATTTTTAAAGTCATTTTGCTATATATTCTATATAAACATGTGACCCCCCGGGTGTGGCCCATTTTGACCCCAGGGGCATAATTTGAACAATCTTTGTAGAGGACCACTATAGGATGTTACATACCAAATATGAAACCTCTGGGCCCTGCGGTTTCAGAGAAGAAGATTTTTCAAGTTTACACTTTTAAAATCTATTTTTAGCTCTGGTGACCTACATATGCAGTGGACCGTAACGAT
Source organism: Congeria kusceri (assembly GCA_027627225.1). NCBI lineage: Eukaryota > Metazoa > Mollusca > Bivalvia > Myida > Dreissenidae > Congeria > Congeria kusceri. Next base: position 26,521,070 of record CM051032.1, on the reverse strand, counting down.
TTGAACAACTTTGAAAGAGGGTCACGCAGTGATCATTCCTGTGAAGTTTGGTGAAAATCTGCCAAGTGGTTTTGGAGGAGATGTTGTTTGAATGAAAAGTTGACAACGGACGCACGCACACACGGACGCAAAGACGACGGACAACGGGCGATCACAAAAGCTCACCATGAGCACTTTGTGCTCAGGTGAGCTAAAAAACAACAACACAGAATTGAGTACATTAATGACTACAATTTCACAAATGGAAATGGGCAGTGATATTAAAATCATAATGCTTTATTACTTACAAAAATCACATTACACAACAGTAACTTAATCACTTCATGTTAACCATGACATAAATACTTTTTTTTGCATTGTGTGTAACAGGTTGCAACCCTTTCACAACGTCATTTTTACAATATTGGTTACATTCTAAATTTGTTTTTCGTGCTTTTTTGAAAAAATCAGTTCGGCAGATCCGAGAACTAAGAAATAAAAAAACTCTGGGCTAAGAACTATTTGTAAGCAAACAATGGTATCAGAAAACCAATGACAATCAGACCATATTTGATTACAATAGTACAAAAGTCATGTTATTTTGGCTAAAACTTGTGATGACAAGGGTTACAACAAGTAAACTGTTTATTTGGTTAATTACATAAGTTAAGAGTGACACAGGCATTTCACTGTAGTCGAACAATGACTGTGTTCTGGATAGATGCTATTTTGCATAAATATGTAGTTACAATGTTTTAACAATAAACAACAAATCATAATACAGAGAAAACAAGAAATGTCTTTAAAAAAGACAATCAGCGTTGAAATTAATATTGAGATTTCATTTAAAAATTACCTAAACAGACGGCCAAGATGATCGGTTACGTGACTTCTCAGACCCCAGTTTTTTTGGTCCCCACCAATATAAGGAGATTTATTGGACCCCAGATTTTTCAGACACTATTAGAAAACTTCTCGGACCCAAAAGTTAGAGATAAATTTATTAATATAAAAATTAAATTAAATTATCATTTATATATATGCCGTGAATAAACCAATCATACAGCTCCATGTTTCTACCAGTGATATATGAATAACCAAAATAATTTAGGTTAACATAATTGTTATCTGAATTTGTCGAGCCAATTTAACAAATTAACAATGTAAGACAATAATTTCGGGAATGAATTAAAAAATTATTATGTATCAGACGAGTCTATATAGTTATTTATAGTACTGGTAATATACCATTTATGTTAGTTATCTAATATAATAACCATTTGAAGTCAAATAAGCATTTATACTGTGTATCCCAATAGAAAGCAATAGTCAGAAAACATTCAGCGATTTTTGCAATGTTAAGACTTTATTTTTGATAACGCAAACATAAAAATTCATTAGAATATGACGATTTTCAATTATATCAGTAGAAATATGATATATAAAGGGTTCCTGTGTATAATTGTATTGCAAATTGTGTATTCATGCTACGCGAATAACAATTCGACGTATTCCGAATCTTCTTTCATAACATTTTATCTATAGCAAATGTAGCATCTTTTTACAGATTAAGTAACATCTACTTGAGAAGTTGATAGAAAGATGCAATTATAAATAATCGTTAATAAATCGTTACCACAATTTTAATACAAATTAACAGTAAGTTTATAAATATAAATTCCCCATTTATTGAACTTTTTAGGTTTATGATTTTCTGAACGCTATTATTGATGCATGTACGAGTATATTAACACAGCTATACAACGGTTGCTAGCTACGCGCGCTATTTTTAGAATGGCACTACTGTTTCTGGAATATGATGAGCTCGCTAGAATCAATGGGCTACAAGGAACGGCAATTCTGCGAATGAGATTTATGAATGGGAATATTGCACAATTGCTATTTATAGAGCGTACTGCTTATATAAGTGTAGGCTAAACAAAATTGTTTTTTCGTTACGTGAATGAATACAGCATTCTGTTTATGGCATACAGTGAGAACATACGTTCATAATTAGCCTCAGTTCTAGAGTTCTAGTGTCGAGGATATGTTTATAACTCCATTTTAACCGCTTATGTAAACAATTGTGCAAATTTTTAATCCCCAAAAGTATGCAACAGTTATTGGTATACGCTAAACCATTGTTTGAAGTTTGCATTCTCTAAAATTAGAAAATTTGCCAAATTCTATTGGCATTCAATTTTCCCGCTGCATAATTATCGCAAGAAATCTAGGTCAAAAGTGATCTTAGACAGCTACGCCGAAAAATGTTCAACAGAAGTATGTAACTTTCAATATGTTAAGTGCAGGTTTTGTCCCAATTTTAGGAATGGTTTTATCAAAGTCTTGGTTTAATCTATTTAGAAAGCTATTTATAGTACCGGTATTCAATATAATTTTACTGCCATTTTAACAGAAATATTTGTGGCGCGTCATGAGAAAACCGGTCATAATGCATGTGCGTAAAGTGTCATCCCGGATTAGCCTGTGCAGTCCGCACAGGCTTATCCGGGATGGCACTTTCCGCTTTTATGGTATTTTCTGTTTCAAGGAGGTCTCTTCTAAACATAAATCCACTGTAGGCGGAAAGTGCCATCCCCGATTAGCCTGTGCGGACTGCACAGACTAATCCGGGACGACACTTTACGCACATGCATTAAGGCCGGTTTTCCCACGATGCACCTCATTTGATTTATTATTAATGCGTATTTTACATGGATTTTTTTAATATGTGCATTTAATTAAATTGGGCTAAAGCTTAAACTCCCAACAATTATGTCCTACACAATTATTTTTTTCGATGGTCAGACAGTGGAAGACATGTACTAGTATATTCGAACCAGTTTTTTATTGATTCAATAATATGTAATTATGTTATTTGAGAGCAATGAACATTCCAAAAGCCTGTGTTGCATCAAACACCATTGATTAATCCAGTGTCTGGCAACACCACTAAATACTATAGAAGTCATGTAATAACCAGCCAATATGGGGTCAACCGGTCATTGTATATATATGTTTTATTTCATTTCTCTAAGCCTTTAATAACATACAGCAATAACGGCATAGCTTAATGAACTTCACAAACAATATAACGCCAATACAGCAGGTTATTTTCCACTGCTTGATGTTACATTTAATCACATTATCTTCATTTATTCAACTGGAATAACACCTCTTTTCTTCGGAGCTATCCAATAATAGCCTACTAGTAATTACACCTTTAAGGTGAAAAGAATGGCAGGATGACAAAATTCAGTGCAAGACTAAATTAACACCATGTCTACCCTACTAAAAGATATATCATATTAACAGTCCAGTGAAGTTGTCCAACTGGTAGCCTAATAAAATTTAATTCAGAATTTTCTGTTTAATATAATCACAATGGATGTTACGTAGTGGTATGTAACCGGACACACAAAGCTGGATGGGTGTATAAGCAGTTTACACTAATGTCAATGAGTTAAAATGTCTGATATTTATCATCTGGCAGGACTGACTCATAGTTCAGACTAGGGCCCATATGTCTAAAGGTTCTAATGTTTTCTGAACATAAGGTGAAAATAAGTCAAAATTGAAATTTGCATAGGAACTACTGAACATGTGCATGCCAAATAGTTCATACTAACTATAAATGAGGTGCATTGTGGGAAAACCGGACTTAATGCATGTGCAGAAAGTGTCGTCCTGGATTAGCCTGTGCGGTACGCACAGGCTAATCCAGGATGGCACTTTCCCCCCACAGTGAATTTATGTTTAGAAGAGACTTCCATGACGGTTTTCCCCATGATGTGCCTCAAAAACACTTTCAATCATTAGCCACTTCTGTGTCAAAATTTGAAACAATCTTTTTTGTCACAAAATCAAATCATAAAATTTCAAAACTTTTAGATTGATTCTTAATTTTTAAAAAGTCTTTAAAAATACCAGCCCAGGTGTTAGGCAAAACCAGCAAAATATTCTGCTATTGTCACACATGTGTGCTAGAAAATGGGACCAAAACATTAACCAGTACCTTAGAATTATTAGCATTTAGTTACATTTCATTAACAGGACAATAAGGCCAGAGTTTTTTTTCTTGGTTCTCTGACATTTTTGGAAAAGTGTCAGATCGGAGGAGGGAAAAAAAACAAAAAAAAAACAATAACAACACAGAATTGAGTAAATTTATGACTACAATTTCACAAATGGAAATGGGCAGTTATATTAAAATCATAATGCTTTATTACTTACAAAAAATCACATTACACAACATTAACTTAATCACTACATGATAACCATGACATTAATAAAAAAAAAAAATTGCATTCCATGTAACAGGTTGAAACCCTTTCACAAGGTCATTTTTACCATATCGGTTACATTATAAATTTAATATTTTTTTTTTGCTTTTTGGAAAAAATCGGGTCGGCGGATCCAAGAATCCAGAAATAAAAAAACTCTGGCCTAATTTAAGCTACTCACCATGTTTGTGCATGAATGCTAACCCTTGTAGCACCTGGTAGATCACGTTTCTGATGACGGACTCCGGAAACAACTTGTCTCTGAAACACACAAAACATGGTAAACAATTATTACATTGTCTGCATTACAGAACAATAATATTACACATTCACTGCATGTAGATAGTGTATGTTTTATTGGGAAGAACAATAACCAGGTAATCTGCAGTCTTCACGAACAAATTTGACAATCAGTGGACTGCCGGTCCACCAAGACAGCTAAATAGACTGGACCATACTACAATTTAGTGCACAATAGTTTGTAGATCTTCTTTCACTCGTTTGTATGTTCGATATGTCATAATTTAAAACAATCATAGTTTTTACGCTTTTATTCTCTTATTACGTGGGAACCACTCGTTATTTAAAAACGAAGCCAATACCAACGGTGGTTCAATAGCTGAAAAATATTCAATTTTTTTAAGGGAATACCGTTTTCAAAATGACCGTGGGACCTAAAATTGATGGACCACTGGTCGAGTTAACTTAGAAATTTTGCAGGACCTGGAATTATTTGGTGGATTCGGTACATGGTCCACTGGTTAATCGTGAAGACTGAATTTGTTGAGTGAAAAATAGTTGAGAGATACATTAATGGGGAAAACATAATAGCTAGAATATTTCAATGTGAAAAAAACAACAACAATAACTAGATAATTTATTGGGAAACATGCTACAACTAAATAATTTATTTAGAAAAACAACTACTTAATAAGTCTCTGGTACAAATGCCAGAGAATTTATTGGGAAAATCAATTACTAGACAGATGTATTGAAAATTATGGCACTGTTCTTAATCAAAGTAGCACAATCTGCTTAAACTGCAGAAAAAATGCCCGACACTTTTAGCAAAATACAAGTGGTATATTTGAGCAAACCGAACAAGTTCCTGTGGGGTAAACTACTTAATGAAAGCTTTATCAAAATGTCTGTACACAATAAGTGCATGCATTGAGTGTACATCTGCATTATCTGTTATATGTGTACGCGATAAAATTTCGTAATACTGCAATGCCATAAAAAAAATTAATTAGAGATCGATGAAGTTTGTCATAAATATCATGATATACAATTACTTAAAATGCAGACAGAAAATTGATACGAAATGCTCTATTAAGAACAAAACAAATATTTGAAGCACCACACACCCTTAGTGTTTCGTACCATGCACAAAATGATTATCATTGGTAGGTACAGATTGCATGACTCACGTTTCATTGAATAACTTAAGTATTATCATTTCCTTACAATACATTTATCACTGTGAATCTTGTTTAATTTGAAACAATAAGATCAGGAGTCTGTCAAATATAGCATATTGTTTACTGTATTCCATTTTATTCACCCATGAGTAACGGAATTAGACCAATAACGTTGAATGCCCATTATTCCTATGTTGTATACTGCTTATGAAAAACAAATAAACACTGTTATTGATATCTAAGGATCTGTGCAGACCAGTGATTCATTTGGGATTTATTTTTTCAGACATGCAATGATTTGCTTACGGAAGCATGTGAGAACTTGGCACCCAAGATAAAATTACCAAATAATAAATTGACAAAGAATTAATATTCCTAAGCCTAAACACATTTATTTACATTTATGGATGAATTTTTTATTTATTTATTTTTTATTTATTTTTTTTTTTGGGGGGGGGAAATTTTGTTGAAATAGTTTGAGGTTTGGGTTTCAATGACGCTCTATTTTAGCACTGTTAATATTTTCTGGAGAGTTTCCAGTAAATACTAGTAAAATACTATTATTTGTGAAAAAAAAAGGATTTAAAAGAACAGAATAAACACAGATAGCAGAAATACATGTACACTCCTTAGAAAAACACAAGTTCTTTAACAGGTAATTTAGGAGTTTAATTGATTACAATTATTTATTAACTGAACACCCAAAACAGCTAATGCTAATGCACCACCCAACAATCCCTTCCAATATGCTTTTGTTAACATGGCCATAAGAACAGTCTGCTCACTCACTGTACATACTTCAGAAATCAGAAATTAAATACACTACACCTGAAGGAGTGTAAGAACATAAGGACGGCAGTGTATCTCTAGGCTTGCTAAAGAATTATTACCCTTTCAAACACACACTTCACGGATAAACATTGATGGAATAAATTTTCATGGTCCATTATTAATAACATGTTTGACAGATCCACAACTGAAAACATGATTTCCCAATTGTCCACTCACAATTTTATTGAGAATATATGATATGATATCTTTATCAATAATTCTTAAAAGCACAACATAAATAACATGGAATCCAGGTAACTAACACTCTAAACACACATGGAAAGAAGTCTTAAAAAGCCACTGTTTGAAACTTTGGCATTTTCAAACATGCTTCTGTGTCATAAATACATAATGGTAATTATGATATCTTCACAAAGCTTATTATCGTATAAGTATTTTTTACGGTTTAGGTGTGTATGCCAACCTTTGATTTAATTGACTGTATTAATGTGACATTAAAAAAATCTTGAAATTAAAATCATTTAACAATAAACATGTATTTTATTATTTGATCTGATCTGATAGCAATTGTATACTTGCATACTGGGTGGTGGGTACAGGTTCGTTTAGAATAGAGGCAACAAGAGCTGTCCGAGGACAGCGTGCTCGACTATTCGAAGTTTTTCAGTGGTACATATTTTGGATAGTGGAAGGGGCATACATCTGTTAAAATACAAAACTTTTAAGTGAAGCCTTGTATAGTTTATAAATTTTTGGAACAAAAACTTTAACCACAAAGTCTATGTAAAACGTGGGCTTACTCTGTCAAAATACAAAACAGAGTTATGGTTAATGTTGCCCCTGATACTAAAGTTGATGGCAAAGGTTAGTTCCAAGTTTCAAGTGAATACCTTATGTAGTTTTGAAGTTACACAACTTTTGAATGTAAACTTTAAACAGAAAATCTATGTGAAAAGGGGGCATAACTCTGTCAAAAAACAAAACATAGTTATTGGTAATGTTCAACCTCATACTAGAGTTGATGACAAAGGTTAGCTCCAAGTTTCAAGTGAAAAACTTATGTAGTTTTGAAGTTACCAAACTTTTGAATATAAACTTTAAACAGAAAATCTAAGTGAAAAGGGGGCATAACTCTGTCAAAATACAAAATAGAGTTATGGGTAATGTTGCCCCTGATACTAGAACAGAAAATCTAAGTGATAAGGGGGCATAACTCTGTCAAAATACAAAATAGAGTTATGGGTAATGTTGCCCCTGATACTAGAGTTGATGACAAAGGTTAGTTCCAAGTTTCAAGTGAATAACTTACGTAGCTTTTAAGTTACAAAAACTTTTGAATAAACTTTAACCAGAAAATCTGTGAAAAAGGGGCATAACTCTGTCAAAATACAAAACAGAGTTATGGGGAATGTTCACTCTGATACTGGAGTTGATGACAAAGGTATATTCCAAGTTTCATGTGAATAGCTTCTGTAGTATTGAAGTTACAAAACTTTTGAATATAAACTTTAACCAGAAAATCTATGTTGAAAAGGGGCATAACTCTGTCAAATACAAAACAGAGTTATAGGGAATATTGCCCTTGATACTGGAGTTGATGACAAAGTTTAGTTCCAAGTTTCAAGTGAATAACTTGTAGTTTTGAAGCGAAAAAGGGGCATAACTCTGTCAAAATACAAAACATTTATGGGGAATGTTGCCCGTGACACTGGAGTTGATGACAAAGGTATATTCCAAGTTTCAGGTGAATAACTTATGTAGTTTTGAAGTTACAAGACTTTTGAATAAAAACTTGAACCAAATTCAGATGCGGACGCCGACGCCGGGGGTAGTAGGAAAGCTCACCTATTCTTCGAATAGTCAAGCTAAAAACTGTTGTGTGATTTGTATTTTGTTATCAATACGTAAAAGGCACATGTTACTAGGGAATATTGTTAAACACTGCAATTAATATTTTGATAAATGTCAACCACTAATGACCATGACTTGCTGGTGAATTAATAAAAAAGTATTTAGATAAAACAGACAAGATTACATGATCCATAAATAGGATAAAATTACAATAAAGATTTCCTAAATAATGCATTATTCAAACAAACGAACTCTAGCAAACAGTAGCACGCAAGAGCATATACTTGCTCTATTTAATTTTTGCTTTCATAATAAAGGGCTATCCAGTTGACCCAGCTTAGGTTTCTGCCCAAAATGTGTTCACAGATAATTGTTTGATCTATAATGTAAACTCGGGGCCCATATCCACAAAGCTCCTTAGTGAAAACTTAAGTCAATTTCTTAAAATCATAAAATTCCTCAACTCTGTAACTGGTTCATGTATAATTTATTTTGTCTTAAATGGTTTAATCTGGTAAAGAATGAAAAGACGCTTTAATTTTACCCTTTTTCAAATATAAAATGTTGATTTTCACAAGGAAAATGTTATTTGAATTTTTTGCTTAAATATGACTTAAGTTAAGATTTTCCTTAGGAGCTTTGAGGATATAGCTCCTGGCAGACTTACCAACCAATCAAGTGCACGAAATATATATCAAACCAAGTACAATGAATATATTAGTTTCTGTACTGGAAAAAATGGTATTAAATCGATGTAAAAGTATTACACTTAAAATACAGTCAGGGTATCAATTAATAAATGCATCATGTGCACGAATAAAACTGCGTATAAATAAAGGACATATTTAAGCACCAAAGTCTGAGTGCCACTGTGAGGTCAATTTGTCCAAGCTATATTTCACTGCAATCCCAAGTCTGCATTTGACAGTTGCTTTTGCACAATTTATCTATACTCCTTCAAATATCTTTTAAAAAACATTTTTCTTGCTTTTAAATTAAACTTAACTTAAAACTTCAAAAGCTGTTCACTACAAGCCAGCCAGACTTCCCAGGGTCCATACCCACAAAGCTCGTTAGTGAAAGCTTAAGTAATTTTTTTTAAATCAAAAATTCCTTTAGTCTGTGGCTGGGTAATATCAAGTTTATTTGAGCCGCGTCGTGTGAAAACCGGACTTAATGTATGTGCGTAAAGTGTTGTCCAGGATTAGCCTGTGCAGTCCGCACAGGCTAATCCAGGACGGCACTTTCCGCCTACAGTGGATTTATGTTTAGAGGAGACTTCCTTGAAACAGAAAATACCATACAAGCGGAAAGTGCCGTCCTGGATTAGCCTGTGCGGACTGCACTGGCTAATCCGGGACGACACTTTATGCACATGCATTAAGACCGGTTTTCTCACGAGGCGCCACATTTGTTTTTAATGGTTTTAATCTGGTAAAGAATCAACAAGTGCTTCTTATTTTACAATATTTCAGATATAAAATATTTTTTCTCACATGGAAAACTTTATTTCCCTTAAATATGACTTAAATTAAGATTTGTCTTAGGAGCTTTGTGGTATGCTAGCTACATTGGCATATAAACCAGTACAATGAGTACAACGGCACAATAATGCACCTAACAATATTTTCCCCCAGGGGGGTAGCGGCGGGCATATACGGGACTTTAGACTGAAAGCAATTCCTGACAGGCAGGAATTTGACACGCTGAATGATTCCGGGTCCCGGGAAATAGGCTTCGTTTGAGATTTTAGATGCCCATAATATTGGCCGCCCGGCTATTTGATACACCAATTAAGCGTCCCCCATTGAGGGGATTTCGACAAAATGCTTGGCTCTAGGGTGGGGAATTAGATCCCCAAAAAACACAATTAGTCAAATTCCCCTGGGAATGCCCGCCACTGTCCCCCTGGGGGAAAATATTGATAGGTGCATAACTCTGACAAAAATTCCAATGTATGGTCTGTGTCACTAAAGAACCATGGTATAGCAGCAATGTCTCAGCTACTTGGCCTAGTTACAACTGAACTAATATTTACTTGCTCTATCATTCTAATTAAGAAAATAAATGTGTTTGGACAGGAGCACTTGATAATAAATGCTTCAATAATAATATTACAATTTGTGCTACTTTTGATAAGATTTTGTTTTGTATGAAAACACAGCTTAAAGACGTTCGCAACATTTTTTTCCATTTTTTTCCAACGACAGATTTTCTTTAAAATTTGCACAAGCATGTGTCAATGTATTCTAAAACTAAAACAGTCTTAAACAAGAGGGCCCTGAGGGCACTAGGACGCTCACCTGAGACCTTGTAACCCAATTGGAATTTGCATCCCAGAGGCGTGGCAAATTTTTTTCCCAGGGGCATAAGTTGAACAATCTTGAACAAACCTTGGGCCTTGCGGTTTCAGGTAAAGATTTTTTAAGTCGTTTTGCTATTTAAGTCTATATAAACCATGTGACCCCTCGGGGGGTGGCCAGATTTGACCCCAGGGGCATCATTTGAACAATCTTTGGAGAAGACCACAATGCAATGTTACGTACCAAATATAGAAATATAGGAAAGCTGTGTGCATTGCGGTTTCAGGTACAGATTTTTAAAATCATTTTGCTATTTAAGTCTATATAAACCATGTGACCCCTCGGGGGTGGCCAGATTTGACCCCAGGGGCATAATTTGAACAATCTTTCGAGAGGACCACTATGCAATGTTACGTAACAAATATAGGAAAGCTGAGGGCCTTGCCGTTTCAGAGGAGAAGATTTTAAGTCAGTTTGCTATTAAAGTCTATATAAACCATTTGACCCCCCCCCCCCCCCCGGGCGTGACCAGTTTTGACCCCAGGGGCATAATTTGAACAATCTTTGTAGAGGACCACTAAACAATGTTACATACCAAATATGAAACCTCTGGGCCTTGCGGTTTCAGAGGAGAAGAGTTTTAAAGTCATTTTGCTATTTAAGTCTATATTAACCATGTGACCAATCAGGTGTGGTCTGTTTTGACCCATGGGGCATAATTTGAACAATCTTTGTAGAGGACCACTATAGGATATTAAATACCAAATACGAAACCTCTGGGCCTTGCGGTTTCAGAGAAAAAGATTTTTAGACATTTTGCCATATAAGTTTATATAAACCATGTGATCACATGGGCATAGCCAGTTTTGACCCCAGGGGCATAATTTGAACAATCTTTGTAGAGGACCACTATAGGATGTTACATACCACCTCTGGGCCTTGTGGTTTTAGAGGAGGAGATTTTAAAAGTCATTTTGCTATACATTCTATATCAACCATGTGACCCCCGGGGTGTGGCCCTTTTTGACACCAGGGGCATAATTTGAACAAACTTTGTAAAGGACCACTCAAGGATGTTACATCGCAAATATGAAACCTGTGGGCCTTGCGATTTCACACGAGAAGATTTAAAAAGTAATTTTGCTATATATTCTATATAAACCATGAGACCCCGGGGCGTGGCCAGTTTTGACCCCAGGGGCATAATTTGAACAATCTTTGTAGAGGACCACTATAGGATGTTACATACCAAATATGAAACCTCTGGGCCTTGTGGTTTCAGAGGAGAAGAGTTTTAAAGTCATTTTGCTATATATTCTTTATAAACCATGTGACCCCCCAGGGCGTGGCCTGTTTTGACTCCAGGGGCATAATTTAAACAAACTTTGTAAAGGACCACTAAAGGATGTTACATACCAAATATGAAACCTCTGGGCCTTGCGGTTTCAGAGGAGAAGATTTTTAAAGTCATTTTGCTATATATTCTATATAAACCATGAGACCCCCGGGGCGTGGCTAGTTTTGACCCCAGGGGAATAATTTGAACAATCTTTGTAGAGGACCACTATAGGATGTTACATACCAAATATGAAACCTCTGGGCCTTGTGGTTTCAGAGGAGAAGATTTTCAAAGTCATTTTGCTATATATTCTATATAAACCATGTGACCCCCGGGCCGTGGCCCGTTTTGACCCCAGGGGCATCATTTGAACAATCTTTGTTGAGGACCACTAGAGAATGTCACATATCAAAAATGAAAGGTCTGCGCCTTGCGGTTTCATAGAAGGAGATTTTTAAAGTTTTCACTTTTTAAATCAATTTTTAGCTCTGGTGACCTACATATTCAGCAGACCGGAAAGATTTGAACAACTTTGAAAGAGGTCTACCCAAGGATCATTCCTGTGAAGTGTGGTGAAAATCTGCCAAGCAGTTTAGGAGGAGATGTTGTTTGAATGAAATGTTGACAACGCACAAAGACACGCACGCACACACGCACGACGGACAACGGGCTATCGCAAAAGCTGACCATGAGCACTTTGTGCTCAGGTGAGCTAAAAATAGGGGTTGTTCTGGAAATACTGGGGTTTAAATACGGTACTTGTCGAAGCCCTTTTTTGAGTTTGTGTGACTAGCAATGTTCAATTATATAATGCATTGATATTCAAACACGGACGGAGATTTTTAAATGCATCTTTTTTTAATGTTTAGTTTGGCAAACTACAGGTGCAGTTTAATGATAAAACGCGCTTTATCTATAGTTACCATTTTAAACATGACTTTTAATGGACGCTTTATCTATAGTTACCATTTTAAACATAACTTTTAATGGACGCTTTATGAAGTTAATTATGCATTTAATATGCCTTTGAAAACATCAATACATAATCAGATATACGAATATCTTTTTTTCCAAAAGACAGTTTTTGTTAAAAAATTCCATATGCATGTGTAATTGTATACTGAAACTAACAGTGTTAAAAAATAGGGGTCACCAACCTTTTCCGGAAATATGGGGTTTTGAGTACGGTACCTGTCGAAGTCCCTTTTTTCAGTTTGGATTTTTTATCAATGTTTTAAGTATAAAGGAAAGCCTTATTTCAAACAAGTTTATGGTTCCTTTCAACTGATATGTTTTCACATGTCTTGTTTGGCAATATCTAAGTGTATTTTGGTAATAAAAAATGCTTTACCTACAATTACTGTTAAAATAATGAATTTGACTGAAAATTGAAGTAGGTCAAATGGGTACTAATAATACCTTCTGAAATGTCATTTATTATCCATCAATATATTTTGTTCCAAATGACAGATTTTCTTAAATGTTTGCACATATTATACTTACACCAAAACATTAATAAAAAGAATAGGTCACCAAACTTGGTTGGGAAATATTGGACTTTAAATAGGGCACCTGTGTAGCCCTTTTCATATTTCGTGTTTACGTAAACAACGAATCAATTGCCAAAATAGAATGGCAGGGCCTTCCCCAGGATTTTTTTCAGGTGCCCCGGTCCCGAGAGGGGTGGGTTAGGGAGGGGTATCCCCTCCGTACCTGGATTTTTTATTTTCGCAGCATGTGTCAAATGACGTTATCTGGTGCATTTCAGCTCTTAACATTTAGGCAAACAGCTTTTCATTTTTTGTAAACGTTTAAACGAAATGAAATAAACGAAACATCACCATTAAAACGGTATACCTCTAGCCTTTTAGAAGCATTAGGCGTCAATTTTGTTGCGAACTGAAAGTAGCTAATCAATTTTTTCTGGATGTTAGGTCCAGTGCGCATCCCATTCGCACAGTGACGTCATATTCAAACCAAATATTCTCGTCGTTCTCGAATACTTAGGTTACACTCGATCAACTTACGGAGCCTTTGTTTGTTTGATTAGTTATGTTCAAATGGGCATGCGTTTAGTGTTTTAAAACTGTTTTAATCGTTACAACTGTTGAACATAATACTGACTGGATAATTGGTGAATTGTAAAGATCTTTATTTAAATTATACATTTATATTATACATGCTTTGTTCGTGCAAAAATGGTGAGAAAATTTCCTCGCAAATTGCAAAAAAGTCTGCATCTTTATCAAAAGATGTTGAAATTCTACACAGTTAATTAAAGACGATTTTGGTAGTTTTTTCTGTGCATCTTTTCGCACATCAGTGAAGTTGATTTAAATCTTCATAATGGGAAGTGTATTGACAGATAATAATATTTATTAAATATTGTGTGCACTGTAATTACCAACTAGAATCAAATATATATTCATAATAATTGCACGGATCATAGTAGGAGTGTCTTGTGACTAGATTTTTTTGTGAAAGTTTGATAATACACTGAAAACGAAAGTAGGAACACGCTGACTGAACATTGGACTCGCATATAGCTGTGCACATGCTTGCAATTATTGTGAAAGTGTTTTGGCTGTAAAAACTGCTGTTACTAAAATAATTATATATAATATACAGCTATTTACTTTTATAAGTGAATTGTTATAAATTATGACTGTCATTCCATCCTGATTTTTACAGAAAAATGTCCAATACGCACATGTAAACTACATATTATGAAAGTGTTTTGGCTGTAAAAACTGCTGTTACTAAAATAATTATATATAATATACATCTATTTACTTTTATAAGTGAATTGTTATAAATTATGACTGTCATTCCATCCTGATTTTTACAGAAAAATGTCCAATACGCACATGTAAACTACATATTATGAAAGTGTTTTGGCTGTAAAAACTGCTGTTACTAAAATAATTATATATAATATACATCTATTTACTTTTATAAGTGAATTGTTATAAATTATGACTGTCATTCCATCCTGATTTTTACAGAAAAATGTCCAATACGCACATGTAAACGACATATTATGAAAGTGTTTTGGCTGTAAAAACTGCTGTTACTAAAATAATTATATATAATATACATCTATTTACTTTTATAAGTGAATTGTTATAAATTATGACTGTCATTCCATCCTGATTTTTACAGAAAAATGTCCAATACGCACATGTAAACTACATATTTTTTCTTGAAAACAAGCGCAATGACCCCCTGTTTTCTTTTTTGCAGTTTGTTTTGAATATAATTATGTCATAAATATCGAAAATTCAGGAATTTTCACGGAACAGATTTTTTTTTCTATAATCAAAACCAAACTTTTGTATGATAACACTATGTAGAATCTTTTCGTTAAAAAAGGATAAAAAAGCTTTTTTTGGCAAATACAAATGTATAATATTATTTTTACACTATGTAACGGATTGCTTTATTACAATTACCCATTTCAACCAATAAGATGTCATAAATTGTTTGTGTTTTTTTTTGTTTTTTTTGGATCTTCCACCGTATTCAACAGTATTTCAGTCAGATAATGGCGGTCAGTTAACCTACTCACACTTTTCCTGGGTAAGCTGGTTTACCAGTACTAAGTGCACATACTGATGCCAGTAACTGACAACTGCCCTACTTGAATCAGAGGTAGGGGGAGAATGGCCGTAGACATTATTTCGTTATTTTTTACCAATCAATGGTCAATACTATTTTTTGCTAAAACAAAAACAGCATAAAAATTTCCTAAAATGCATTCACAGGTAGGTCATTCACATGCATTTTCCAAAAAATCTAATGCGGTGACCAACATTTTTTATGGTTCCATTGTATTAGGCATTGAACGATCTGCAAAATATGTTAACATGAAAATATTCACGGATGGGAAAAAACTGTAGAAATCGTCTTTAACCATGTGTACCAGTCTAAAAATTTTCTAAAAATTATATTCCTTACCAGATAATTAATTTTTATTATTAAATATGCCAACACATTAATTTTTTGAAACGGGGAATTCTTCAAAAACTTGTTACAATGTATGGGGACAAACAAACTTGTATTGGGAAGGGGGAAGTAAGCTTTGCTTTTTCAGTTTAAAAAATGGCAAAAACTGTGTTCTGACGAGCAAAAAAAAAATCTCACCTGTCCTTCATCATCTGATAGAGGTTCTCCTTCATGAATTCAAACACAAAGAAGAGCTGATCATTCTCTCGAATGACTTCCTTCAGTTTCACGATGTTAGCGTGGTTTAATTTCCGCAAAGACTGCAACAGTACAAGAACAATATTATATGGCACCATTTGATGACTTGGTGAAAAACTAAAGTTTGCACCATTCCATGACTTGGTGAGAAACTAGTTTGCCCTATTTGATGACTTGGTGAAAAACTATAGTTTGCACCATTCCATGACTTGGTGAAAAACTAGTTTGCTCTATTTGATGACTTGGTGAAAACTATAGTTTGCACCATTCCATGACTTGGTGAAAAACTGCACTATTTGATGACTTGGTGAAAAACCATAGTTTGCACCATTTCATGACTTGTTGAAAAACTATAGTCTGCACCATTCAATGACTTGGTGAAAAACTAGTTTGCACTATGTGATGAGTTGGTGAAAAACTTAAGTTTGCACCATTCCATGACTTGGTGAAAAACTAGTTTGCACTATTTGATGACTTGGTAAAAAACTATATTTTGCACCATTCCATGACTTGTTGAAAAACTATAGTCTGCACAATTCCACGACTTGGTGAAAAGCTAGTTTGCACTATTTGATGACTTGGTGAAAAACTATAGTTTGCACCATTCCATGACTTGGTGAAAAACTAGTTTGCAGTATTTGATGACTTGGTGAAAAACTATAGTTTGCACCATTCCATGACTTGTTGAAAACTAGTTTGCGCTATTTGATGACTTGGTGAAAAACTATAGTTTGCACCATTCCATGACTTGTTGAAAAAGTCTAGTCTGCACCATTCCATGACTTGGTAAAAAACTAGTTTGCACTATTTGATGACTTGGTGAAAAACTAAAGTTTGCACCATTCCATGACATGGTGAAAAACTAGTTTGCACTATTTGATGACTTGGTAAAAAACTATAGTTTGCACCATTCCATGATTTGTTGAAAAACTATAGTCTGCACCATTCCACGACTTGGTGAAAAACTAGTTTGCACTATAGGATGAATTGGTGAAAAACTATAGTTTGCATCATTCCATGACTTGGTGAAAAACTAGTTTGCAGTATTTGATGACTTGGTGAAAAACTAAAGTTGGCACCATTTCATAACTTGGTGAAAAACTACAGTTTGCACCATTCCATGACTTGGTGAAAAACTATAGTAATTTGTATATCAAATATAATGCAATGACTGAATGTCTGCTAATCAAAATCATCTTTATCAAACTACACCCTGACCAAGTACTGGTTCTACCCAGTAAAGAGACTCGAAAATGTGTCAATAAGTCTCAGTTGTTTTTTTTACACAATCAAGCTAAAATAAATCAGTTTGGATAGGTTTAAACTTAATTAAAATAATATGACGAAGAATAGTTTTTAGGCAACAGCAAAAGATCAAGGTTCATAAACAATAACAAACACTTCATTTGTATCAATGGCCTTTAAAATTAATGACTGCTATGTAAGGCCAATATAACAGAATCCTATGATGACGTAGGTGTTTTACAATGAATTATATATTTGTATGATATACTTGTACACGTCTGTTACTTACCTTTACTTCCCTGAGATTTAAGCATTCATCCCATGAATAGTATTTCTTCTTCATCCTGAAAAAAACATTAAACAGACTATTACTGTCATGTTCAGCAACATAGCAAAGAATATCATGGTTTAAACATCAAACATAAGAGTTATTTACAATGCTGTTTAATTACCAACTCTCTTCATACATGCAGGACTGACTGTTAAATTATGGCTACGGTCACGGCTCCGGTGCAAATTGTGCTTCAACCAAATGTGTCTTACTTTGTAGAATACCTGTTAATTCTTACTAATTTGTAAAATTCTTTAGCTAAATATTCAAATTGGCTACTTTGGGTAATTGACTGCGTTGACATTAAGGTCTTGTAAAGATGTTTTTCCTAAGAAAATTGTGCTTTAAAATTATGCATTATGAATTACAAACTATAAACAAATCTCTAAGATTATATTAATTTTCAACATTTCCGTCTTTAATCAGCATTTTAATTTTTTTTCTTTCTTTTTGCCCTGTTCAATAATCGATCGATTTCATGCATCATATCAGTCAGTGGGTGACATATTAACCAGTATGCAGACTGGAGAGAAAAGCCACTTTTGGCAATATAGTTATCTCAGCAGTAAGGCCAAAAAACAAGAGGGCCTTGATGGCCCTGGGTCGCTCACCTGAGTTTAGCTAGAACTGCCACCGTCATGGCACAAAGTTTTCAATATAGCCATATCAGGAAAACCGCCCTGTCCCCTGGCGGCCATGTTTTTTCATGAATTAAAATGATTTGAAGGAAATTAGTAGAGGGTCACCCAAGGAACATTTCTTTAAAAACTATTTTCAATCCAGCCAGTGGTTTCAGACAAGAGGATATTTTAAAGTTGTCAATATAGCCATATAAGGAAAACTGCCCCGCCCCCTGGCGGCCATGTTTTTTAACAAATCAAAATGATTTGAAGGAATTTGGTTAAGGGTCACCCAAGTAACATTTCTGTGAAAACTATTTTCAAATCCAGCTAACAGTTTCAGACAAGGAGATTTATAGTTTTCAATAAAGCCATATTAGGAAAACTGCCCCGCCCCATGGCGGCCACGTTTTTTCACAAATCAAAATGATTTAAAGGAATTTGGTAAAGGGTCACACAAAGAACATTTCTGTGAAATTATTTTGAATCCAGCCAGTGGTTTCCGACTAGAAGATTTTCAAAGTTTTCAATATAGCCATATAAGGAAAACTGCCCGCCACTGGCGGCCATGTTTTTTCACGAATTAACATGATTTGAAGGAATTTGGTAGAGGGTCACCCAAGAAACATTTCTGTGAAAATTATTTTAAATCCAGCCAGTGGTTTCAGACAAGAAGATTTTTAAAGTTTTCAATATAGCCATATAAGGAAAACTGCCCCGCCCCCTGGCGGCCATGTTTTTTAATGAATCCAAATGATTTGAAGGAATTTGGTAGAGGGTCACCCAAGTAACATTTCTGTGAAAACTATTTTCAAATCAAGCCAGTGGTTGCTGACAAGATTTTTGAAGATTTCCAAATTTTAAGCTTTTGGTTGCCATGGCAACCAGAGTTTTCAATATATTCTAATGAACTGACGGAATTTGTCAAAGAACCATCACAGGAACATTCCTGCCAAGTTTGGTTAAAATCCGCCCAGTGGTTTCAGAGAAGAAGTTGTTTGAAGTAAAATGTTGACGACGGATGCTGGACACAGACTGATCACAATAGCTCACCCTTGAGCACTCCTTGAGTTAAAAAAATTATGTGTTTCAGGCAAACCGACCCTAACTAGCAAAAAAACCTCGACCCTAAAGTTTTAAGCGATTATTGTTTTCCTTGAAATCTGTTTTTGTCAGATTTAAGATAATTTTCCACGTTTTTAATCCAATATGTGTCTTAAAAAAAGGTTTTAAAAAATCACTCATTCCCCTAACTTACTTTTTTTTAGACCTTTGCACAAAACACACAATTTATTTTTTGGAGCCTAATGAAAGTAGCCAATATAAATATTTGTAAAGCAGAACTGGCTGACAATTTACTATTTGCTTTTTTGTTCCGGCATCAGTCTAGCTATAAAAGGTATCTAACTCTATTGACTACAAATTACTGATAGCAAAGTTTATATAGGGCAGTATTACAAGCATTTTGATTAGAATAGCTGTGGGTTAGGTGATTACATACATGCAGTGTCCAATTCGGAGCGTTATGACAGAAATTTAATGATTTGGTCTTCGATTTGTACATTTCAGTGGTATTTGTGGCGTGCAATTTTACATATAAACAAATGGCAGTTATAAACTAAATAAAGAATGATAATAATATAACGTTATCCAGGAAATAAAAAAAATGAAAATGATTTAATTGGACATACATGTATGCTAAAAAAAAGAAAAACTAATTTAGTGCTATTAAAAGGTGGCAAAATAATTTTTATAATGCACAACAACATGATATAAATATTATCACCCAAGATTCGCATATATTCGTAACTAACCCTTTGAAATTGTTTACGATGCATATGGTTTGATGAGTTTCAGAGAGTTAGAGCTGTTGTAACTCAGTGCGCAAAGTAAGGTTTCAGTGTACATGGAATTCGATTCCACATATGATGGGTTACCTATCAAGGTGTAAAAACCAATATATGTAAACTTCAAGTACAAAAAAATAATAAACTATTGAACAATCCACCGCCATGAGGTCTGGTAATCTGTTAATCACAACTGGCCCAAACTACATATTACTGGCCACTTAATAAATAAGCTTGCAAATTAAAAAACTTGACCAGAATTTTGCACCAGCAATGAGGACCAGTGTTCTGGTTACCGTAATTTACCATGTATTACGTGCACCCATGTATAACGCGCACCCGATTTTTGAAGCAAAATTTGGGGAAAAAAACTAGAAAACAATTTGAAGGTGTTGTTTGTTAATGTCCGCTGCTGTTATTTTACCAACTTTTGTTCATGTTTGTTGTTGTTGTTGTTGTTCTGGAATAGTTTCCTCAATTTACTTTCATATAAAACGTAATCATTATAAATTTAATAAACGCTTTCATAATTACCTTGTGCATGAAACACCTATAAATCCAAATTGAATATAAATATTCATGTTAATGTTCAATAAAACTTAAAATTCAATAAGTTTTATGCAGTAACACAATCTCCATTTTAATTCCAATACATGTATTGTCTTCACTCCCTTTAAAATCTCCAAACTATCCAATGCATTTACAAAACAACCGTCTGATTTTAATGACACCTTTAAAATTTCCCCTAGAACACTAATTAATTAATGCTCTATCGACAGTGCTTTAATTGTTCAGGTACAATAGTATTTAAATATCACGCCCCATAGAGGGTGATACAACATATTGTCAACCAGAGAATGGTTATGTCAACCGAGGTGCAAGCCGAGGTTGATATTACCATTTCGAGGGTTGACAATACGTTGTATCACCCTCTATGGGGTGTGATATTCATTTTATTATACCGAACAATAAAACAAAGAAACTTAGGCATGATCACTTAATTGATAGATCTACTTTTTTAAATGCCCTTTAAAATCAACTAATAACTTAAAAGTGTTAAAGCTAATTTACCACGGATAATTTCATTATTTAAGATGTGTATCTGTATGAAACATTTATGGTTCGTTCACAATACAATAGTTAAATAATACTGCAGAAACAGCTTTCCATACTTTCAAAAAGTTTGCAAAGTGTACCGGCATGACCGGTGAGTGTGTTCAGTGCAGTTATATTTAGATGTGTCATGCTTAAAAGATGGCGTGATAGATAGGAAGTTTCTACAGCGCGTTAGTTTAAATCAGTAATATGCATGGCGAAATATGGGCAAAAATTATTGTCGGATACAAAAGGAAATATTATACTTGATGGGAAGTGTTTAATGGATATTCAGAACAATTGAACGCGATAAATATGTACAGTAGAGTAGTGCAGTAATGACATAACTCAGTTTTCACTCGACTGACATATGATTGTGCAATGTTGTGTTTAATAGTTTGTTTTTAACATGTTTAATCACTCGCGTAACACATAATTAAAGAAACCATGCATCGGCGTTATCTTAACTTATTTTGGACGGCAATACGGATAATCGGATACAGGTTTGGAGACAAAATATGATTTAAAATATACGTTCTGACCAGTCATGGCGATTTCAAAAACATATCCCGTTTCTGGTTAGCACGGTTCGCATGAAATAAAATATGGCACAACTTTGTGGATACTTGAAAAAGAATTGCAAACGTGTGTTGCTGGATATTAATTGTAAAAGCAGTGGACTGACGTTTGCATAACTAAAGGTAAATGTTTTGTTTTGAGAAACGGTTGTTCTATTTTTAGCTCCACGCGGGGGTGACAGTATACTGTCGCATGTGACATAACGAATTGTTTCATGATAGGTATATGTAAATTTAACATGGGCTAGTCACGTGAAATATAATAATAATATTGATTGATGCTAGAAGCTGGCCCCAGTTCGGCTGTCACATCGAAGAAATTTTTAAGTTTAATTGACACCGTTGCTATGCTGTTGCTAACGGCTTGCATATTTAGAGGCCTGGCTAATTGATGATGTCGGGCTTTCACTCTTTTCAGAAGTGACAGGTGTAATAATCAATGACTGTGTTTATAACGGATTTTATTGTTTGTCCAATTTAATTGAAAGGTAATTAGAATGCCATGTTTTGTTAATAAAAATATACTTCACAAGAGTGTTATGACAGAAATTTAATGATTTGGTCTTCGATTTGTACATTTCAGTGGTATTTGTGGTGTGCAATTTTACATATAAACAAATGGAGACCCAACATAAAGGCAGTTATGAACTAAATAAAGAATGATAATAATATTATGTTATCCAAGAAATAAAAAAATGAAATTGATTAAAATGGACATACATGTATGCTGAAAAAATGAAAAACTAATTTAGTGCTATTAAAAGGTGGCAAAATTATTTTTTATAATGCACAACAACATGATATAAATATGATCACCAAAGATTCGCATATATTCGTAACTAAGCCGAGGTTGATATTACCATTTCGAGAGTTGACAATATGTTGTATCACCCTCTGTGGGGAGTGATATTTATTTTAATATACCGAACAATAAAACAAAGAAACTTAGGCATGATCACTTAATTGATAGATCTACTTTTTTAAATGCCCTTTAAAATCAACTAATAACTTAAAAGTGTTAAAGCTAATTTACCACGGATAATTTCATTATTTAAGATGTGTATCTGTATGAAACATTTATGGTTCGTTCACAATACAATAGTTAAATAATACTGCAGAAACAGCCTTCCATACTTTCAAAAAGTTTGCAAAGTGTGCCGGCATGACCGGTGAGTGTGTTCAGTGCAGTTATATTTAGATGTGTCATGCTTAAAAGATGGCGTGATAGATAGGAAGTTTCTAGAGTGCGTTAGTTTAAATCAGTAATATGCATGGCGAAATATGGGCAAAAATTATTGTTGGATACAAAACGAAATATTATACTTGATGGGAAGTGTTTAATAGATATTCAGAACATCTGAACGCGATAAATATGTACAGAAGAGTAGTGCAGTAATGACATAACTCAGTTTTCACTCGACTGACATAGGATTGTGCTATGTCGTGTTTAATAGTTTGTTTTTAACATGTTTAATCACTCACGTAACACATAAAGAAACCATGCATCAGCGTTATCTAAACTTATATTGGACGGCAATAAAATATGAAACAAAAATAAGGAAAAGTTAACTAAAATTCAAAAAAGACATGGCTGAAAATGACTGTTACCGTGTATAACGCGCACCAAATTTTCATAGCCGAATTTTATGGTAAAAAGATACGCGTAATACATGGTAAATTACGGCAATTTTCTTGGACCTGATACAGTTTTACTGGCTTTGTCTTAGGTCAAACAGACTTTTGCGGAGTCTGAATTCCATGCAGTGTATTATACAAATGAGGCGTATTATGGGAAAACTGGGCTTAATGCACAAGCGTAGTGTCGTCCCAGATCAGCATGTGCAGTCCGCACAGGCTGATCCGGGATGACACTTTCCGCTTTTATGGCATTTTCTGTTTCAAGGAAGTCTCTTCTAAACATAAATCTACTGTAGGCGAAAAGTGCCGTCCTGGATTAGCCTGTGCAGACTGCACAGGCTAATCTGGGACAACACTTTACACACATGCATTAAGCCCGCGTTTTCCACGACATGCCTCATTTAAATCATTAGTCTTGTGAGTGTTATCACCAATAGAAACTACAGTACATGAGATTAAGCACAAATTTGTGACCTTTTTAACAGTTTGCGATTTTCTCACGACACGCCTGAAATGAATTAATAAATAAAAAAATAACAACTTACTTTTTAATCGCCACCTTCTCATTTGTCTCAATACATGTAGCCAACAGGACACTTCCATACGTCCCATCCCCCAACTGCTTAGTAACTGCATATCGATTCATATTTTATGGCTTTTTCACTTTTTTTCTACACTCAATAATTAAAATAAATATTTATAATATTCCTGTTAACTATACCCTGTAGATGCGACTCACTGGATACAGGACAATTACACTATAAAATTTACCAAGTTAATTTGAAAAGAACAATTTTTAGTGTAAATGGCAACATCTTTGTTCAAGCTGGTCTTCCATGGTACTTGATAATTTGATATTAAATCTGAAATATACAAAAATACCAGTATAATTATAAAACAAATGATATGGACAAATAAATAAAATGCAAACGAGTATCAAACTCTAATACCTGGGTTGCAAATCATTACCAGGTACCCGTTCTATACATTATTTTATAGTCAATACAACGTTACTTCTATTCTGCAACTAAGCCTAAAACGTTTTATTTTTTTGTAAAATATTAAACGAAATGAAATAAAAACATCACCGTTAAAATGGTATACATCTAGCCCCTTAAAAGAAATAGCATCAACATTGCTTTGAGCCTGAAAGTAATCATTCTTTACGGATGTTTATGTCCAGTATGCATCAGATTCGCGCAATGACGTCACATTCAAAACTACTATTTTTGTCATTCTCAAATCATTATGTCACACTTGATCTAATTATGGGCCTCTTTGTATTCTATGAATTAATTTCCTATGGACCTGTGTTTTGTGTTTTTAGCCTCCATTGTATCATTAATTACTCTGCCAAACAAAAGTTATATTTTATTTTTTCTTCTTCAGGTGTTCACGTTTTTTTTTTTCACGTCTTACCCCGTTCGTCATTTTTAAAATTTGCACAGAGCTTGCAAAAACAGCGGGAACATTTCCCCAATGACACGCATGTCGTGCCTACATGCGCCAAATGTTAACACATACTGTACAGAGCAATTAATTTGCGGTAACTTTTTTAACGCAGCAGTCGCTTAAAGGGTATACTTAAGAAAAAGGCTGTAAATAATATTTGAAATCACAAAAAGGTGGTATGTTTACAGTATAAGGAAACATGGCAAGTTTGTAGCTTGTGATGCTTGTGGACCCGACTTAAACGCCCCGTGGAAATTCTGAGACTCTCTATGTTTAAATGTGTCTGAGTTTTGTAAAAAAAACTTAGGGTAGGTCAGGTAACCTGAAACAAAGATAACTTTTTTACACCTTATTTGGCATAAAGTACTGTAAACAGTGTTCAGGCATGAGAGGAAATAGCAATTACCTAAATAGATAATTCAGTGATGGATACCAATCCATTGTCATTAATGTTGTGGTCTAGTAAACGTAGACATATCATTATCATTTGTACATACACAAAAAATACTAGTAAAGTACCTGAATCACAGTTATCAATTTCAATAAATATATATGTAGCATCTAAAATAATATTTAACAAAGCTTATACATTTTTTTGAATTTGTGATATTAAAATTTGAAAATGATGTCATAATAAATAACATTGCAGCATGATACATGTAAAATACTCTACTTATAAACGTTTATGACTTTGATACAAAAGCAGTGTTTCATAAAGGCATTATGAAAGCATGACACGATGTTTTTTTCCAGTGTATGTAGAGTAATTGTGTTAGTCATAATGATTAAATTTAATGCACTTATCATTATGTCATGAATAAAGAAGCACAATCGCTGAAGATAAATTCTTCAAAAAAGAACAATTTTAACGTAATAATAAAACGATTGTTGCGAACCTGTTAGTTCAGATTATTACATTTCTTCAACATATACTTTCTCCATTGTTCATTAACCATTAGGTTGGCAAATTCATGTACACAAAATAGTTTTCTATAAAACACATACCTCCGCCATGACAGTTGTTGCTATTTGCTCCGTAAACGGATCACGTGATTAAGTGTAGCAACCACCGTAAAAAAAACGAGCCGCTTACGTCATTGAAAGATAGAAAGCTGCAGTTTGTCATTTTAATAATTCATTGACACGGATAAAATGACATGAATTGATGCGAATATTCTTCGAGATCTAGATAATCTAACATGCGTTCTAATAGCTTTCGCTGTAAAACTGTTAAATGGGATATTTAGATCTCAATGTTTTTATTATCGATAGCTTTATTCCAAACAGTTATAATAAGCCTACTTATCGTAAATATGTCTTATCCTTGCAGATCTAGCGACATAGATCTACTGTATAGTATCTGAGAACAAATTAATATTTAACACGCATGAACCAGAAGTCGGATGAATCGATGGTAGGTACGACTGCGCCAATAGGGCCTTTTTGAGCAAAAAGAACTAGGCTACACAGTGTTAGGCCTACCACAACAATTGGCGTATACATCCAATCCTAGTTTGCATAGGCTATAGAATCATGTCATATGTAGGGAAGGCTCTACAATCAGCTTTACTTCATAACAATTCCCTGATTCGTATCTACAAACAAGGCTAGATCAAGTTCGATAAGCCTACGTCAAAATCCCACGTGCAATTTGATATGAGAGAGTGGCTGTGCACGATAAAAAGGCGCCAAAAATGCACCCGACTGAGGTGTCTATGCCTAAGTTGGAAAATGCAACATTCATTAGCTTTCTCGCGTAGAGCTATATGCATTATTAATTTTCTAAATGAAATTTGATACTAAGACGATGACAAAGGTAAATGAAAGGGCGTCAAGGGATCTCGGTAGGAGGCAGAACTGCAGGCGGTCGCCATCCGTAGCAGGCAAGCCCGTTCGCCAAAATTAGACGTTTCAACGCCTGTTCCTCTGCCATAAGTATTCTGAGATAAAACCCTGGCACGCATTCGGCTGTCCGGTTGGTACACTCGCTTTTCACCTAGGCGTCCCGGGTTCGCTCCCTACTACCGGCGCATGTGAGTTTGGTTGGTGGTCACAATGCCGGACAGGTGGGGTTTCGTCCGGGTACTTCCACAGCACAAGACCACGCCAAATATCTGCAAATTGCAGCTATGATTCAAAATTCGTCCCAACGTTCGTGAGTCTCCAGTAAGTTAATTAGGTACGAGTGCTGGGACACACTCAGGGTCCTCACATAATGCAGCCTCATGCGCGGAAGGACCTCATAAACTTCGAAATACACACGGAGTCCACACATTCAAGTAAAAGTTGCGGAATACGGTACCTTTTTAATGAAAATTAACATGTTCTTGAATTGTGATTATATATATATATATATATTGACAGATAGATCTTCAATAAGAAGTTGTTTGCGGACAAGACCGATAGAGGACTAGAAATTATGTATTCTGCTCCGTGGCATAGGCGGTTTAAGAGGGGCGGAAAGTTGTCTAAAATTGTCCAACATTCGATTTTCTAAACTCATGATATATTGAAACATATTCATTTCGTTGCCGCTGATGTGTCATTCAATCATTTGATTGTCACAATCAAGCCCATTATTTTGGTATTTTCTTTAAATTGTTCCTTTCTGTCGATATCGCCGCTTTACGATACATACCCAATATATTAGATGAACCAAAAGGCTTTCATTGGGAGATTTTTGCAGTTACTATTTCCGCCCCCTCTAACTCGAAATCCTGTAGCCACGCCTGCATTGCAGCGGACTGTTATGACGAAAGGTGTATAGCAATACGAACTAAGGCCCCCCAAAATAAATAGTGTTTTTCGGGCAACGGTCTCAAAAAGAAAGGTAGGGTCGGTTTTTTTTATTTTAAACTATTTATGCCCCCACTATAGAGCTGGGAGCATATAGATTTGCCCTTGTCCGTCCGTCCCGTCCCGTACGTCCGTCGGATTTTTGTGTCGCGCATAACTCAAAAAGTACAACTGCTATAGTGATGAAACTTTATAAACATATTAATCGGCATCGGGGCTTGTGCACCTGGGTAGTTTGGTGCGTTTTTTTCCGACATCAGCAGAGTTATTGCCCCTTTTAAGCAAAAAATGAATTTTTTTGACATATGTCGCGTGTAGGTCTAACTCAGAAAGTATTATTGCTAGTGCTGAAACTTTATAAACATATAAATCAGCATGTAAACTGGTACACCTGGGTATTTTGGTGCCGTTTTTTCAGACATCAGCGGAAATATGGCCATTTTTTCAGCAAAAGAGACGTTTTTGGACTTGGGTCGCGCGTAACTCAAAAAGTATTTCTGCTAGTGATGAAACTTTATTTACAGGTTAATCAGCATGTGAACTTGTACACCTGGGTATTTTGGTGCATTTTTTCCGCCATCAGTGGAGTTATGGCCCCTTTTTTAAAACAAAAAAATACATTTTTGGATTTGTGTCGCGTGTAACTCAAAAAGTATTACTGCTAGTGATGGAACTTTATAAACATATTCATCAGCATGGGAACTTGTGCACCTGGGTATTTTGGTGCATTTTTCATATATCAGCAGAGTTTTGTGACAATTAGCGGAATGTGGGATCATCTGTGTCCTACGGACACATTTCTAGTTTTTAAAGACACATTTCGGTCAGAAAACATTTAAAATTATATAAAATCTGTTGAATACGAATTTAACGGAAAACAATCGTAGCTAAAAAGTTTAGGGTCGGGGGGGGGGGGTTAGTTAGGTAGGGTCGGGTTGCCCGAAACAAAGTAATTAATTTTGTTTGGCCTTAAAGTTGAAATGTATCTATGTACATTAAAATCGTTGTTTATGTATTGCTGATGAACACACGTCGTTATTTCATTATTGTTCATTACACAACAAATGGCATCACTACAAAGTGATTATTTTACTTTTGGGGCGTATTTGTTGTTTTCCTATGAACAAAATACAACATTCGATTTGACCGACTCGCGCACTCATCAGAATTTTTATTTACTGCGTGTTATTGGAAAGTTTCACTTCAAATTCTGTTAAAGCAACTAATTTCAATGTTAGGAGAGCATTCGTGCCATACATTGTGCGGAAAACATTGTGTGGAACAATATGAATTATCAGTAATCCAGAGTACATTATCGCTCATACCGTTTATTCGGAGGACCTTTCCCATAGCATTAATCGTGGCTCTGCCCTTTCAGGTGAGTGTTTTGAGCCCGACAACAATGTCCGGGTATATGTCCGCCACAGTGTGATATGTGATTATGGGGGGGGGGGGGGGGGCGGGAGTCATTGTCCACGAAAGGCAGAAACACGGTTTTACCGTTTTATTTCTTATCATTGCACTATCAACCGAATCAAAACATCTAACAAAAACAGTAACAAAAGCAGTCTAATCATGACACACTTGTAGAGTCAACAAGTACAAACCAACTGACTAAACAGTATGACAAACACTACACATTTCTGATTTAGAATCAGAGAATATGCTTCACCATGGGATGAAAAAATAGGAACGACAAGTCGCAATATACATGTAGCTGGTTAAGTGACCGTCTTATGGCATGCATTTTCACCAAAAATATGTGCATTTCAATCCAGTTACAAAACTATCCCATTAACTGCCATTGACTACCACTATTTCTAAAAGGCTACTAAATTTCTGAAAATAGTTGAAAATGAATAATATTTTTTAACTTTCTGAGGGGAAAAATAAGCTGTATTTTTGTAAAATCAAAAATTTTGGCTACTACCGGTAATTCAGATTTCTTGGCAACAAAATAGTTTCCTTGACTTCAATGCAACTCTTGTGATAAACAATTACAAATACTGTTGCCTGCCTAATCCAGCACAGGCTAATCCTGGACGGTACTTTCCGCTTTTATGGTATTTTCTGTTTCAAGGAGGTCTCTACTAAACATAAATCCACTGTCGTGCCGTCCTGGAATAGCCTGACTGCATGCATTAAGCCCGGTTTTCCCACGACACACCTCAAATGATTTCACTGACACCTACAGGTATTACCGGAGTATGGGCAATATCTTAAACATATCGCTGATAAACAACTCGATTTACTCAGTATGTTTTGGGTGTGGTATTATCATCAGTAAAAGAACTACCCACAAAACAAAGTTCAAAATATAGTCATCTTAAACACATCCAATACTAGTGAGTGTAATCAGACAACCGGTGACAGACACTTTGGTATACATGTAGATCACAATTTTAAACCATTGGCTAGATATTGCATCCAAGGATCACATATACCGGTCGTAATACATTCACAGGACTTAAACCATTGGCTAGATATTGTATCCAAGGATCACATATACGGGTCGTAATACATTCACAGGACTTGTGAATGTGGTACATGTTCCTTTAACATCAACACAGACATAATGGATTTCAACTCGTCTACACTTGTACGGAGTTCTTGAACATAATGATGCTGTTGAATATCTTCAAAGCTGGTCCTAACTTGATGTTCATGATTTTAACAATGTCCGCTTGAGTGAGTAGCAGAAATGCTTCACCGTCAATTTGCTGAAAAGTAATAGAAATACAACATAAGGACATAACTTCACAAACAGTGAGACTGCAATGTTAAATATTTATTATTTTCGATCACCTTGCATACTTGAAGAATAAATCTACTATTAGTCATTTTTAGTGAAGTATGTTCCTTACATTGATTTCTTTTAAATATTGTAGAGTTTGTATATCAGTATCAGTATACAGTGCAGCAAAGATGGAAAGGCAAAAATGTATGTTTCATAAATTAAATACACTAGCATAAGCATAAGCTGATTCAATATTCTATGGCTCGTTCATGAATGCGAACAATAACTCTCACCTTCTTTGAAGAGTTTTGCTGACAAATATTTATTTTAAGGGTTAAGCTACTGAATACCTCTTATTTAAAGAGTTTACCTTGTGAATATCTCTTACTTAAGTTGAGCTTGTGAATAGCTCTTCTTTAGTTTAGTTTAAACCTATTTATGTTAGCTTGATTGCATCGAAAGTCTAAGACTTATTGAGACACTCTTGAGTCCGTTTCCTGGGAAGGACCAGTACTTGGTGTCTTTGGGGGAGATCTTGAGTACGCTCCCTGAGTGAGGATCAAACCAAGGACCTCCCGATCGCTAGGCGGACACCATATAAAGCTCTTCTTTGAGGAGTTTAGCTTATGCATAGCTCTTCTTTGAAGAGTTTAGCTTACAAATAGCTCTTTTTTGTAAAATTTAGCTTATGAATAGCTCTTCTTGTTAAAAGTTTACCTTATGAATAGCCTTTTTTTGAAGACTTTAGCTTATGAAAACCTCTTCTTTGAAGATAAGGTTTATGAATACCTCTTCTTTAAAGTGTTTGTTTTATAAATACATCTTCATTGAAGATGAATAACTCTTCTTTGGAGATTTTAGGTTAGTTTAGCTTATGAAGATTTACAATTATAATACCTCTTCTTTGAAGAGTTTAGCTTGCTCTTCACAGCCAGGTAGTGTGTTGATGAAGGCAGCCACCTGGTCTATGGTCCACTTGTTCACGTCGTTACCACTGATGTTGGTTACCCCCGGCAACAGCTTACAGTGTTGTTCCCAACACAATGGCACGTCTGGTTTTGTGGCAGAAATCATGGAGGATGAGAACACTGAGTTGTGGATACCTTGTCGCAGATTGTCTTCTGTGGAATATGGGAAGAAATAATATAAACGGATGAGTCTTGATATGAGAGCAGTAGGTTGGCAACAATGTAAAGGTACTGGCATGAAAATTGTGGTTAACCTTTATTTGTTGTGGAAGTATTTACAAATGGCTACCACTAAGTCTAAATGCTGTAATATAAGCTAAGGTCAGTATTTTTTTTTCTATTATCTTTGTGGGCATATTTGTTATGAAAAGCCATGGTTTCACATGTAATTTCCGCTTTAGAAACATTCATTTATATTGTCACCATGCCATTATTGTTCATCAATCATTAACATTTAAAACCAGTTTTGCTCAACTGCTGCAAACACCTACATCGAAATTATTACGGTTAATCAATAACGATTCTCTTCTGTATCAATTAACGGGCAATGTTCTGCAAGGTACCCGGACATACACAATCATGGACACATGCATATCAACGTTCACATTGGCAGACATATATGAGGCGTGTCGTGAGGAAACCGGGATTATTGCGTGTGCATTAAGTGTCGCCCCCGATTAGCCTGTGCAGTCAGCACATGCTAATCCGGGACAACACTTTCCGCTTTCATGGTATTTTCTGTTTCAAGGAAGTCTCTTCTAAACATAAATCCACTGAAGGCGGAAAGTGGCGTCATGGATTAGCCAGTGTGGACTTCACAGGCTAATCTGGGATGACACTTTATCCTGCTACTAACCCAAACAGTGACCTAATAAAGCAGTGACCATATAAACTTGTTTATATCCGGCAGTATATCATGTGACTGTGATATACCGTCAATAGGTATTCTTACGCGCCGGATAACAACATTGTCGAGAATGACACAGCATAAAGTCTACTTACCAGAGTTTTTTATCGATACAAACTTTGTGTTGTCTAGTTTAACAGAGTTAAACAACAAATGAGTTGTTTGTCCTCACATTCCATTTAACTGGTTAACAACAACTTCCTTCCAGTTCCATTCCATTTCAACACAGTTGAATCTGATGCAAGCGGGTTATTCTTTGTGGATAGACTTTCTTTGGTCAACCAACAGAGCATATTAATCAAAGAAATAACCTTTTATATTAATTTCCGATGAAAAGAAATAGTAGAACTAAACATTTTATGATTTATTTCACTTTCAGTTACACTGTCCTCCACCCACAACTATTCGAGTAAATCATAGAAAATTGAAAAGGGATCAATCTCACCATTTCCATTCGAGGCAAATATTCCATACACTTTTTATCTGAATGCTATTGCATAATATAATCCATCCAAAACACAGAAACACTAAATATTTATTCCGATTTCATGTATTTTAAATGACGTAGTTGGTATGACATAATTTAACTCTTTAAAAACCAATATAATCTGGTTTAAAACAAAAGCAGATTTACTACGTCATTTTAGTGTCGTACTGACATCAGCAAATAAGATTTATTAATATTTTATGTTTGCTTTTTGAAAAAGGTAATTAAGAAATAGATTACTATTTTTTCCCAGTAGTACGCATACATGCAAGCGAGTTATTAGGTCGAGGCCCGTCTAGAATTGTTTTCAATTTAAAACTTTAGTGTTTGGTGTTTTTAAATTTAATTCAATAGAAATCAGGATAATTGGAATACACAGTAGGTGCCGGGAAGGAGAAAGTTTATCCGGTTCGGCCCGAAAACAAAAATAAAAAGCTCGTCCTATTTTCATTTTCTAAGCCTCACCGGATAAACTTTCTCCATCCTGGCACCAACCATGTATTCTCTATTTACGCACATGCATTAAGCTCCCTTTCCCACGACACGCCTCATATATAGATTCTAATATTTTTAACTTGGGCATATACAATGTATTTCCTCCTGAACATTTGTTATTGGATTGGAGTGTACACTCAATAAGATGGCAAACATTTATAAATAAATTAATTATAACTCGTTAATAACCAGGGCTTACTCTGCAATTCGCCAAATTAACCAATGGCTACAAATAAGCACATCTGGCTACAGAAAACCTATTTGGCTACATCATATTCTTCATAAAACCCCATAAAATATGAAGAATTTCGACGTACATGTAGTAAGGTAAATTTGGCTAAACAGGATTTTAAGCCAGGAGGAGCCCTGATAACACGTTTATTCTCATAACAGGAGAGCAGGCATGCATGGCCAGAGTGGGACATGGTGAAGATAAGTACCACATGAAATGTTGAACAGTTGTTCTACCTACCACATTCCATTTGTTCCCTCTCTGAGGCTAGTTTCTGATCTTCCAAGGCCTGGTAATAGCTCCTGGAAGGAAATGAGAAGGCAATCTCAGTCAAGTACCTTATATGAGGGGTGCCGTGGGAAAATTTGGCTGAATGCATGTGCGTAAAGTGTCGTCCCGGATTACCCTGGATTAATGTTTAGAAGAGACTTCATTGAAACAGAAACTACCGTAAAAGAGAAGCGTCGTCCTGGATTAGCCTGAGCAAATTGCACAGGCTAATCCGCGACAACACTTCACGCAGATGCATTAAGCCCGGGTTTCCCATGACACGCCTCATATATACATGTAACTTCCGTTAATGCACCAGTTCATGAAGATGATAATTTTTTTTATTACAAGTGCATATGTGAACATACTAGTACAAATGTTTGAAAATACTGAGTTTCTTTCAAAAATACCAACTACATTTTATTATAGTTCCTGCAGAAAAACATTCTAAATACTGCAATTGTTCACCTAAGCATGATCTTATGTTTCATGTGATTTCTATTATCAATATGATATAACACATAAAATGGGCATTCCATTTTGTATATTTTACTGCATCATATTATAAACACAACTACCATTTGGTGAAATAGTAGATTGCTGCACAAATGTTCTTTAAGCAATGAAACCAGTATCAACCTAAAGCAACATACTTTTATGATTATATCAATTTTAATTTCTAAAGAATGAAGAAACAGTAACAATTAAAATCAACAGGTAAACCTACTTTGGCTTCCTGCCCCTCTTCTCAGTTTTAATCTGTGGAGATTTCACACCCATTTTGTAGCCACTGAAAAATGGAGAGTTAATGGGAATATATACATACCAGTAATAATTTAATATAACATCAGAGTGAGAACAATGTGAGAATTGTTTATCTGCAAAATACAAATGCCAACCTCCAAATATGGGGTCATGTATTAAAGGTACAGAAGAATAATTTTGAATGACCTACCAAACTACACATTTGTACAATTCAACAAATGAATTCAGTTAGATTGTTCACACAACAGGCTATGCAATGGACAGCTGAAAACTTAGGCAATTGTCAAATAATTTTATTTCATTAAAATAAAATAATTTAGAACACCTTTGTTTGACTATACTTAAAACTCAGTTATCACGAAACACATTCTATAAAACATGCATCAAAATGATCAGTATTTAGATCTTACCCAGTCTCTGGTGAGCCTGTGTGGTCGTGTTGCCTGGCAGTAGAGGTTCCGTCCTCTTTCCCTGGGGGTCCCAGCCGGTCCCCTACCACCATCTCCTTGTGCATGTTGATCTCCGAGTAGGGGCAGCCAAATGTGCTGGAAGTAAAACAGGCATATAGTGTACAACATAAATAAGCATCAGTGTAAAGTGCTGGAAGTAAAACAGGCATATAGTGTACAACATAAATAAGCATCCGTGTAAAGTGCTGGAAGTAAAACAGGCAAATACCGGTAGTGTTCAACATAAATAAGCATTAGTGTAAAGTGCTGGAAGTAAAACAGGCATATAGTGTACAACATAAATAAGCATCCGTGTAAAGTGCTGGAAGTAAAACAGGCAAATACCGGTAGTGTTCAACATAAATAAGCATTAGTGTAAAGTGCTGGAAGTAAAACAGGCATATAATGTACAACATAAATAAGCATCAGTGTGAAGTTATTACATTGTGTGTGTCTGTACAAATGCACTTAGTCCTAGTGTGATCACATATGTGATGAATAGACAATCAAGTCAGGAACACAAGCGTGTTGTTTCTAAAAAGTTCAATTTACGAGTGCATAACATGTGGCTAGTGCCAAGTATTAGTCAGCCACACATGCGCATACAGATACGTAAGATATATTACATACAGTGCTAATAAGTAATATAAGCACCTAGTGTACGACACAAATACAAGGCAGCTGAATGTTCTGGAAGTAAAACGGGCAAGAAGTGTACAAAAAGCAATAAGGTGGTGGTGCTGATTTGAATGCTTCAAATAAATCTTTCTTAGACAAGTAACAAAAACTTAAAACAAGTTACAAAAACTATCATCAATATCAGCATTATTTCCATCCTCTGCTCATATTCCTGAATCATTGGTTAGAAAGACACATTCAAGAAAACTATAAAATTTTCAATATCTACACATGCTCATTTCTTACCTGTGATGACCAGAGTACTTGGGTCCCTTGATATGACCGATGCCCTTACAGCCTGGGGTGGGGCAGATGCCTGGGCCAGAGTTCACCACAAGGTCACTTGGAGCTATTGAGGCAAAAACAGCAGAACATAAACTTTACACTTATGTAAACAGTAGGCAGCAAACATACTAGTAAGTTGTAAGCATTCTAGTAAGTAAACATTATCATTGCACAACCTATGTTTAGAATCATATTTAAGGCATTTCAAGTACATACATGTACAAGACAGTAAAAACCTGTCAACAGTGCAAGGCAATTAATAACAACTGATACTACATGTACTACAAACAATTATTCTATATAATACAGTGTATAAGGTTATATACTACTGTCTTTGTGCACATAATTGTCAGAAATATTTTGTTTGTTTGATGCATGTTCTATTTATCACATACTCACGCGACATATATAGTGGGTTTGAACCGTACTTCAGGAGTGTTTCTCTGATCTCTTTGAAAGAAACCAAGCACTGGTACTGCCCAGGAAACTGACCCTAAAGTTACTATATGAGCCTCAGGGTTTCAACACAATCCAGGTAACATATGTTTAAACTAAACTATCACAAAATACAAATACATCATACTTTAACTCCAAAAGCACACACAATTTAACACACATACATCATAAAAGATTTAACTTTTGCAGCTTACGACTTAATCTTTGCAACAATAGTTCCAGCAGTGGCCTGTCTCTGGTCTACATACTGCCAGGCACTACGGGGGTGTCCAGTTTTGGCACACCAGCCCAGGGGTGTAAATAGTTCAGACTATGGTCTACATACTGATAGGGGGCACTAGGGAGTGCCCAGTTTTGGCACACAAGCCCAGGGGTGTAAATAGTTCCAACTATGGTCTACCTACTGATAGGGGGCACTAGGGAGTGCCCAGTTTTGGCACATCAGCCCAGGGGTGTAAATAGTTCCGACTATGGTCTACCTACTGATAGGGGGCACTAGGGGGTGCCCAGTTTTGGCACACCAGCCCCTGGGTGTAAATAGTTCCAACTATGGTCTACCTACTGATAGGGGCACTAGGGGGTGCCCAGTTTTTACACACCAGCCCAGGGGTGTAAATAGTTCCGACTATGGTCTACCTACTGATAGGGGGCACTAGGGGGTGCCCAGTTTTGGCACACCAGCCCAGGGGTGTAAATAGTTCTGACTATGGTCTACCTACTGATAGGGGGCACTAGGGGGTGCCCAGTTTTGGCACACCAGCCTGGAGGGTGTATATCAGGGGAGTCGTCCTCCAGCCAGTAGTCATACAGGTCCGCCCAGCCATCAAAGTGGATTTTAACCTGGAACTGGTCTGTCTCCGCTACCGTGGCCACACGCACCAGTAATGGGTTGCGCTTGTCCACAACCTCCACCTTCATGCCAGCCTCGAATGCAACAGGTTGTCTCTGGTAGTAACAAGTGGGGTATGTATCAAAATGTTATTTTTTAAATAGTATTTCTATACAGTAACATTAAGGATATTACATTGGTCATATGTTTTTGTGCACAGCAGCGTAAAATACCCGTGTGAGATGTACTGCAATTACTTGATAATCATAATAAATGATTAAGAAGTAAAAGTTACACATGATGTGTGCATGCAATTTTCTGTATTCAACAACATCAATGAAAAAGCACTGCTAAATAACAGATATGATTAAAGCATTTCACAATGTATTACAAGAGAAAAATGCAGAAACCACATTAAAGCCGGATTTTTTAGTTTGCCGATGGGGGTACATGTACAAGTCAATGTTGGTGAAGAAATATGGAAGTTTCATGTCGATGATCTAAAATGTATGCAGTTTGGTGAGACTTGGAAAAAATTTGGTCTCAAAATAAAATTGGAGAAAGTGTGGACTAGAGAGATGACATTAAATTACTGGCCTTTAGATATATTTCCGTTTTTAGCTCTGGCGGCCATCTTGTGCAGTGAGGCGGAACCATTTGAATAAGTTTGGTAGAGGACCAATAAAGGAACACTGGTGTGAAATTATTTGAAAATCTAGCCATAAGTTTAGAAGAAATTGACGTTTAGATATATTTCTATTTTTAGCTCTGGGGCCATCTTGTGCAGTGAAGCAGAACGATTTCCACAGGCTTGGTAGAGGACCATCCAAGGAACATTTGTGTAAAGTTTCATTAAGAGTAATAAAAAACTTTAGAAAATATGACAGGAATACAAAACATAAACGCATATTATATGTTTAGCTCTAGTGGCCATTTTGTGCAGTGAGATGGAGCCATTTGAATAAGCTTGGTAGAGGACCACTAAACGAACATTGGTGTGAAATTATTTGAAAATCTAGCCTATGTCTAGAAGAAATTGGCGTTTAGACATATTTCTATTTTTAGCTCTGGTGGCCATCTTGTGCAGTGAAGCGGAACCATTTACACAGGTTTGGTAGAGGGCCATCCAAGGAACATTTCGGTAGTTTCATGAAAATTGACCAAGAACTTTTGAAAATATGACAGGAATACGAAACTTTCACGCAAATTCTACTTTTATCTCTAGAAGCCATTTTGTGCAGTGAGGCGGAACCATTTGAATAAGTTTGGTAGAGGAACACTAAACGAACATTTGTGTAAAATTATTTGAAAATCTAGCCATAGGTTTGGAAGAAAATGGCATTCAGACATAATTCTATTTTTAGCTCTGGTGGCCATCTTGTGCAGTGAAGCGGAACCATTTACACAGGTTTGGTAGAGGGCCATCCAAGGAACATTTCTGTAAAGTTTCATCAAGATTGACCAAGAACTTTTGAAAACATGACAGGAATACGAAACTTTCACGCAAATTCTATTTTTAGCTCTAGAAGCCATTTTGTGCAGTGAGGCGGAACCAATTGAATAAGTTTAGTAGAGGAACACTAAACGAACATTTGTGTAAAATTATTTGAAAAGCTAGCCATAGGTTTGGAAGAAAATGGCGTTCAGACATAATTCTATTTTTAGCTCTGGTGGCCATCTTGTGCAGTGAAGTTGAACCATTTTCACAGGTTTGGTAGAGGACTATACAAGGAACATTTCGGTAGTTTCATGAAAATTGACCAAGAACTTTTGAAAATATGACAGGAATACGAAACTTTCACGCAAATTCTACTTTTATCTCTAGAAGCCATTTTGTGCAGTGAGGCGGAACCATTTGAATAAGTTTGGTAGAGGAACACTAAACGAACATTTGTGTAAAATTATTTGAAAATCTAGCCATAGGTTTGGAAGAAAATGGCATTCAGACATAATTCTATTTTTAGCTCTGGTGGCCATCTTGTGCAGTGAAGCTGAACCATTTTCACAGGTTTGGTAGAGGACTATACAAGGAACATTTCTGTAAAGTTTCATGAAGATTGACCAAGAACTTTTGAAAACATGACAGGAATACGAAACTTTAACGCAAATTCTATTTTTAGCTCGAGTGGCCATTTTGTGCAGTGAGGCGGAACCATTTGAATAAGTTTGGTAGAGGAACACTAAATGAACATTTGCGTAAAATTATTTGAAAATCTAGCCATAGGTTTAGAAGAAAAATGGCGTTCACACATTATTCTATTTTTAACTCTGGCGGCCACCTTGTGCAGTGAAGCGGAACCATTTCCACAGGTTTGGTAGAGGACCATACAAGCAACATTTCTGTGAAGTTTCACGAAAATTGACCAAGAACTTTTGAAAATATGACAGGAATACGAAACTTTAACATAATTCTATTTTAAGCTCGTGGCCATTTTGTGCAGTGAGGCGGAACCATTTGAATAAGTTTGGAAGAGGAACACTAAATGAACATTTGTGTAAAATTATTTGAAAATCTAGCCATAGGTTTAGAAGAAAATGGCGTTTAGACGTAATTTTATTTTGAGCTCTGGTGGCCATCTTGTGCAGTGAAGCGGAACCATTTTCACAGTTTTGGTAGAAGACCATCCAAGGAAGATTTCTGTAAGTTTCATGAAGATTGACTAAGAACTTTTGAAAATATGACAGGAATACGAAACTTTAACGCAAATCATTAATGACATCGCGACGCCCGCCCGCCCGCCCAACCAACCGGTTTTTGCTAATCTATAAGCCGAGATTTGTTGTTGAAAAATCTGGCTGAAAATCATTGTTTACTGGTATGTACATTTTACAAAAGGATGGGACTAAGAACTTCTTAACTTGTGTGCATTAATCTGATCAAAAACCTATTATTTATTTAATAATCATTAAAAATAACAAGAGCTGTCGCAGATCAGCATGCTCGACTATTCATATTGTTTGAAAATATAGATATTCTGTCAGTGACCTTACATAATGACCCCAAATACATGTGTGAAGTTTCAATTGAATATCTGTAGTGGTTACAGAGGTTTCTACTTGCATGCAAACTTTAACCTGAAAGTACAAAAAGATGCAGAATTCCGCTAAAATGCTGGTCACAGTTATGGGCCTTGGCCAGTGACCATATATAATGACCCTACGGCATGTTTGAAGTTTTAGTAGAATATCTGCAGTAGATATAAAGATATTAACTTGCTGCAAGCAAACCTTAACCAGAGCATTATGCCCACGCCGACAAACAGGTGAGTAGAAAAGCTTGGACTATTCCGGAAGAGTCGAGCTAAAGATGGAAAATCAAAATCAAGATACATCATTACAGTAGCCCTAGGTTCCCTTGCACTTACAGGTTTGAATGCTCGAGGAGGTACAGCCTGGGACTTGGTCTTGGTCAGATACTTCTCCCATGTGAACCCACTCACATCATACCAGTCTGCAAATGGTACCGCAACTTATAGTTATCAAAACTTTTATTTTATTACCTATCCAATGAACACTGGTTTAAGATTCATAAATATGGGTACTTGTATATATGACAAAACTTGTGCGATATACCTCTAACATCTGAGATCCAGAACAAAATTTAAACTTCTGAAGATGACAAAAATGTGATACAACTAAAAAGGTTATACAAGGAAAGAAGTATATTGCAAGAAATAAATAATAATTAATTACCAAAGCCAGTCATACCTTGTGGAGGTGAGAGGAGCTGTCCGTTTTCTTCACAGTACCCAACAGGGTGTATCATGGGTGAGGTCATATCGCACCAATAGTCGTAGTTGTCTGCCCAGCTGTCGAAGTGGATGAGCACCTTGTCGCCCATGGTGTCGGCCACGCTCGCCACACAGATGAGGAATGAGTTCTTCTTGTCTACTGCTTCTAGCTTGCTGCCGGCTCGGAAAATGTTCGGAGTAACAGCCTGGAAATGTGACATCAGAATACTGTGAAAGTCAAGATCATTGTAATAATCGGGTATTGTTTATTGGGGCACTGGTTTAGGTACCAATGAATTTGGTTTATAACTGTCTGGTTTTTGGCTTCATAATTCTTCAGCCATTTAGAATTTTTTTATAAAGGAAACCAGTTATTAATTTTTTTTTGCTACTTGATTCCTTATTAATTCAAGGGCACATGGCAATGATTTTATGCACTGGTTACATGCAGTGCAGGCCAGCTAATAAAGTTGTAATATACACTACTCAAGAAAGCTTGCAGAACAATTACTTCTAACAATAAACATTTGAGGCGCGTCGTGGAAAAACCGGGCTTAATGCATGTGCGTAAAGTGTCGTCCCGGATTAGCCTGTGCAATCCAGGACGGCACTTTAAGCTTTTAACGCATTTTTTGTTTCAAGGAAGTCTCTTCTAAACATAAATTGAATTATTCACTGTATGCGGAAACTGCCGTCCCGGATTAGCCTGGGCGGGCTGCACAGGCTAATCCGGAAAGACAATTTATGCACATGCATTCAGTCTGGTTTTCCCACGACATGCCTCATTTGTAGAATTCTGAAAACTCAAGAGCCATAACTCAAGACTGTCAGGAACAGCCAAATCTGTCAAATATAAGTTACATACCTAAAACCAATTAAGAGAAGTTTCAATAGGTAATTTGATATTCCAAATATATACTAGTTAAAATTGATTCAAATATTTGATAAACTGTGTATAAAAATGTGAAACAAATTGCCTTTTAAAATTAACGATGATAGAACTTACCATTACTGGCTGGTTTGAAAATAAGGATTTAGGGGCTGGTTGTGCTTTGGTCATTTTCAAATATGGAACCCAAGAGAACTGTTCCAACGAAAACCCCTTTGGAGGCTGCAAGAGTTTTCCATTCTTTTCAGAAAACCCTACAGGAAATATGTACGGAGAATCTATATCAGTCCAAAAATCGTAGCACTCAGAGTATCCGTCGAAGTGCAGCCTCACTCGGTACCCACACACTTCTGCCACGCTGAGAACGCAGAATTTTGACTGATGGCTGGGATCCACACCTTCGAGCTTCAGTCCGACTCGGAAAAGGTTTTTGGCTGATGGGAAGGGGTTCTTGAAAAGTCGTGCTGGGGCCTCCACTGCTTTCTCTTGCATCAAGTATCGTGTCCACACAAACGATTTGGACTTTTTGCCTGTAACAGTAAATCTGATATTCACATGGGAGTGACTGTAAAATCAACTGACCGTAATACCCAGCTTGTCCCAAGCACAGAACATAACAAAAGCAAGGGCGCTCCCCTGAGATGCTGTAATTAGGACTTACAATTAATATTGATATGATAGTAAATAATATGTATATTACTTACATATGAAAACTCTATTCTTGTTATATTCGAAGAAGTATTGATGTACGTAAGTTTTAATTAATAAGAGATGTTCAGTACTTAGCATAGGGTAGTGATAGAGTGAAGCTCTGTTGTCAACAGATCAGTATATTGTCAACGATATCTGCACGTTGCACACTAGGTTTAAAGCCGCAGTCCATAGAATATAATTAACTACATCTTAAATTGACATTAGTTCTAATGAACGTAAATGACTTTTATTCAACAGAAATCTGTTTCTTATTTACAAAAGGCATTTTATAATGTATTTGTTTGAAAACGCTTGGTACGAACGGAATATACACTAATGTACATGCTGATTTACTCCAGAGGCATTACCAGCTATCGCATACAGATAATTTTACGATAAAATGTTAGCAAAACGTTATTATTTTACCGATTTCAATGCGGTTTTTTGTATTTTGATCGGTAAGATGTCCATTAGAAACGATTCCAGCAAAGTTTTATGTTTATGAACATATTTCTGGACTGCTGCTTTAAGGTAAAGTAAATTGTTGACAATATGCAATGTAAATGAAGCTACTGTATGTTTACAGCTGGCAATAAGCAAAATATAATTAAGTTTTATGGGTTTTTTTAACAATTTTATTTAACAAAATAACTGCCATATAATTCTACAGATACCAAGATATCCCCGGGCTTGGCTTCTTTTTAACCCAGGGCATAATTGGAACAATCTTTGTAGAGGACCACTATACAATGTTACATACCAAATACAAAACCTCTGGGCCTTGCAGTTTCTGAGAAGATTTTTAAAGTCATTTGAACAAACGTTGTAGAGGACCACTATAAGATGCTACATACCTAGAGGATGTCACATATCAAATATGAAAGCTCTCAGCCTTGCTGTTTTAGAGAAGATTTTAAACGTCATTTTGCAATTTAGGTCTATATAAACCATGTGACCCACAGGTCGTGGCCACTTTTTACCCCAGGGGCATAATTTGAACAATCTTTGAGGACCACTAAAGGATGTTACATACTAAATACAAAACCTCTGGACCTTGCGGTTTCAGAGGGGGAGATTTTTCAAGTCATTTTGTTATTTAGGTCTATATAAACCATGTGACCCATGGGCGTGGCCTGTTTTGAACCAAGGGGAATAATTTGAAAAAACTTTGAATAGGATCACTAGAGGATGTCACATATCAAATATAAACGCTCTGAGCATTCCGGTTTCATAGATTTTTCAAGTTTTCACTTTTTAAAGCTATTTTTAGCTCTGGTGACCTACAAATGCAGGGTCAGAACGATTTGAACAACTTTAAAAGAAGGTAACCCAAAGATCATTCCT
Organism: Congeria kusceri; assembly: GCA_027627225.1. Taxonomy (NCBI): domain Eukaryota; kingdom Metazoa; phylum Mollusca; class Bivalvia; order Myida; family Dreissenidae; genus Congeria; species Congeria kusceri. The sequence goes on along the minus strand of CM051032.1, from coordinate 26,477,082 downwards.
GTGAAGTTGTTTGAATGAAAAGCTGACGACGGACACACGGACGGACGCACAGACGATGGACAACGGGGGACCACAAAAGCTCACCATGAGCATTTTGAGCTCAGGTGAGCTAAAAAAAATCAGGCGCACAGAAATCTTTATGCAGGTTTTCACTGGACCAGGTTTGGCTTAATAAAAAACAATTAAAACTATTAAAACAATTCTGCAAACTGAGCTTTGCCAAGCTAACATGAAACTTTGCACACATTTTAATGACAAACTGAAAAGTTTAAGCAGATGATGAACTGGTTATATACTAAAGTACACAGCATTACCGTAGCTGTTGTGATCTTGCTGTTTGTCTTGCTGTTCATTTTCTTTCTTTTCTTCTTTTTCTTTGTCCTCCTTGATAATCAAGTGTTTCTTGCGCCCCTTTTTCATTCCCAGTATGACCTTTGACATTGTCCCATGTTTCTTTGCATCACGCATATGTCTGTAAAAAATACACAACAGTGTATGAGTTACCATTAATAGAAACACATGCTGATCAGGGCCTATACTGCAGCGAATACAATGTTATTTTTACCCCTCTCAAGTGTCCACATGAACCCTTGCCATTAATACAGAAAACAAAAGAAAGTTTATGCAAGTTATCAATAATCAATCTTGTCTAACCTCTTGTCATTAAAGTTAAGGAGAAATATATTTAATCCTAATCAGGGCTTAGCCTAGGGTAAAAGTTTAGGGAGAAGTGACTTCTCCCGCAGGTCAATTTAAGGAGAAGTGAAGCCACTTTTAGGAGAAGTGTTTTCCGAAAAGCGCTAAATCATAATTTTGCTTGTTATTACCATCATCATCATCATCATCATAATCATCACCACAAATTAATAACAAAATATTTTCAAATTTAATTACATCATTTTTCGCGCAATACACACCGCAAGGCCCAGTGGTTTCATATTTGGTATGTAACATTGCAAAGTGGTTCTCTACAAAGATTGTTCAAATGATGCCCCTGGGGTTAAAACTGGCAACGCCCCGGTGGTCACATGGTATATATAGACTGTTGATTTAATTATAAATTTATCCGATTTTGATTGAAGCTCAAGCCTAAAGGTACTATTATTTTCTGGAACCTGTAAAAACTTGATGGTCTTTAATTTTTACTCAATCCGTTTACCGTCTTCGACAAAACAATACATCAAACGGACACATTTTACAGACAATTATCGAACGGCATTACACCTACCTGTTTGCTCAGAATATACAGACAAAGTCAATTAACAACCATAACTGCCCCTTAAATCCTGCTTGTTATTGACATTTTATCCATGTAAATGCACTTTGTGTACACAGAGAATGACGTCACAAATGTATCAAAGAAGCGAGAATAAGCTTACTTCTGCGTGGATAATGCCTATTACGCCGACTGGTCAGTCATATTGCAAAGCGTAGGTATACTATGCGTTTTAATTGGCTAGTATCGATTTTACTGTGCGATGAAACTCTGCCTACAAGGCGGTGCTACACGGTGACAGATTGCGGCTTAAAAATAACTGTAAATTATCAAACTTTTCTGCGAAGTGACACCCGCATTGATCTTTAGAACAGCGACTTGATTATTTTGAGTGGGTGTACATGTTCCTAGACGACTGAAAAACGTATGAGATAAGCTTTCCCAGCGGGAATGGTCGATATGCTGCAGTTAACATAGCAATGATTTGATACAATACGTGCGCCTCGGGCGACTACACAGCTTTTATGACGCGTGTTTGATTAATAATTATTACTAGTCGAAGTTAAAAAAAAACGGCGAAGTGGACTTCTCTTTGATGAAATTCAATGGCGAAGTCAATGGGTCCCGGGCGAAGTTATCGCCCACGTCGCCCTCACGGCTGAGCCCTGCTAATAATTGGAAAACAAATATTGTTTTTGGTAACACATTGATAAAATTGCACCATCTGAGTTAAGGTTCGATTCTCCCAAAAATTGAAAGCGGGCCATGCTGATGTTTTTTCACAACACGTGGTTCCCTATGTGATGGATATGGCATATGAAAAGGAGCCATTTGCTTAATTTCTTTTTCACCATACCATAAACATATCTGAGCATACCTTCCATCAAATGTGTTGAGGCACGTCTGACTACAGAACTTCCCACCCTTTAGGAAGTCTGTTATAAATCCGTACTCTCCACAATTCTCACACTGCGAAATCTCATCTTTGTTGCTCACTTCTGTCTTCACTGAAGTCAATGAGATGTTCAATATTTTAAATGTATTAGCAGTAAAAAACATGGCTTCAAAATGTTTAAGTCTGCGTCTATGGGGTGGGGGGGGCATAATAATGTTGTGTCATTATGAAAATTAAAAAACAAAAAACAATTATAAACAGTAACTAAATAATATTTTTGATGTCTATATCAGTAAACGTGATTCTTATGTTAGACTTAAGCCGTTCAAGCACTGTCATAACCACACATCATTGACAGTAGACATAAATCCAAAACTGTAATGAACACTATGAAACATACTTTTACTATCTTAATAAGTTTATACACACACTTCATGCCAACCCCATTTGTCCTAAGCCCAGACACGTAAATTGTCTTCTGTGCAATTACACTCGTAAATTTCAATTAGTCGTGCAAGTGCAAAAAGTTCAGATATTTAATTAAGTTCATAAGGTCACGGCAAGATTTTTTTTTTAAAGACATAACTTTTTTTGCAAGCACAAAAGCACAATACCCGGTGTCTGCTTGCCCTTCGGCACACTGCTATCCTCCTTGGCCTCTGTGTTGGAGATCTTTATTGGTTCCTGCTCTTCACTGGTGTCTAATGTCTCATCACATTCCAGCGAGTCGTTCACCTCATCTTGCAGTTCAACCTTGTATGAATAGTAAACAAAATGGTTAACGTTGGATTATTGCTTAAAATTATCAAAACAATAGCGATTTAAACAAGGTCCATTGTATAAGGCCCATTATTTTAAAAGTGTTATTTTAAAATTAATATGTACACACAGTAAAACCAACTAAACCACTAAACTAAGCAATTCTTTAAAAAAAAAATATCTTCAGCCATATAGAGCATCAAACAATTACATACCGCTGTTTTCAACCAAGAGTCTTGTAATAAAAAAATGCTACTGTTCAAAAAGATAAAGTGCCACTTACATTAACATTGCTGTTTTCATGATCTCCATCAGTCTCCTGCTGCTGAGGGTTTTGTGTGTCATCTTTATCTTTCACGCTATCATTGGAATGTTCATTCTCTGCATCCGTGTTACTTGCTGCAGCCTCTGGTCTTACACCAGCATTAGCATCATCATGCTCACCATCAATATCATCAGCCTCGTTGACTTTTTCTGTGCCATCATGTTTCTCTTTCATACCTGGATTATTACTCTGCACTGGATGAGATGCTTGCTTCCCATTATTACTTGTATTGATACTATCAGTTTTACTATTGTCCCTTTGCTGAGTTTTATCATCTAAGGGTTTGTCTTTGGCTTCAATAGCTTCATTCTTTGATCCTGATGCAACCTTCTCGGCAGCTTTTCCGTTGGAATTCTTTGAATCGGCAGCATTTGCTGCTTGAGTATTTTTATACTGTGGATTTAATTGTGGTGACTGTTTTACCAGTTCCCAGCTTTTCTGAGCTGGAAGCACGCTTGTTTTGATACTACCTTTGGAAGTACTCACACCAATAAGCTTAGCTGTGGCTGCTGGAGACCCAGATGTTGAAGCTATGGTTACTGACTGAACCGATGAATTTGGCCGAGTTGTTGTAATCAATGTCTTTCCCTTCATCAATGGCTGTGTATGCGTTTTGATTAAGATTTGCTTGGACTCTGATGAATTGGCCTGTGTTGTATTCATTTGGGATGGAACGGGCCATGAGATTTTTGCTGGACCAGATGGCAACATAATTTGTGCCTCTGCCATGGTGACCTTGCCCTTGTTCATTTTTGTATCGGTTTTCACCAGCTGTGTCATCACAGGGTTGGAACCAGGCACACCGGGCATGATAGTGAACTGTTTGTTACTGATCAAAATATTGCCTTTATTTATTTTTGTAGCTGGTCTGGTGACCACGACCCCAGTAGGCGTGGTTATGACCTGACCAGCTGCTAGGTTACCAAACATTTTATTGCCAGTAATGTATGTCTTTGATGCAACTGTAGGAGAAGATGCAGTATGTGTCATTTTTTGAACACTTGTTACCGGCGAACCCACTGTATTTAAGATAACTTTAGGTGGAATGGTTATTGGCTGAACAGCTTTATGAGTAATTAAAACCTTTGTAGCAATTTCATTGACAGCTGATGGCATAATTTTAGAAGCGCCTGACAACTGTGCCGGACCACCATTATCATTAGTGTTACCAGTACTATTTAATAAGGACCTAGTTGTGGTCTCAGGTAGACTGATGTTCACCAGCGACACTTTAGAGGAGTCCAATAACGATTTCCCAGGTGCATTCCATGTAGGCATTTGAAAGCTAATTTGAGTAGTACCAGGGTTTCCCTTTATCTGATCACCAGAAGTGGACACTATAGTAAATGGCTTTGGGCTTGAATTGGTAACTAGAGACACTGGTTTTGGTGCTGTTGTAACAGGAATGGTCTTTGCAGGTAATGTTATGACCTGAGGAACTGGAAACCGGGTAGAGGATGCCCCCGACTGCTGGCTGACAAGGGACTTGGATGAGATGATAGATGGGGCTGCAAACTGTAAGGTCATTGCTTTCCCATCCGCAGTTGTCCAATGCTGAACGTTAGACAAATGCTGCAAAGAAAATTAAATTTCTTTTTTTTTTAATAATTCCAATGCTTAAACATTGATAATAAATAAACTAGTATGATGACAGTCATCAAAATGTGAAGGCTAATATATATTTTTCATGGAAGACATAATTAATTATTGCAAAAAACTTACTTCAGTATCTCAAGTTATTATTATTTTATTCATGTTATTTTCTTAATCTTCAATGTCATGCAGAAATATATATTACATTTAAATTAATGATCTATGTACATTTTGCCAAGGAAAAAACCAGTTTATGACAAACTGTCGAATTGCTATGTAAGACAATTTTTAAGTATTTTCATATAAATGCATTACCAGAACAATAATACAACCACCGTGCCTATAAATAAGTAAAAATACACATGTCAAAATGTGTGTAAATTACCATGCAATCTTCAAGTACCTTTGTGGCATCATTCTGAGTGGTTGGAATCAGCAGTGTGGGGCGGATACTGCCTGATGTCACCACAGTAACTGGCTTCTGCGAAGACTGGCCCTTTATATGAGCACCTAGATTTTGGTGAAATACATGCATAAAAGTATTATATTAGCATATGGAATGGGGGGTGTGAGTTTAGAAACATTTCAGGGATGCCACTACCACATCCACTAAAAACTCTAACCTAAACTCATCAATTCAATCAATGAACTGCGTATTTCAAATTGCAAACCAGTTTTAGGTTAACTAAAACCTGAAGGTAATGAGGCCCTAAAATATTAGCGAATGAAATGAAATTCTATGTCTATATAATTACAACCCTTTTCACTGGCTAATATATGTGTGACTTGGAGTAAGTTTCAGTTCGAGATAATTTTATTACTAACAGACATTTACTCCTTTATAAGTATTAAAATATTTTTTTCACTGACCTGATGATCAAGGCTTAAGTAACAGAATATACAGACATTAGCATAATACAATTAAAACATGAGATTGTAAGAATAAATATTAGGAATAAAATACTTAAAAAGTTATATTAAAACTTCTGGAGTAAAGTTTAATTTATCTTATTATTTTCATAAAAGCAATAACAAAGAAAATAATGCTTATTCAGGTTTCCGTTTATATTAAATCGTATCAAATATAAACTTTCTAAGTCTGGGTAATAAAATATCTAATATCAAGTATATCCTTATGTTTGATATTGACAACAAGACTGGTACAGCAGCTTTAAGACTAAATTGCACCACATGATGTAACGATGTTATTTATCATTATTACAATTATTTTTATTAACTCATGTGAAAACAGCTTATGCAACAAGAGAGCTGTGAGCAACCAATGTCTCACCAGCATGGTCAGTCTCTGCAGAAAACTGGGGCCCTAAATTTACACCTGACACTGGAACCGGGATTGAGGCCAGGCTGGGGTGTGCAAGGCTGTCACTGTCCGATTTCAACCTCTTCGCTGGGGGTTCATCACTTGTACTCCCCGGAGCACTCATTTTCTAATAAAAAGAACAAATTTCACATGATTTTGCAAGTAAATTTAAAACTCAGTGAGTGTTGTCATTTTTCAATTAACTATAGGCTGCTTTTAAAATATCTTCTGAATTAAAGATATATACATATATATTTTATGTCTACATTTTTATTTCACCATGTTTCTGCTAGGTATGATATTAAAAAATCATCAGTCACACTTTTTAGAAAAAATACGTATATACTTAGTACTGATCTGACATGTTTGTGCAAGTCACTTCGTGATAAGAGCCCCGTGCAGGGCCTCGAATATAAAACATGGCGTCCACATTTACTAAATCACGCACCGATAAAGTAAATACATTTGTATTAAACAATTTTACTACAACACACCATTTCTCTTTCATAAAATTAAAAATATAGTAATTAAAATCATACTGTTATGCTTTAGCGCACGATTGTTTTGCAATAATGTACGTGCGTCCGAATAGCCTCGTTTTGAATCGCACAGCTATGCTCTTTCTTGGAGACCAACATCACATTTATTTCACGTTTTTTGTCGTTCAATTTATGCGACACGGAAAGAACCAAGTCTGTTTCTTTAAAAGGAATTATGTGTGAGTAGAAAATGGGCAGCTGAATTAAAAATGTTAACAACAAATGTCGAAAAATCTTTGTCAAAATCCCGTTAAATGACTGATGCCTTGGTTAATCGGCCAAACCTTCCGTTAACGAAACGAAAATAACTGCTTATTTTGTTATGTATATATTAAGAAGTCGACTTTAAATGGTTGAAATATTTAAAACAATTATATTTATTACCTTTGCGGTGTGATTTGGACTCAAATAAACTCTCGATCACGTGCAAAATGCAATAATTCTAGTTTCGTATCAGCAAGCTGACGTGCGCCATTTGCAATTTCGGGGAGGTTATTGGAACAGCGGAAGTAAATAGTTTGACAACTTCCTGTGGGTCATGATTTCGGAATGGTTTTGTTTTTTTCCGTAGTGGAAGTTGTTTTTGTTTGTGAGAACTGTCAAAAAATGAAAATAAACGCAAATTGTCAATAAAAGCTGTGTCATGCGGCAAAAACTCGACAAAATATGATAACTTTGACATATTGCACCTTTAAATGTTCTAAAGTATGAATGTTAATAATTTTTTTATCAAATGACGTCATGACCTCAATATCTGTTATTGTTTGACATTTGCAAATGCCGCTTGCAATGCTAATTGTTTTATGTTTCTCAGTCTTATTTCGGTTTCACAGGAAAAACACAACGAAAATCATTGTGACAAATGCTGCTTGTGAGTTAAATAGTACGTTTATGGTCAAAAGTTTTCTAAACACATGAAATAAAAGGTTAAAAACAAAATATAAATATTGATCAGCTGATGGCTCTCCTGCATGATAACACCAGGATATTGTAAGAACTTTGTGGAAAGAAAATTATTCCAGGAAAGAAAGCTCTTTAAGTTTGTGTGATCTTTTAAACTTTGGTAAGGTGAACATAGCTTTTCTGTCGTTATCTTCTTTCACAAGACATTTCAAGACAGCTACTTCAGTAAATCTGATAATCTGATTCATAATTCCACCTGTCAAAAAGTATTGCTGTGTTTCCCAAATCATTTAGTTTACAGCGATACTGCATATAACTCACTGCATATAACAGTTAATATGAGTTAGCTGTTACATTGGTCAAGAAGGTTTGTCCGTTTGTAAGAATGTATAGCTCTAATATATCTATAAGGAAGTTGAATATGTCACTATACTTGGAATTATTTTTCAAATGTGTCATGAAATCATTAACAAATGGTAGTAATGTTTTATTGTAGTATTATTTTTTCTATTAAATATAATGCATAGACTGAAGCACCTTCTTTATTTTGACTGGCTTGAAATAAGTGGAATTTGAAATTATTAATACCCATTACCTAACACTATAGATCAGCATTCCCAGTACTTGTTGTTTCATAACTGTTTTCATTGGCTGCTTTCACTACTTGTATAGTTGGGCAAATGTGAGACATGCATTCCTTTACCAGACAAGAATCCATTTTGGGAAAGGTGTGAAGTGAAAGGTGTTAAATGAATGACAGTGTGTTTTCTGGTCCAGTGATTATGTGTATAGTTAGATTGTCAATGTGAATGTTTCAGAATCTTTAAGACATTCATTTGATTGACTTTTATTTGGAAATGCAGTACCATTTCCACGTTGCTACTTCAGATACAGAGCATACTCATTGTCTTCAATGGAATATTATGTGTCCGGATAAATTAATTTTTCAAAGGAATAGTAAGATCATTAAGTGGTGATATTTCATACATAGGAACGTAAATCTTTTACATTGTGCAATATCAATTAAACACTTAAGCTCTTTAATACAATATTTATTTCAGAATGACTCCTGAAAAACAGTAGCAAGAACGTTAAACGAGCCAGCTCGGCAATAATACATTACCACAATGGGAGGTGCAGTGTCAACTGGCAGAGACAACGATGAACTGGTGGATAATCTACATGAGGCAGACTATATAAAAACACCTTTGGTGGAGGAAGTATTCCGTGCAGTGGACCGTGCCGACTACTATCTCCCTGGCCATCGAGAGGCCGCTTACAAAGACCTCGCTTGGCGTCATGACCACCTGCACTTGTCAGCTCCGTGTATATACTCGGAAGTCATGGAAGCCTTACAGCTGAAGCCCGGGTTATCATTCCTAAACTTGGGAAGCGGCCTTGGGTACCTGAGCACTATGGTTGGGTTGATTCTAGGTGTGAATACTTTGTGTTCGCATTGTATATGTTTTTTATGTACATGGTGTGTGTGTTTTTTTTTTTAAGCCAAACTAATATGGCTGTCAGAATTATGTCAGCAATTGGTCTGGTTGAATTCCATTAAATCAGATGTTGTTTCCAATTGTTTATTGTCAAAAGTACTTGTAGTTATTTTTCATGAATTCCATTATGAACCAAACTTTATTTTTTACCTAGACTTTTCGAGAGAAAAAAAGTCGAGCTGTTGTCATCGCCCTGTCGTCTGCGTCGGCATCTGCGTCAGCATTTGAGTTAGTTAAGTTTTTTCTGTTAAGTTTTTTGGTTAAGTTTTTTGTCAGAATCCATTTCTCAAAAACTATAAAAGGTATCCATTTGAAACTTTCAGTACTTGCTCACTACCAAAAGGGGACGATGATACATTAAGGCATTTACCCCTGTGATTTGTATTTGTAATGCCCAAGTTTGGACTTGCAACTTTGCATATTTTGACAATTTTTTGATAAATATAAAAATTTTCAATAACTATCAAAGACATTAAATTAAAACTGAAGGTACTTGTTTATGGTGCTGACCCAATACTGCATACAAGAGGAGGCAACTCTTTCAAGGAATTTGTTGCAGTTATTACCCATTTTTCAACTGACTATTTTCCTTTTAGGTTAAATTTCTGAATACCTATATGAGGTACTGACTTGAAACTCGAAGTACTTGATCACAGTGATGAACTCATTCTGTAGACAAGAGGTGATAACTCTGTTAAGGATTTTTCTTGAGCTGTTGCCCTTTTTTCAACTTAGAATTTGTAATTTAGGTCAAATTTCACAATATCTCTAACAGGTATTGGCTTGAAACTCTAAGTACAAGAGGAGGTAACTCTATTTAGGATTTTTCTTGAGTTATTGCCCTTTTTTCAACTTAAATTTTTTGCTTTAGGTAAAATTTCTCAATATCTATAACAGGTATTGACTTGAAATTCAACATACAGTGATGAACCTATTCTATAAACAAAAGCCCAGATACTATAATTAAGAGAAAAGTCAAGCGTCCAGCACCCGTAGGCGGTGCTATTGTTTACAGATTGGTATTATGCATTTGATGTTTTATAAACATTATTACCATTACATGTCATTTATTGTATGTTTAAGCATCACTATGTATTGATGTATTGCTCGTAGTAGTAGCTTACGTTAAATATCCTTTTGTACTGTAACATTCTGATGCAATGTAAAAAATGTCTTGTATTGAAAATGGCGAAAATTTCAGACTTCCCGAAAACCCTCGGTCCGACGGACATGACCAGCAAATTTTGAGTGGGTCCGACATTTATTATGCCCCTTTTCGAAGAAGTGGGGGTATATTGCTTTGCACCGGTCGGTCAGATGGTCGTTTCCTCATGATTTCAAGAGAATGCTTTGACCTACGATCATTTAAGTTGGTATGCTGGTTACTTGGGAGGAAAAGAAGACGCCTATTGATTTTGAGGTCAACAAGTCAAAGGTCAAGGTCAGAGGGGCTTGTAACATGAAATTCGTTTCCGCATGATATGTAGAATACGCTTTGACCTACGATCATCCAAGTTGGTATGGTGGTTACGGTACTCGGGAGGAAAGGAAGACGCCTATCAATTTTGAGGTCAACAGGTGAAAGGTCAAGGTCACAGGGGCTTGTAACATGAAAACATGAAAACTGTTTTCTCTGTAGACCATTTTGTTTCCGCAGGATATCTAGAGATGTTTTGGCCTATTTGATGTCTAAATCAAACAGAAAACAGGTATCCTTATATAATAAACTGTAAAAATAAATCCATAATTATACTCTTTCAGGTTTATATTTACTTTCTAAAGCATAAACTTTAATTTCCTCCCCATGTGTTGATGTGCACATACAATATTAAAAAAATCTCTTAACAATTGCACATATTGATGACTTGGCTGCAGGTCGGGGGGCATAAATGTTTTACAAAAATCTCTTGTTTACTAAGAATCGGTCTGACCGTCCGACAACTTTTTAAAGTCTTATTCCTATAATTTATTATGTAACTGGATAAAAAATACCTAATATCGGAGCAACTGAATACAGCTCCGCTATATTGTGATCCGCACTTTGCGAATCGGCGATGATCTGATCATGGTTTTTAGCTTGACTATTCGAAGAATAGGTGAGCTTTCCTACTACCCCCGGCGTCAGCGTCGGCATCCACGTCTGAATTTGGTTAAAGTTTTATTCAAAAGTCTTGTAGCTTCAAAACTACGTCATCAACTCCAATGTCAGGGGCAACATTCCCCATAACTCTGTTTTGTATTTTAACAGAGTTATGCCCCTTTTTCAGTAAGATTTTCTGGTTAAAGTTTATATTCAAAAGTTTTCTACCTTTGTCATCAACTCCATTATCAAGGGCAACATTCCATATAACTCTGGTATTTTGACAGAGTTATGCCCCTTTTTCACATAGATTTTCTTGTTAAAGTTTATATTCAAAAGTTTTGTAACTTCAAAACTGCATAAGTTATTCACTTGAAACTGGGAACTAACCTTTGTCATCAAATCTAGTATCAGGGGCAACTCTGTTTTGTATTTTGTCAGAGTTAGCCCACTTTTTACATAGACTTTGTGGTTAAGTTTTTGTTCCAAAAATGTATAAACTTTACAAGGCTTCACTTAAAAATATTGTATTTTAACAAATGTATGCTTCTTTCACTATCCAAAATATGTACCAACTGATATACTCGAATAGTCGAGCAGGCTGTCCTCTAACAGCTCTTTTTTTTCATGCTCTTTATTGATTATCTTATTACCCCAACTGCCATAAATAAATCCCGTTTGGTCCGAACTTTCGCGCCTTAATCCCTGCTTTTTCATTTAAAGTCATGATATGCGACAAACAATAACACGACCCGCGCAACATCAACGTGTAACAGTTTGACGTCACCAGCTTACATTGCGCAACATCCTTTCACTGCAGTCGCTTTTAATTAGCAGCCTAATTTCAAACAGCTGTGGGTCGTGCTGCACACCGTCCACGTGTCCACCGTCACTGTAAGTGATAGATCAATACTAACCTTTATGACAACAACGTTATTGATACCGCGTAACTGGTTTCGCGTTTTAGAGGTAAAATAAATGGTGTATAAAAAAGATCTAGACTATGACACATACAATTTGCACATCCTTCACGATTTTATAGACACATAATTGTTTTGCACAAAAGTACAGATTTCTCAGTTCTTTGCGCTACAAATTTTTTATATCACGGTCATTACTGTAACGTCCACGCTTTCCATGCGGATGACGTGACGTTGTGATTGTCAGCATAATTTTTGCCGGCTTTTTTTTAGCTAACCACGGGTTTTACATGAACAACATGCGCATAAGAAATGTAAATAGAATATGTGTGTATGTCCCGTGAACAGTAAAATTCGGATAGGTGTTTTGGTTCTGCGTTGTCATATCATAGTTTGATATTAATTAAATGCATTGTATATTGTATGTTATGGGTGTTAACAACAATTAAAAGGGTGAGCAAGTTATGCTTGCTGTTTGAGATCGCGAAAACACACTAGTGTATACATTTATACTATAGACTATACATACATGAATGAATTTTCGGTCCGGCAATTTTGATTTCGGTCCGGCATGTTTTGACTGGTTGTCGAACCGAATGTCTGACGCTTTTTTTGAGCTTTCGGGAAGTCTGAAATGTATTATGGTACTACATTGTAGGCCCCTATGGAGTGAACCATGGAGTGGAGCAGTTTGAGGATGTGGTCAAGTATGCGGAGGAGCGACTGGCAGAATTCCTGCAGAGGAGTCCCGCCATTGACACGTTTGACTTCTGCGTGCCGAAGTTCATCGTGGGGAACTGCCTCAATCTAAACCCCGGCCACTTGTATGACCGAGTGTATGTGGGGGCGGGTTGCCCACCAGAACACGAGAACTACATGAAGAATTTGTTGAAGGTTGGCGGAATCTTGGTGATGCCGCTAAATGACAGGGTACGTTTGCATAAGGCTGAAAGGCACTTTTTCCCAAAAAAATTTCTTTCTTTTTCTCCTACTCTTCTTTTGGCACTATGTAATGGCTTATTAAAACAAGTAAATAATTGCAGATTAAAAGTAACAACATAAGCATCCTTTTAAATAAAATTCTAAATAAAGACTTATTAATCACAAATGGTCATTTGTAAATGCAATCAGACGTAAAAAGGCAATCAGTTTGTTTATTTATTGTTTGTTTATTTGGATTTTTCGCCATATTCAACAGTATTTCAGTCATATTATGGTGGTAAGTTAACCTACTCACACTTTTCCTGGGTAAGCTGGTTTACGAGTACTAAGTGCACATACTTGTGCCAGTAACTGACTACTGCCCTACTCAAATCAGAGGTAGGGGGAGAATGGCCGTAGAAATAATTTCATGACCAATCCCCACACAAGTTATGTGGCCGGACTGGGAATCGAACCCGCGATCCTCGGATTTGTAGTCCAGCGCTCTACCAACTAAGCTAGCCGGCCTGGCGCAATCAGTTTGAAAGTTCATAATTAACATAAGTGCCTTCAGATTGATACACCATCAGCATTAAAGTGCTCCTATTTATAGAATTTAACTTTTTGTACTTCATATTTTTTATAACTGTCAAAAATAGGAATTATTTTTGCATTAAATCAACAATAAATTTTGGAAAGGACTTGTCAATGCAGCTGGCATTTTCGTTTGTTTCCATAGGACTTATATTGGCACAGATTTTCTTTAAAAAATATGGAATGCTAAATATTACACAAGCAAAAGAATCTACGGAACAAAAGTTTAAGTCAACAAAAAGACAATATTTATAACATTTCAATATGACTTTGTTTTCAAAATTTACACAGTATTTCACAACTTGTGTATATCTGATTTATATAATTTAATCAGACTGTAAAAAATTACTGGAAATACCAAAATCTCTACCGGGTTACTCTTATTCCGCTATCTTAAAATGCGGATTTGTTTAATTTTAAGCCGCTGTCTTTGGGATCTAAATCAGTACATCGTAATTTTAGTAATAGTTCGTATGAACGTTTATGGTGTTGATTCATCCGAAATCTGTTTTCTTATTTATAAAAAGGCATTGTTCAAAAGCACTTGGTACGAACGGAATATACTATAATGTACATGCTGGTTTTACTTAAGAGTCATCACCAGTTATCTCATACAGAATATAGACGATAGCAAAGTTACCAAAATGTTAATAATTCACAGATATCAATGGTTAGTTTTTGTATTTTGTTCGGTAACATGTCGATTAGAAACACTTTCTGCAAAGTTTTATTTTTATTAACATATTTCTGGACTGCTCCTTTAAAACCTGGGCGCGATCGTCAAAAAAATAGTAAATAGATTTTTTTTTGGCATTAAATCAAATTCCTGGCGGGTCATTAGAAAATGTTGCGGCGCTGCCTGAGAAACAAATCATTATTTGTTTTAGCCTAATGTTGAATTATGCTTTAATAGTTGAAGTCTGCAACTGGGTTCCTTTCCTAATTACCTGTATATTCATTGTTCAGTTAGTATGATGAATTTATTGAAATTGTCTAATGCTTACACAGTCAGTGATACATTATGTTTGATCAGTGTGAACGATATACCATGTTCGGTCAGTGTGGTAAATTCAATAATGAAATAAAATGACCATGCTACATTGTACCTTGTATACTTGTAGTAATCTCATTTAACATATGCTATGAATTGGGGTCATGGAAGTATAGATATGAGGCGCGTCGTGGGGAAACCGGTCTTAATGCATGTGCGTAAAGTGTCGTCCCGTCCCAGGACGGCACTTTCCGCCTACAGTGGATTTATGTTTAGAAGAGACTTTTTTGAAACATAAAATACCATAAAAGCGGAAAGTTTTGTCCCGGATCAGCCTGTGCGGACTGCACAGGCTGATCCCGGATGACACTTTACGCACATGCATTAAGTATAATATATTTTAAATAATAAAAATGAAAATAAATTTGTCAATAAATCCTTGATACCACTAGTGGATCCAGGTGGGGAGGGCCCACCCAGCACGCCCCCCCTCCCTAAAATCCGGACCATACACATATGGGCATATATAAAACAGTCAAAACTGGATAAATATGCTAAAAATGTTTTTGCTCACTTCGCTCGCTCATTTTGCTAAAAGATACACATCAACTCAGTAAAACTCAGTAAAACATCCCTGACCTAGCCCGCCCCCTACAATTTCTTACGTACACCATAGTACCGGCCACAAAGTTCATCGAAAACGATTAAGTATAGACAATTGGTATACATACCTGTATTATTAGATGATATTGTTCTTTTTTTTGAAATACAAATATTATCTCTTGATGTCAGATGCAATACACTGTTGGCAGAGGAAAACAAATAAAACATTTATACTTTTCAAATAAATATGATTTAAAGTTGAAATTCAAGTCAAATCAATGACTACTTTCGAGTTTAAACAGTTTTGTCTCGGTCAATAGTTTAGTACACCGTAGCACCGGCACCAAAGTTCACCGAAAACGATGACAATTGGTATATATATACCTTTCGTTTTAGATGATATTGTTTTCTTTTTTTTAATTCATATATTAACCGGTATATAAAAATGTCAGATGCAATACATTGTTGGCACAGGATACCACATAAAAGCCATTTATACTTATAATATACTTATAAATAAATATGATTTTTTTTTAAAGTCAAAATTCAAGTCAAATCAATCACTACTTTCGAGTTTAAACAGTTTTATCTCAATCAATAGATTAGTTCCCAAAAATCTAAATCGACAAACTTGTTGTTAAATGTTCCATTAGCAATCACACCAAATGTTATTTGTTTTATCCATTCATAAAAAAATATATAAAGTGAGAGGTGTCCACAAACTTTGGGTCCGATTCCTGGCGATTTCATATTTTTTTCGGGCACCATATGTCCGCGAAATTGACACAATGTCGGCATCACTAGCCATATTATTTCACAACAAAATCATATACGAGTACCTGTTCACAATATTTCGTGTAAAACATGTTCGTCTGTCTATCCGTTTGTTTGGTTCGATGAAAAAAAAACACAGTGCATAACGCATGTGAAGATAATTGATCAGCATGACTGTGAACGTGCGAGTTATTTAATGGCATTCGATTCGAAAAGAGAACATTGCACTTCGGTAAATGAATAATACAAATAATTTTTGGTGCGTGTGCGTTTGAATTTAGTCTGCTACGGATTTTTACGGATGTTTAAAGATTTTCCTTATATAAATAACATTGAATGTCAAATAGTATTTAGTGGACGGCCCATCAAACAAGGGTAATTTACTGCCAAAACAGGTGTATGACACAAAGATGAACCAACATGTATTTCGAACATAATACGGTGAAGTATTAATTTTTTAGTGAAACAAAGTTCATTTGATGATGATGATGATGCTGATGATGATGTGCACAGATTTATTATATATCTTTGATACGGTTCTGTAGCTGATCACTGCAAACCCACAGACAACATAAAGAGGTTTACAAAAGATTACGCCCCCCCCCCCATCCCGAAATCCTGGATCTGCGCCTGGATACATCTCTAATGTCATTGTGTCTTACATTAACTGAACGTTGTTTTTGATGTTTTAAATTCCAGTTAATCCAGGCAAAAAGAGAAAGTGAAACAGAGTGGAGTGTAACCAACAAGTTACCTGTATCCTTTGCCACGCTTGCTTCACCTCCCTTGAAACCCCCACCTGATCTGATAGACCTGCGTAAGAACTTTGTGTGTTGTGCCTGTTTCTACCAGAACTTATGAGCAGATCTGTAAACTGATTTGAAGCATACAATAGTACTTGCAGGTTAAATCTTTTAGCAAATATGTACTTATATTATGTAGAACTTAAGATGATATGAAGTTTACCCAGCTTATTGATATTTTAGTTGGAACTACTCATGTGTTGTTAGCTGTAATTCAGGATAATTTGATCATTGAGTTAGAGTACTGTACATTCTTTTGTTTGGTATGTAGTATGTATATAAAATACTCTGCCCCCCCCCCCCCCCCAAAAAAAAGAAAGAAAATCCCACCCATAGTTCTTCAAAATACTATTTCATATTTTCAGCTGAGCCAGTTCAGCCAAACCTTCAGGAACTGTGCCGTTGCACTGTTCGCAGAGTTCTCCGAAGTAACATTTACAAGAGGCACCCAGACCTGACCAAGGTCCGCAAGAGGAGGAGGAAGCCAAAGACGGAGAAGAAGTCACACGGAGCCATGTCGAACCTGAACATCATGCCATTCAGCATGGGAATGATGATACTGCATCAGATGGATAGGGACAGCGACAGCGATAACAGCATGCAGGATCATTATCTGCTAGAGGAGGAGGGAGAAGAAAGTCCTGATCGTAGTAGAGATCAGGGTGCTGGCAGAGACTCTGAAGGTGAACCTGTTGAGCTGGAAAGTGATGCTGAGGAAGAGGAGGCTAGGGATATTACACAAGATGCAACATTTTCCACGGATGATGAGGATGATCACAAGACCAGTGCCTGTGATAATGGGGAGAAGAATGGGGGAAAGGGAGACAAGGATGTCGAAGAAAAGGCAGCGGGTGAGATGAATGAATTGAATGGGAAACAAGTGTTGGATAATGGACCAAAGGATGTAAAGGATGAAGGTTTGGATGAAGACAGTGAAAAGCACAGTGATTATGCAAGTGATGAAGAGAATGATCACATTGATAATGATGTCATACAAAAAGTTAAAGAGGCAAACGGAGTGGCAGACAAGAAAAATGAACAGTATGGACATACTGAGGCCAAATTGTTTCGGATAAATGACTTCATATCTAACATGGTTTCTTCTTCAAATCATTGCATGCAAGGACCAAGTGAAGAAATAACTCCACCTGAGGCCGACTGGTCAGATGACAGTGACGAGCGTGACCACAGGAAATACAATGTGGAAGAATTCATAAGACAGGGAGCAAGACCACCACCTAAGCTAAGGTACTCCTCAACTACAAGCGTGGATACTTCCACCACTAGTGGCATTGGATCGTTTGTTGAAGAGCATTTTGACTCGGAGATGGGCAGGTCTTTTGGGGAAAGGACATCCTGCCTGTTGAGCCCTGTGGATCAAGACCCTCTCAGCTCGAAGCACGGTCGCCGTAGTAACATGGATATTGAGGAGGATCCGGAGGTTGAAGGTCAGGAAGAAGATATCTGTGAGTTGGACCGCGGTACGCTGTCAGGCTACATGATGGAAGACATAGACACATTACCCCTGCCACTGGCAGTGAAGGCATATCTTAAATACTACCGCCAGTAGTGACCTGGGCCCAGGGCCCAAACCTTCTCAATCTCAAATTTAGTCTCAACATAACATATTGACCTATGAAAATGTTTGTTACAAATGAACATCAATTTTCATGGGATAATATTAAGTTTAAGACAAAGATTTAGATTAAGAATGTTCATGTCATGGGACGTGGGCCAGTACCCATAAGGCTCCTTAGTAAAAACTAAATTAAATTTCTTGAAGTCATAACATTCGGTTATTATGTGGATGTTTCAATTTAAAAACTATTTTGTATTAAACTTTTTTTCTGAGATGCTTATTATTTTACCATTTTCGAACATAAAATATTGATTTTCACATGCAAAATTTTATTCGAAATTATCATTAAGTAAAGACCATAAGGTCATCCTTGAGAGCTTGATGGATATGATTCCTGTTCTGTGTGGTGTTTGCCAGGAATCTGTGACGTTTTTCTGTAGATGTAAATTCCACTTAAGTTTACTAGTCAAATGTCAAGGCGCAAACATTTCCTGCACTAGCCTTTTAGAAACACATGTCACATACCAATATATGACTTTATCTTGAAAAGATGTTGAATTTAGTGTTTACCAGTACTTTTAAAATGAATCTTTGACTGAAGCAAAAAAAATCCTATTGGTAAAAATACTAGTATAGTATTAGGCCGTGTAGACCAAAAGAATAAATTTTGAAAGAATTTACTTTCTAATATTTTGTAATTGTTCTTCTCTTAGTACAGGTAATTGAGTAGAGATGTCTGCACCTTTATTGTATGCAATGTTTAAATAAATGCACTTTCAAGTACAGGGATATTGTACTTTTGAGAATGTGGTATTTTTGGTAAATGCAACTTTTGGTGTTTGTATGTTGTTGGCAAAATATATTTGGCATTTCCTATTGTGATCTTTTTATGCCCCCGCCATCTTGATGCGGGAGGCATATAGTGATTGTCCTGTTTGTCCTTCCGTCCGTGACAAGGTTAAGTAGATTTTAGCGTTTCGTCTTGCATCAACACCGCTTACTACAACACTTGGATACTTACACAGTTGTTGCTTATGACCATTCCACAATCCACCCATATCACCGAACCTCACTTTGACCTTGACCTAATTTGGACTAAGAAATGGGCTACCCAGCACCAACCAGGGGCATGTGTGTTTAATAAACACAGAATCTTGTTTTTTGTTGTTATCCAGTATATTGTGATCAGCTGTTCAGTCAGTTACACATAAATTTTGTTTTGTGATTGAGACTGTTGTTAACCAAAATTAAAATGTTTATTTTCTACCATAAGGTCTTTAATTGCTAAATTTGTGAAGGAAATATACATTTATTTTCACTTTAAGTTGATTGTCTCGTGTCCTTTTATGAATAGAGACTTTTTGATTAAATTGTTAAAAATAGCATTCTTGCATTAAAGTTCTTGTTCGTAAGACCTTTCACAACAGTATTGAATCGAGGCTACATTGGAAATTCTGATACATTTCAATTTCATACCGGTATATTTTGTACCATATCTTTTTGTAGTCAAAACGTTAGTCATGGAATTAAGATTTTTTTTTCCTCTGTTTATTTGGCATTTCATTACATAGACTGACATATAATTATAGTATTTAACATTAAGCTTATTGCTCTCAGTGTCATATTATTGTATTCTAGATATAAAAAATTATGTGGGTAATATGTAAGTTAGTATGAAATACTAGGACACCACATTTTATATCTTTGTTCATCATTTAATGGTTCTGTACTTTCAATGTATTTGCCATGAATACTGGTATGTGAATGTTTGTGATAAATTAGTGCTGTTGGTTAAATATTTTCATACATCATTGATCTCTCTGCTGTAATATATTCCTTGTGCATTAACAGTAACGTCTTTGTTTATTATTAGGTGTAAATGTTAATTGAACATTTATTAATACATGTATTTATAATTACGCTTGTTTATAAAGTTTTTATGCCCCCAGCATCTTGATGCTGGAAGCATCTGGTGATTGTCCTGTCCGTCCGTCCTTCCGTCGATGACAGGGTTAAGTAGATTTTACTGTTTCGTCTAGCACCAACACCACTTACTACAACACTTTAATACTTACACAGTTCTTGCTTATTACCATTCCCTATCCACCAATATCACCCAACATCACTTTGACCTTGACCTAATTTGCACTTAGAATAATTCAAATGGGCTTTTTCTTGGTGAACTAGATTTTACTGTTTCGTCTAGCACCAACACCGCTTGCTACAACACTTGCTTATAACCATCCCCAATCCACCCATATCACCCAACCTCACTTTGACCGTGACCTTATTTGGACTTGTAATAATTCAAAAGTGCCATTACTTGGTTTACTAGAGTT
Source organism: Congeria kusceri (assembly GCA_027627225.1). Taxonomy (NCBI): domain Eukaryota; kingdom Metazoa; phylum Mollusca; class Bivalvia; order Myida; family Dreissenidae; genus Congeria; species Congeria kusceri. The sequence goes on along the minus strand of CM051032.1, from coordinate 26,456,428 downwards.
TACCATTTCGTATAGCAACAACAACGCTTACTACAATACTTGGATATTTACACAGTTGTTACTTATGACCGTTCCCAATCCACCCATATCACCCAACCTCACTTTGATCTTGACCTAATTTGGGCTAAGAAATGGGCTATCCAGCACCAACCGGGGGCATGTGTGTTTATCAAACACAGAATCTTGTTTTAACAGTACTTATTTCTTCATATGAAATAAGACTTTTCACATGTTTTCTTAATTGAAAACATACCAGTATGTTTAAATTGCAATTTTGAAGTAGTGAACACAAAATCATGGAAACTACCCTCCCAAAGCCTGACCAGTTAAAGGGTGATAATAATGTATGGCTCTATAATAGCTGACTGGAGTAAGCAACTATTTCCATACCGTGGTGTTCTTGTTAGACTTTTGGCGGAAGCCTACAGTCTTTAGTAGGACGATTTTGAGAGATTGAATTGCATGACCCACTATTACTTTGCAGGCTACGAAGCGCTAACGATCGATACCACCAAATTTATATGCTCCATTTACTATTTCAGCCGATTCAGAATAAGTTTTACACATTGACTGTTATGCATGGTATTGTGCTTGCATTAAGTAGTTTGCATACAACTATATATTTGCCAAGATATTGAAAGTAGGGAGTATAACACTTGAGTAGTTGAGTAGTTTGATTTGTTCTGTGTGCAAATGGCATTGCAGACAATTCAATTTCATTCAAACAAATGTGTCCTTTCTGTTTGAAATTCTTTGCACTCTGTTGTGATAATAATTTCCCTCGAGTTTGGTGGCTTTCCTTTTCTGGCCAACAGTCTTTCGACACTACCAGTGTTTTGATTTTGATGAAGTATGTTATATACAGAGTGGACTATTGAAGGTTATAGTGAATGTTAGATTGGCAAGTGGCAAACTGGCTTAAATCTTGTGTTCCCATGCCTAGGCCTTAGTTATTTTTCCCTCCGAGTTTATTTCTTTGAGAATGTTTTCTTTTGTTACTTTCATGGTGTTAATTTGTAGATCATGTGTTCATGAAGTGGATTATAGTTGCAAGCTACGTGTAAACTAGCACATTACCTTCACCAGCATCAAGCAATATGTACTGGTAATCAGTATTTAAACAAATCATCAAGGTCAACTTTTATGAACTACTAGTATCTGTATTAACTAAGTTTTAACGGTTAATCAAGTCGGTCATGTCCCTCATTTTAAAGGAGAACTTCTCACAATTTGTACATGTATACTGTTCCATTAGCATCATAACAGAACTGGATATAAGTTTACGTTCACAGCACTATTGTTTTTTTTCATACGTTATATTAGATGTTAAATTTTTGCTAACATTTTTCACAATGCTACGTAGCAGTTTGCATCTTGCATGAGATAGGGGTAGTAATGTACAAGGATGCAACAGTATCTAACTTGCAAGTCCATAGCATGCAACGTTTTAACATAATTTGCATCGCGTATATGGATAATTATACATACCATGCAAATATTGTATGTCAACCAAAAACCGGCATCATGTTTTCTGAAAACACAACAAAACCAACAACACCTAAATACCATTATAAAAATAATTTCACATATAAATGTAGCTATGTTAATTGTGTGCTTAAAGGTTTACATGCTTGTAAATAGTTTAATGTTTTGTTTCTGTTTAAAATGTTATCTTTTCTTTTTGTATTTTTGTTTGTGTTTTGTACATACATGTGGCTACTTTATGCTTGTTCAACCTTATTGGGCATTGTCAGTTTTCCATTTGTATCCTTCCAGCCTTCTGTAAGACTTTGGCAACTAACATATGTCAACATATATACAAATATAATTTGGGAAACGTATATTCATATCAACTGTTTTCTTTTATTTTTTTGCAGACTTTCTTACGTATTACCTTGTGCTGATAGAAACATACCTGTATTAAAAAATAAACTGTTTCAAATATCGGCACTTGAATAAAAATAAAACCAGACAACTTAACAATATTTGATTTAACATCTTTTGATTTTGCCTGCTTGTATCTTAAAGATCATTGTGCTTCTCTTTTTTGAATTTTAAACATTTACTGGTTTATTATTATATACTTCAGTCATGAAAAAGAGCTTCAGAATCCATTATGGTTCCATGGTCTTTAGTCAGAGCACTTGCCTAGAGGTTTATACAGATTTAGTTGTAACCAGGATAGCTGCTTCAGGATCAGTTCATACAGCTTGGATTCTTTTCACATTGTTAATTTTTTTTTGGTTAGGTTAAATAATGCATTTATCTACATTTGTGTTGTTAACGAAATGTAAAATTTAAGTATTGTCGTATATTAAGAAGGATCATAATGTTGAAAAGGTTGGAACTTGTTTATTATCAGTGACCAACAAATAAGATACATTTTCAGATTGTGATATTCTCCTTAAATAATAGTATTTATAAATATTCGCTGTTTCCTAAATATTTTTGGGTTGAATACTGTATACTAAAATGTACCATGTTCTATCTGTAACTTGCATGCACCAAACACTGTTGACTATAATGTTATATTGTACAGAACTGTTCACCATTTTCAATCATGTTGCTTGGAATAAATGGTTGGATACCAGAACTCTTGTAGTTTATTGTACTTCTTGCTTATTTGGGTATTTGAATTGTATTGGCAGTGATTTTTACCAATTTTGGAAAAGTATTAAATATGTGATTTTTTTCTGGAGAGGTTCAAGCACTAGAATTTGGTAGAAAATATCGCAGTTAATTTGTCAAAGGGGAAGAAAAAATACAGGTGCGAAGTTAACTTGTGGGGAAAAGTTGAAATGGTAAGAATTGAAAGAATGTTGTTGTTGGGAAGACATCGTAATAATGGCACTGCTATATATCGTAAGGTTAAGAAATACCTGTTTTGTACTGTGGTGTACAAACTGTGGTAGCAACATTGGACAAATTACTGTAATACATGTTCAGGAACTGTCTTCCGAAATCATACCAGTTAAAATTTATAACATAAAGCAGTGGATGTACATCATTCTATCGGTGCCATCTGATCATGATTCTGTAACACCAAAAGGTCATAAAAGGTAAAGCTTGCCACAACCAAAAATGGTTCAGTTATAAAATTCATTCTTAAGTTTGTTTTAATACAAATAAACATATTATTTTTGTATGAGGATAGTCTTACTTGACATTTAAATGGCCCAGTACCCATGAAATACATTAAAATAAATTTTAATCAGCCACAGAAAAAATATTTGTCCGGTTGGAATATGGGTCAAGTAGCTTTAACTGCTACTGCTGGAGCTTCCTTTTTCATCCAATTACATTAAACTTGGTCAAACTGATTGTCTTTATGAAATGGGTCAGGTGAGGTGAAGAACTTGGTCACCCATAAACGTACATCACAACACACATGCTATAAGTAGCAGATTCATGGTCTAGTGGTACGGTTAGAGGTTCTAGCGCAGACTTAACCTATTTTTAAGGATCGCCTTTTGTCCGTAGTGTGTTGTGTGTCTACATTTTCATTCAAAGAACATCTCCTAAACCACCGGACAGATTTTCACCAAACTTCACAGGAATGATCCTTGGGTGACCCTCTTTCAAAATTATTCAAATCGTTCCGGTCCGCTGCATATGTAGGTCACCAGAGCTAAAAATAGATAAAAAAAACTGAGAACTAAAAAATCTCTGAAACCACAAGGCTTGGAGCTTTTCATATTTGAAATGTGACATCCTCTAGTGGTCCTCTACAAAGATTGTTCAAATGATGCCCCTGGGGTCAAAACTGGCCATGCCCGGGGGTCACATGGTTTATATAGACTTGAATAGAAAATGACTTTAAAAATCTCCTCTGAAACCGCAAGGCCCAGAGGTTACATATTTAGTATGCAACATTGTATAGTGGTTCTCTACAAAGATTGTTCAAATGATGCCCCTGGGGTCAAAACTGGCCACACCCTGGGGCTCACATGGTTTATAAAGACTTAAATAGCAAAATGACTTTAAAAATCTTCTCCACTGAAACCGCAAGGCCTAGAGGTTTCATATTTGGTATGTAACATTGTATAGTGGTCCTCTACAAAGATTGTTCAAATTATGCCCCTGGGGTCAAAACTGGCCACACCCCAGGGGTCACAATGTTTATATAGACTTAAATAGCAAAATGACTTAAAAAATCATGTCTCCGGAAACCACAAGGCCCAGGGTTTCGTATTTGGTATGAAAGTTGTATAGTGGTCCACCAGGCCCGGCTAGCTCAGTTGGTAGAGCGCTGGGCTGTCAATCCGGGGATCGTGAGTTCGAATCCCAGCCCGGCCACATAACTTTTGTGGGGATTGGTCATGAAATTATTTCTACGGCCATTCTCCCCCTACCTCTGATTCAAGTAGGGCAGTTGTCTGTTACTGGCATAAGTATGTGCACTTAGTACTGGTAAACTGCTTAGATCAGCTAAGCTTGCCCAGGAAAGGTGTAAGTAGGTTAACTGACCGCCATGATATGACTGAAATACTGTTAAAAATGGCGAAAATCCAAACAAACCAACAAACATGTATAGTGGTCCTCTACAAAGATTGTTCAAATGATGCCCCATGGGTCAAAACTGGCCACACCCCGGGGCTCACATGGTTTATATGGATGTAAATGGCAAAATGATTTTAGAATTTTTCTCTGAAACCACAAAGCCCAGAGGTTTCATATTTGGTTAAATCATTATATCGAGACCTCGATTGGAATTGCATATGGGGTGGGTGGGGTCAAGGTAACTGTTACTAAAAATAGAAAAAAATGGTTTCCGTTCAATAACTTGAGAACGCATTGAGATATTTTAATGAAACTCAATACATAGATACCTTATATCAACACCTCGCATGGGATTGCATATGGGGTGGGAGGGGTCACGGTCAACATCACTGTTACTAAATATAGAAAAACGGTTTCCCCTCAATATCTTAAGAACACATTGAGATATTTTATTTTAATGAAACTTAATACATAAATACATTATATTGAGACATCGCTTGGGATTGCATATGGGTGGGTGGGGTCAAGGTCACCGTTATTAAAAATAGAAAAATGGTTTCTGCTCAATATTTTGAAAACGCATTGAACTATTTTAATGAAACTTAATACATAAGTACCTTATATCGAGAAATTGCTTGGGATTGCATATGGGGTGGGTGGGGTCAAGTACACCGTTACTGAAAATAGAAAAACGATTTCCGCTCAATAACTTGAGAACGCATTGCGATATTTTATTGAAACTTAATACACGTATCTTATATTGAGACCCCACTTTAGTTTGCTTATGGGTTGGGTGGGGTCAAGGTCACTGTTATTAAAAGTAGAAAAACGGTTTACGCTCAATAACTTGAAACCGTATTGAGATATTTTTATGAAACTTCATACATAGATATCAGGTGAGCGACCTAGGGCCATCGTGGCCCTCTTGTTAAATCGTCTTTCGCTTGATACATTAAACTGAGGTGCAGTGTTCTAGGTGCTTCCAACTGAGAATACTAACAAATCTAGTCTGATAGCCTTATGGGAATGAATCCCTGAGCACTTGATACAAATTCAAAACTCGCCACACCTATATATTGTGTTAATTTCATACACCTAAAGAATCATACTTGCTCTTCACGCAATTTTGATATAATAAGCAGTGTTCTTTGTAGTTTTTGGTTTGGGTTGTTGTGCTTAAAGGTGACATTTTGCATCACATCATGCTACTCAACCAGGTGAATGGTAACTGGTCTTCATAGACAGTCAACTTGTATTTCTTTTCACAGTTTTGTAGACAACACTGAGCAAATAACTTTTTCACACTGGCTTTTGCAGTTTTATTTACCAGTATTGTCGAAAAAAACAAACACATGTCATTAAAGTCTGTTTTATTAACACTAAGTCACGGAATGAAAACACAAAAACACAGTATTGCACTTCACAACATTGCACATGACAAAAACATATAAAGGTATTGTGGAATGAATCATACAAAATAATCAAAATCCAACAAAAAACGATCAATTAAGTAAAAGTTGCACATGACAAAATCATATACCAGTATTCTGGAATGAATCATGAGAAATAATTAAAACTCAACACAAATATGAGCATCAATGACGTAAAAGTATACATAAAACATACAATGTATATAAAATTCAGATCCTTCATCATTGCACACTTTGAAGAGAAATGTAGAAATATAAAACGAAAACAGAGCCACAAGACTAGCATAAGTGTATAGGCAATGCACTGCTAGTTTAAAAAACACAATTAAACTTACTATATAAATAGCAATAAATAAAATAAATAAAAAGATATCAATATGTGCTTGAACGTTATTGGGGAACAGCCTTAATTTTTTTTAAAACAAGGCAGTAACATTTACATAATTGTTTAAAATACACTATCATATCTTAAATATGGTAATGCAAATCCTGATTTTATCCAGGGTATCGAGTAACAGTAACAACATCATAGCCAAATATCCTGCAATATAAATATCTTGTACATAAATCAATCACAAACAGGTTGAACTTCATTTCACTTGCCCTTTTGCTGAAGTTTCGAATCTTTGAGTTGAAAACTTTCAGAGATAGCAGACTGTGGCATCATGGTGAAAGAAATTCAACATAAAAATACTACTTCATAAACTACTTACACTATAGAATAATTTTCAGATTACATTTATACAGGCAAATAAACTTTGCAGTAAAGTTTTGTTTCTGATACACGTTTTAGAAAATAAATTTACTTGACGAGTATCATTTTTAAAATTTGATCATATGAATCACACAGGGTTTCTAAACAAGGAAGGGTAATTAAGAAAACAGTTAACTTTGAGATTAACATTTAACAAGATTAAAGAATTCATCAAAGCATAATACTTGTATATAAATATGAGGCGTGCCGTGAGAAAACGGAGCTTAATGCACGTGCGTAAAGTGTCGTCCCGAATCCAAGACGGCACTTTTCGCTTTTTAGCTTACCTGAGCACGAGGTGCTCGATGAGCAAGCGTCCGTCGTGCGTCGTCCGTGTGCCGTCAACAATTAGTTCGTTCTTACGATAGACTTCACTTTTTAAAAAATCTTGACCAAATTTGCACAGTTTGTGTTTGACCATAAAATCTTGGACGGGATTGTTATTGGGCCAGATCGCACCAGTAACACTAGAGTTATTGCCCCTTTTTCAAGCAAAAACAAGCAAAATGCCTTTTTCCAATACAAAGACTTTATTTTCCATCCAATCTTGACCAAACTTTCACAGTTTGTGTATGACCATCAGATCACAGCAGATGCCAAAAAAGGGCCAGATCGTGTTAAAAACACCAGAGTTATTGCCCCTTGTTTGTGAAAAAAATATACAGATATGGACATTATTCAGGATAGAGACCTCATTTTTCATCCAATCTTCACCAATCTTGCACAGTTTGTCTATGACCATAAGATTACAGGTGAAGTTGAATAGAAGCAAGATTGGTCCAGAAACACAAGAGTTATTGCCCTTTGTGTATGGAAAAAATAACCATATGACTTTGTTATCATTGACTGGCTTGCACATGCAATTTTTTATTCAATGTTGATCAAACTTGCACAGTTAGAGTATGATAATAAAAATTTAGTTTGGATTCAATGGTAATAGGCCAGATTGCACCTGGAACACTAGAGTTATTGCCCCTTATCCATTAAAAAAATCTATGCAAAAATGCCATTTTTCTAAAAAAAAATGACTTTATTTTCATCTAATCTTGACCAAACTTCTACAGTTAATGTATGACTATAAGATCTCAACAGAAGCCAAAACTGGGTATCCTACCCACTCTGCAGAAACATGCGTATTCTTCAGATACCTTAAATTTTCAAACCTGTCACAACAGTATGGTCTTCATCTTTGCCAGCATTCAGGTGAACGCTTTGGGCCATCATGGCCCTCTTGTATGGTATTTTCTGTTTCAAGGAAGTCTCTTCTAAAACATAAACCTACTGAAGGCAGAAAGTGCCGTCCTGCATTAGCCTGTGCAAAACTGCACAGGCAATATGGGACGACACTTTATGCACATGCATTAAGCCCGGGTTTCCCACGACACATCTCATATATTAGATGGTAATTTTGATTGAGATTCTTGTTAGCTGATAAGGTTGTGGAATTCATTTGAAGAATACATTTTTTAGTAAGTATCATTCACAATTTCTTAATACAAATTTTTACCATTTAACAATGCATTCAAGTACCTGTAAATGTAACTACACTTTACCAGAAAAAGAAAATAACTCTTACAAGTGCTTTTGAGGTAATTATGCTTTCACAAATATTCTAAAGAACGTAAAAACCACATACAAGGACACATCAAACATTGATTATAAAACTTTACAAACTTTTCAAACAAGCCTGACTTTAAAAAGTATAAATACAAATTTGAAAGTATCATGATAAAATTTGGTTATTGAATGTCAGGACAGATAGATCTACATCCTTTATACCTGTTTAATTCCAAATGGTACAAACATTATGGCAATTAAAAATAGCATATGTGGCTTGATACCACTCCACACTAAACTGTAAATGCAAATTTATAAACAATATTTTCAATAATCTGAATTAAACATTTTAAAATATGCCTCGGGGAAAATGCATTACTCTGATTGAAATATCAATATCTTCACAATTATTATAAGTAAAAAAAGTCAACAAACATTGATAGAAATTTCATAACACCATGTTTACAAAAATCACAACAAATACATACATAAAATACAAATTTATAAACAGTATTAAGTCCTCCAAAACATATTTTTTGGCATTCATTTACCTCAACTATAATGCAGTTCCCTTCATTGGGTTAAATTATATCATTCTATGGACACACATTGAACACAGAAATACAAATAAGATTTCATTTTCAAGTCCACACCTTCACTTCAGTAGTTATGGTTACCAGATAGGTAAGTGGATATGTCATAAGTCTAAGAATGTCACCCTGAAAAATAGTCTTCAAAATGTCTAGATCAAGACATTTGCATTCAACAACAAGAGTTGAGCCATTCAATTAAGAGACAAAAGTACCAAAAGTACCACTGCTTAAAATCATTTGATATGACCCAAGTCCTTCCATGAGAAGGTACTGGTACTGGGATATTATTCATAAAGTTCCTAGTAGGTAAGTGAATTTTTCTGATCAAATTTTCAACACGAATATTAAAAGATTTAAAATAATAGCTGTATCAATTTCAAATTATTTGTTCAACCTTTTCCTAAATGAAACCTTTGGATATAAACTGAACTACAAATGAAAAAGAAAACATCCACATACTCTGGGATTTTTTTTTTTAACAAAATAAAGAATTTAATAACATTTTAAGAAATTAAGAATAAAGTGTTTTTCCATGGCATTTATGAATATGGGTCCTGGTAAGAAAAAGGATAAATTTATTTACAATGCCCCTTCCATTACGAAGCTAGATTCTCTTTTTTCTTAATAGTTTCTCAGGCCACCTGTATATGTTGTTCAGGCCACCTGTAAATGTTGTTCAGGCCACCTGTACGTTGTTCAGGCCACCCGTGTATGTTGTTCAGGCCACCTGCACATGTTGTTCGGGCCATCTGTACATAATGTTCACGCCACCTGTACATGTTGTTCACACCACCTGTATATGTTGCTCAGGCCACCTGTATATCTGACACTGCAGTTTTGAGCGTGTTATGCAAGAACACGTTCTCACTTGAAACCCGTGACACAAACAAGTCATTAATCATTGACAGACAGTCATCAAAATTCTCCTCTTTGAAGAGCTTATCAGGGGCAGGAATCTCCACCAAATTGAGGCTGGCTACGATTTTACATCGGACGTTCTGCAGATATTCATGCTGTTGGCGATTATGAGCACTGATCAAGGCCAGTTCCCGCTCATTTTGTTGTACCTACAGGAAATACAGGCCAAGCATTGAGCGTAGTGTCAATAGTGGAGGGATATCTTAAATTATTTTAAATTACCAGTAAGCCTAATTGTTTTTGGGGTTAAATCAGATAGGTTCTTTAAGATTTTTTTTTACATGAAATCTGAGTGCCAGTAAAATATTGCATTGTATGCTCCTTTTTTCTTCTGCTAGCATCATTAGCAGTTAGCTAACTGAGATATGGAACATAAAATTATTGTGAATGTACATACAGATAAACCAATAATGATCCCTTTTGCCTTTGGTAGGGGAAAATAAAATTATCCCCAACAACAACACCTCACAAGTGTGTACCCACCTTGTTCTCCATGCACGCCACCTCCGCCTTGAGCTTGATCACCTGCGACTCCTCGGCCATGTTGGTCGCCCGCAGGTCCTTAATGTCCGAGTCCAGCAGCTCCAACTCATGGTCCGCATTCAGATCTGCAAGGTCCAGAACACACATATGACCATTCAAATCTACATTGTCCTAAACACACATCATCACATGACCATTCAAATCTACATTGTCCTAAACACAGATGACCATTTAAATTTGCAATATCCACAACACACATGACCATTCAAATCTGCAATGCCCTGAACCCACATTAACATTCGAATCTTTAATGCCCAGAAAACATATTACCATTCAAATCTGCAATGCCTAGAACACACATTACCATTCAAATCAGCAATGCCCAGAACACGCATTGCCATTCAAATCTGCAGCCCAAAACACACGTAACCATTCAAATCTGCAATGCCCAGAACACACATTACAATTCAAATCTGCAATGCCCAGAACACACATTACCATTCAAATCTGCAAAGCCCAGAACACACATTACCATTCAAATCTGCAATGCCTAGAACATACATTACCATTCAAATCAGCAATGCCAAGAACACACTACCATTCAAATCTGCAATGCCCAGAACACACAATAACATTACAATCTGTAATGCCCAGAACACATACTACCATTCAAATCCGCAATGCCCACAACACACATTACAATTCAAATCTGCAATGACCAGAACACACATTACCATTCAACTCAGCAATGCCCAAAATAAACATTACCATTCAGATCAGTAATGCCAAGAACACACATTACCATTCAAATCAGCAATGCCCAGAACACACTACCATTCAAATCTGCAATGCCCAGAACATACACTACCATTCAAATCAGCACTGTCCAGAACACACATTACCATTCAAATCAGCAATGCCCAGAACACACATTACCATTCAAATCTGCAATGACCAGAACACACATTACCATTCAAATCAGCAATGCCCAGAACACACATTACCATTCAAATCAGCAATGCACAGAACACACATTACCATTCAAATCTGTAATGTCCAGAACACACATCAACATTCAAATCTGCAATGTCCAACACACATTACCATTCAAATCTGTAATGCCCAGAACACACAGTACCATTCAAATCTGTAATGCCCAGAACACACATTACCATTCAAATCTGTAATGCCCAGAACACACAGTACCATTCAAATCTGTAATGCCCAGAACACACAGTGCCATTCAAATCTGTAATGCCCAGACACACAGTACCATTCAAATCTGTAATGCCCAGAACACACATTACCATTCAAATCTACAATGTCCAACACAGATGATCATTGAAATCTGCAGTGTCCAACACACAGATGATCATTCAAATCTGCAGTGTCCAAATCACAAATGACCATTCAAATCTGCAGTGTCCAGAACACACATGGCTTTTTCATTCTGCACAAGAAAATGATCATAAACAAGACTTGTCACAGGATGTGACGTAAGCCCCCGAAGCATATGCTTGTCAGAGGAAGGCAACACAATGTCAGTTACATGTTAGCAAAAATTATGCTTCCTACAGAAAGAGTTATGGTCCTTGTACTCTGCACTTCCTCTCAACATCCTCTATCAATTTATGTGGTTTTATTACAAATCACTTCAATACTAATGCAGTTATGCACTGCACAAGAAAATTAACTGGAGGGCAATCACTCCATAAATATTGAAGAAACAGTTATAGTCCTTGTACTCTGCACTTCGTTTCAATGTCCTCTATCAATATATTTGGTTTTATTTAAAATCCGTCAATACTAATAGAGTTATGCTCTGCACAAAAAATAAACAAAGGGCAAATAAATATTGAAGAGTTGTGTTCCTTGTTCTCTGCACTTCTTCTCATTGTCCTCTATCATTATATGAAGTTTCATTTGAATCCCTTCAACATTAATGGAGTTATGCTCCGCACAAGAAAATTAAACAAAGAGCAATAACTCTGTAAATATTGAAGAAAGAGTTATGGTCCTTGTGCTCTGCATTTTCTCTCATTGTCCTCTATCATTGTATAAAGTTTCATTTGAATCCCTTCAATGCTAATTGAGTTATGCTCTGCACAAGAAAATTCAACAAAGGTCAATAACTCTGTAAATATTAAAGAAAGAGTTGTGGTCCTTGTGCTCTGCACTTCCTCTCATTGTCCTCTGTCATTATATGAAGTTTCATCTGAATCCCTTCAATAAAAATCTAGTTATGCTCCACACAAGAAAATTAATGTTTCACATTATGAAATAAAGCAAAGGGCAATAACTCCATAAATATTGAAGAAAGAGTTGTGGTCCTTGTGCTCTGCACTTCCTCTCAGTGTCCTCTATCATTATATGAAGTTTCATTTGAATCCCTTCAATACAAATCTAGTTATTTTTTTTTCTCATTTATTTTACCATGTTTGACATTTACATTGATACCAGTTATATTTGTATACATAAAACATGGGTAATATAACATATATGACACATTCATTCAGAATTTTTGAGCAGTGCATAAGTATATAAATTACATTATAATTCAATCATACATAATAGTTGACACACATACAACATATATTGTCAGAATTAATTCATTTTATACATAGTAATTTACACACATACAACATATATTGTCAGAATTAATTCATTTTATACAAAAACAAAATATGCATACACACTCGCGGACAGACAGACAGAGAGACACACACACAAAAACACACACACACACACGCACGCACGTACACATACACACAATACACAGTGTGTGTTAAAGGTTCATGAAAACTAACATAACATTTTTAAACATTTTAAATGCATATAAGAGATTTCTAAGTTCTACGTTTTGTTGACGTTTTAAACATAAAAAAGTTTATATTGTTCAGAGCATGGGCACTTTATTTAACATAATATGTATTCAATGAGAAGAGCCTAAGTAGTATTGGTTGAAAAATATGGTATGAAGTGGATCCATTTTTGATTATGTTTTGCATATTTGTTTTTAATTAGGGCAATTTCTGCTTCTGTCTGTATTTTTATCTTAAGATAATTAAGAAAAATGTTGAAGTTTGGGATGCATTTTTTATTTTTCATGTTAAATATAAATATTTTCATTAGAATTAGTATAAAATTCAAAACATCGCTGTATACTTTTTTGTCGATAATGCCAAGAAAGGCAATTTCTTTGTTTAATTTTATTTTAATATTCATGTCTTTCAAGAAGTATTGCAGTTTTGTCCATAATTCTTGAGTGTAAGTGCATTCCCAAAATAGGTGGTCAATTGTTTCAATATTTGATTGGCAAAACTCACACAAACTACACGCTTTCAATCCGCATTTTGTTAAAAATTTATTTGTTGGTACTATTCTATATAAGAACTTATATTGAAAATTACGCATATATGTATCAATTGTTGACTTAAATGGAATTGTATATATTATTCTCCAGTCGGTATTTTCTTTTAGATTCAATTGTTTTTTCCATTTCATTTCAGTACTGTTATCTTTTGTATTTTGTGATTGTTGTTGTATATTATAAAGTGTTTTGTTTACTTGTTTGGTATTCTCTATCACATTAACCAGAGTTTTTTCTGACGTTGTAAATGTGTTAATCCCTTGTGTATGCAGTGTTATTTTATATTCGTTTGGAATCGCGGATAATAGTGAATAATGATTTAAAAATTCATTTGGGTTTAAGTTATATAAGTCCTGCATTTCACTAAACGTATAATATGTATTTCTTTGATAATTGTATAAATGTCCGATTGTTTTTATACCATTGTTATACCAGTTTACCAGAAAGATGGATTTGTTATTGATTTTGATATCTTTGTTGTTCCATATGACATGTTTACATATAGGAATACTTCTTTGTGAACTATTATGTTGGTTCTTGATATTTTGCCATGCGGTAAGCATATCTTTCAAAAATAAATTTTCTTTACTTACGTTTTGTATTATAGTTTCATCTAAGTTACTTTCAAATATAATATTGGTACCAACATTTTTAAGTTTTTCTTGTAGCAGGAGTTTCCATTTGCCATGATTGTTTTTATCTAGGAATCGTTTTAACCCAGCCCGCTTTAATGGCGTTCAAAAAATAAGTAATGTCTGTAAGCTTTAGGCCTCCATTTTCATAAGGTTGAAATAATCGTTTTCTTTTAATTCTGTCGGGTTTTTCATCCCAAATAAATTTAAACATCGTTGTTGTTAATCCATCTATTACTTGCTTTGTTGGATTTGGAAGAACTGAAAATGGATATATTAACTTTGGTAATGCAAATGTTTTTATAACAGTAACCTTTCCCATTAAAGTGAGTTTTCGATGTTGCCATTGTTTTAAGCAGGCTTCAAATTCCTTAATTTTTGGCATTAAGTTTTTTTCAATGTTAAGTTTGTGTTGATTGTAAAAATTTATTCCTAACGTTTTAGCCCCATCAGATGTCCAAATAAATTTATTTTCTGTACAATATTCAAATTTTGAGTTTTTCAAAGATCCAATTCTCATTACTGTAGATTTTGATGAGTTGAGGTTTAGTCCTGATATTTTTCTAAAGTTTTGAAGATTTTCCACTAGTGTTTCAAAGGATTTTGCTGAGCCATCATTGAAAAAAGTTGCATCGTCTGCAAAAAGGGTTTGCTTAATTTCTTGTTCATTGATTTTTATTCCTTTAATAATTGTATTTGCATTTATATAATTTGATAGTATTTCTAAACATAAAATAAATAAGGAGGACGATAGTGGACAGCCTTGCCGAACACCTTTTTCTACTTTAAAACTTCTAGAAAGATTGCCATTGTTTATAATGATACTATTTATATCATTGTAAAATACTTTTATCCACTTAATTAGCTGTGGTCCAAAATTGAAGTGTTTAAGACAATTTATAATAAATGAATGATTTAAGCTATCAAATGCCTTTTCGAAGTCTGCAAAGAATAAAAGTCCAGGTTTATTATTAGTTTCAAGATATTCAATTACATCGAATATTAATCTAACATTTTCACCTATATATCTGTCTTTCATGAAACCTGTTTGGTCATAACTAATTATTTGATTCAATACTTTTTTCAAACGGTTAGCTATAGACTTAGTTGCAATTTTGTAATCGATATTTAATAAACTAATTGGTCGCCAATTTGAAATGTCATCCAAGTTTTTATCAGACTTTGGAATAAGTGTAATGATACCCTGTTTTTGTAGAGCAGTTAATTCACCATTGTCAAAAGAATAATTTATTGATTTTATATAGTATTCTTTTAATGTTGGCCAAAATATTTTATAAAATTCAACAGTAAGTCCGTCAGAGCCTGGGCTTTTACTATTCGCCATTTCTAATAATGCACATCCACATTCATAATCAGTAAGTTTTCCTTCACATTTCGATTTGTTTTCTTCACTTAGTTTATTTATAGGTACTTTAAAAAAATCCGAAACGTATTCTTCAATATGATTTTTTTTATATAGGGATTCGTAATAATTTGCTTCTGCTTCTAATATTCTGTCTTTATCTTTTAATACAATGTTATCTACAATCAGCTTATGAATAGTTTTTTTTTCAGCTTTCCGTTTTTCTAGGTTGGCAAAATATGTTGAATTCTTTTCATTTCCTTCGACCTGAATAGCTTTTGATCTTAAAATATATCCATTAATCTTCTTGTCATATATTTGTTCCAGTTCTTGTTGTAAATTTTTTATTTTGTGTGTTATATTTTCCGTCAAGTCAGCAGAGTTACAGTTTATTAAATTTTGTTCTAGTGTTTTAATTTCTGCAATTAAGATTTCTTCTTCCTTTTTCGATTTTTTATTTTTCATTGAACAGTATATTATCGTTTCATTCCGAATTGTACTCTTAATTAGTTCCCACATTGTGTTTGGATTACATTCTTTATTTAAATTTGTTATGTCATTGATACTTTGTTTGATTTTTTTTTGGTATTCAACATCTAGTAAAATGGAATTATTAATTTTGAAGTATCCTCTTCCTTTTCCTAAAAGTAAATTATCTATATTTAACTGTACAAGAGAGTGATCCGTTTTATATCCAGGTTTAATGTTACATTTTGATATAAGATTACATAAGCTATTCGATATTAAAAAAAAGTCAAGCCTACAGAATATATGTAATTTACAGTTTGAATGCCATGTGAATTGGTTTTTGTCTGGATGTTTAATTCTCCAGATGTCACTTAGTTCATTGGTGGCCATTAATTCAGTTAGAAGTTTTCTGCATTTAGTATGAGTATTAAAATTACCGTTTTTCTTGTCAAATCCTGTTAAGGTGGTATTAAAATCGCCGCCTATAATAAAAATTTTATCATCGTTTGACAATAAATAGTTATTTAGTTTTTGGACAATATATGTGTCATCTGTATTTGATCCGTAAATGTTAATAAGTGTGATGTTAATATCTTGAATTTTAATGTCTACTGCTATTAACCTTCCAATAATAATTTCAGTGAAGTTCGATAGTTCCAGGTCACTATTTGGATGTAAAAATATCCCTACACCTTCACTATTTGACTTACATCCACTATAAACAAATCGACCAGGCCAGTCATGTTTCCATTGTTCAAAATTAGATCTCGTTAAATGTGTTTCTTGTAACATGAATATCGAGTAATTTAGACCTTTTAGCCATTCAAACACTTGCATTCTTTTATCTTTGTTTCCTAAACCTCTCACGTTCAACGTTAATATTATGGTTTCCATTTATGTGTTGGATAGCCCATGTTATTACATATATTACATATATTTTGAATCAAGTTTGAATATGTTTTTATGTCAACTGATATTTGAATAGTATGGTTATCTGTGTTAGTCATGTGTTCTGTATGCTATTAAGGAATCTTAAAAAGGTAGGTTTTATGATGAGGTGTTTTATTTATTACTTTATGCGACTTACAATATAGATATCAATATTGTATGAGTTTTTGTCAGTTAAGTGTCGAAAAAACGAAATTTGACAAAAAACGCAGATGATGCATCTAAGAATATGTTGTATTTTAACTACCATTAATTTATCCTCCTTCTTTTTTTACATTTTAGTCACTACATTTTTTTTTTATTCACGAAGAAGGATTTTTAATTATCTACATTATGTAGATGGATAAATAACGTTTTAGTGTTAAATGGAGTTTTTTTTAGTTACTCTAGTATGCATAGGACAAAAATTAACATGTTAATGAACAAAATACAACATAAGACATATTACAGAGTACAAGTTTAAAGTTTTTTTAGTTACTCTAGTATGCATAGGACAAAAATTAACATGTTAATGAACAAAATACAACATAAGACATATTACAGAGTACAAGTTTAAAGGCAATAGTCTGTGAAACTGCTGTACAGTTACAGGCATGTTTTAAATGTTGAAAGGATTTTTTAAGTATGCGCATAATAAAAGCTAGCATATAAATGAACAAAATACAACATAAGACATATTATAGAATACAAGTTTAAAATCAATAGTCTGTGAAAAACTGCTATACGAATTACAGGCATGTTTTAAATCTTAAATAGAGTTTTTAAGTATGCGCAGAACAAAAACTAACATTTAAATGAACAAAACACAACATAAAACATATTATAGAGTACAAGTTTTAAAAGCAATAGTCGGTGAAACTGCAATATATTAATACATGTATAATATGTTATAAAGCTTTATGCCTGTTCAATTGTTGAAGTGTGTATTTGTATTGCTAAAAGGATTTCTTGATCAGATTTAAGTAATATAAAAATCGCTTATTACATTATTATTTATATATATGTTTTTCAAAATTATACATACTGTTTAATAAGCAACATTTTTGTAAATCACGTTTATTAATTTTATTTGTCTATTTTGTGCGTTATAGTTTCATAACTGAAACCGTGTTAATGAATGTACGTGATTATATCAACTCATTTATGTTGATCAAAATGTCTTGATTTGCAAAATCAACATAGTTTCGAATGCAGTACAAAAATCGTACACACAGGGGTAAAGAAAAGCACTGTATCGATAGAGGTTTAAAAACACGAGGAACCGTGTTTTTACGTGAGCGTTCTTGGGATAGTATTCAATGAAAGAAAAGGTGATCTATTTTATACTAAAAAACCTGTTAATCAGCTTCGGCCAGTCTGCTCCCATCCAATGCTTGTATTCTTCATAGGCGATTGTACGGACTACACCCTTCGTTGATTTGTAAAGTATTTTTCCGTCCCACGACCAAACAGCTTCATTTTCAGGCAATGTCCGTTTTATTGTCATCAGTACCTTTTGATTTATGTTCGTTAGATCCTCATTAATGTAAATGTTTGACCCTTTAAACTGCTTTCTATTGGCCATTACGATATTCCGTTTCTGTCTCGCCACAAATTTGACAATAATCGGCCTTGTAAACCCATCCTTGACCTTGCCCAGTCTGTGCGAGATATCAATGTCGCCGACTTGTAGATTTAGTCCTTCTATTTTCTGGTTTAATTGTGCAACTACTTTCTGTGTTGTAGTTTCAGATGATTCATTTAATATTAATGTTTGACCAATTTGTGTTGATTTTGACTCTTCTGGTATACCGAATATGCGGACATTATTTCGTCGACTATATTGTTCTACGGCATTGAGTTGCCCAGAGTGACTATCAACATATTCTTGAAGGTTAATGGCATTTTGTTTGTCTTGATCATGGTTGTTTTCAATTTGCTTTTCCAACAGTGTGACTTTTTCTTTGAGCTTGTCATTTTCCTTTCCCTTATCAAACAATTTTCCTTCAAGGACTTCAATTCTATTTTCCATTGATTTTAAGAACTCATTTTTAATCTGATTTATTATATCCACAATCATTTGTCTAAAGCTTGTATCTTTGCCAGAGAACAGATTTTCTAGCTTTGTATTCATGTCCACAAGTGCTTGCCTTATATCTGCCATTTCTTCAACTTGTGCCTGGTCAATTTCAATTATTTCACTAATAGTGTCTTGATTTGAATTTTGTTTGCCCTTCTTCTGTTTCTGCTTTATTTTAGTGCTGTTATTAGATGTTAAGCTTGTATCTAGCTCACTGCTACTGGAGCTGCTGTGTTTTCTTTTGGATGCATCGGACATCGCATTGTTGTGATCGCTATACTTTTTTGATAATTATACCTTCATTTTGCTTTCTGCTGTATTCATAGGCTAGGCATGTTTTCCTCGTGTGTCGACAAACTAACAAAATAGCCTATATGCAACTACCTTTGTAGATTCAAGAAATTTAAAAACATCTACATTATGATTACGTTTAGTAAATTTACTAATAAAGTACCGACTTTAAAATGTTACTAGTGATTTCGTACTCCGGCTAATCCAAACGTTTTCACTCTATTTGTGCTTTTTCACACTTAAATCCAACAAATCTAGTTATGCTCCGCACAAGAAAATTAATGCTCCACATACAGAAATAAAACAAAGGGCAATAACTCTGTAAATATTGAAGAAAGAGTTGTGGTCCTTGTGCTCTGCACTTCCTCTCATTCTCCTCTATCATTATATGAACTTTCATTTGAATCCCTTCAATACTAATGGAGATATGCTCTGCACAAGAAAATTAATGCTTCATATAAGAAAACAAAAACAAAGGGCAATAACTCCATAAATATTGCAGAAAGATTTGTGGTCCTTGTGCTTTGCACTTCCTCTCATTGTCCTCTATCATTAAGAAGTTTCATTTGAATCCCTTCAATACTAATGGAGTTATGCTTTGCACAAGAAAATTAAACACAGGCAATAACTCTGTAAATATTAAAGAAAGAGTTGTGGTCCTTGTGCTCTGCACTTCCTCTCATTGTCCTCTTTCTATATACAAAGTTTCATTTGAATCCCTTCAACACTAATGGAGATATGCTCAGCACAAGAAAATTAAACAAAGGGCAATAACTCCCTAAATATTGAAGAAAGAGTTGTGGTGTTTGTACTCTGCACTTCCTCTCATTGTCCTTTATCATTACATGAAATTTCAATACTAATGCAGTTATGCTCCGCAAAAGATGCGTGACGGACGGACGGACAGAGGGACAGTCAGACAGACGGACAAACAATGCAATAACTATATGACTCCAAAGTTCCCTTCAAGGGCATAAAAATTACCACACAAATCTGCACAAGAAAGTGATAATTCAAATCTGCACATGACAATGATTATTTTGTATATTTGCACATCAAACAAATTATTCAAAACACTCCATGAAAATGATCATTCAAATTTAAGTGTTACAGGTAATTGTAAATGCATTCATTAATGAAAACACTACAAATATTCCAAATCCCCCATCTTCTCCATTGTCCACCTTCTGCTGCAGCATGGCCAGTTCGGAGGGGCTGAGTTTGGCTTGACTCCACTAACACCATACGCAATCCTAAGTGAGGTCTAGATATAAGGTATCTACATATGAAGTTTTAT
This sequence comes from Congeria kusceri, assembly GCA_027627225.1. Taxonomy (NCBI): domain Eukaryota; kingdom Metazoa; phylum Mollusca; class Bivalvia; order Myida; family Dreissenidae; genus Congeria; species Congeria kusceri. The sequence continues at coordinate 26,435,765 of CM051032.1, read as the reverse complement.
TAAAATATCTCAATGTGTTCTCAAGCTATTGAGCGGAAACTGTTTGTCTATTTTTAGTAATGTTGACCTTGACCCCACCCACCCCATCAGGAATCCCCAGCGAGGTCTAGATACAAGATATCTATGTATGAAGCTATTGAGCGGAAACTGTTTCTATTTTTATTTTTAGTAACGATGACCCCAACATTGACTCCACCCACCCTATATGCAATCCTAAGCAAGATCTCATATAAGGTATCTATGTATGAAGTTTCACCAAAATATCTCAATGTGTTCTCAAGTTATTGAGCGGAAACTGTACTTTTTATTTTTAGTTATGGTGACCTTGACCTTGACCACCCCCACCTCATACGCAATCCCAGGCAAGGTCTTGATATGAGGTATCTTTGTGTTAAGTTTAATTAAAATATCTCAATGCGTTCTCAAGTTATTATGTGGAAACCATTTTTCTACATTCAGTAACAGTGACCTTGACCCCACCCACCCCATATACAGTCCCAAGCGAGGTCTCGATATAAGGTATTTATGTATTTAGTCTCATTAAACATATCTCACTGTGTTGGAAACCGTTTTTCTATTTTTAGTAACAGTGACCTTGACCTTGACCCCACCTACCCCATATGCAATCCCAAGCAGGGTCTCGATGAAAGGTATCTATGTATTAAGCTTCATTTAAATATCTGAATGCGTTCCCAAGTTATTGAGCGGAAACCGTTTTTCTAATTTTAGTAACAGCGACCTTGACCCCACCCACTCGCTATAAGGTATCTATGTATGACGGTTGATTACAATAGCTCAATCCAATCTCAAGTTAGAAAGCAGAAACGAAAAGTGCTACGCCCGCCCGCCCAACGACATACGCCAATCTAATAACCAAAATTTTATTCGAAAAATTTTGTTAAAAATATTCATTTACTCTATACTGTACTCTATATACGTTTTGTATGGAATAGTAGTAAGGCCAAAAAATTTTGTGTTTTTCGGTCTCAAGAAAATTAGGTGGGGTTGGGATTGATTTTTTTTAAACTATTTTTTAAAGACATATTTCGGGCATTCATTTGAAAAAGATCTAAAACCTGATGAATATGGATTTCACAGACAACAATCATCACTAAAAACTTTTGGGTCAGGTATTTTTTTGGTGATGAAAGGGTCGAGTGGCCTGAAACACAGAATTTTTTTTGTTTGGCCTTAGAATGACAGACGTTCATATCTGACAGTCGTAGGTTCAAGCCCCAGTGCTAGCTAGCATCACTGTTTTTTGTTTCTTGACTTTTGATAAAATGCTCAACTTGACTAGTCCAGATGTTCAAAAAATTAAAAAATATGAAAATCTTTTAATTAATTTAAAACATGATGCCAAATGTTTAAATTTTGACCTTCTCCATTGTCCACTTTCTGCTGCAGCACGGCCAATTCAGCGGGGCTGAGTTTGGCCTTCTTGATGGCCTGTGTGGCCCGAGGACACCCGGACAGACTGCGGTGCGAGGAAAAGTTGCCGTTCACATGTCCCGAGCCATCGCAACCAGGGGTAGGGCAGCTGCAACGAAACAAAGTTACTGATATTTCCTGAAATCACTTGAGCTAACATCACAGCTAGGAAAAGGGCACCTGGAGTGAAACAAAGTTGCTGATATTTCCTGAAATCACTTTTGCTAACAAGAACGGTTTTTAAAACATGTATGCCTCCTCTAGGGCAAAAGCAATCTTTAAAACTGTAAACTTCTCTTCTAACAATATCACTTATAATGCACCTATCAATATTTTCCCTAAAGGGGGGGGGGGGAGCGGCGGGCTGATCCAGGGAATTAGACAAATTTTATTTGTTGGGGTATAATTCCCCACTCTTGAGCCTCGCATATTTATCTAAATCCCGTCCATGGGAGATGCTATATGTCCATCTAAAATCCGACCAAAGTCTATTACCACGGGATCCGGAATGATTCGGAATGTCAAATTCCCACCTGTCTGGAATCGCTTTCAGTCTAAAGTCCCGTATATGCCCGCCGCTCCCCCCCTGGGGGAAAACATTGATAGGTGCATAATGATATATCGCATATAACGATGCCGAGTCCAAGGTCTATTCCAAGACCATTGGAAGTACTGGCAGTATTTAGTGATGTCACACACACTTAGCATTATTGTTAGAATGTTATATGTGTGCACAGTCCGTTATAATGATGAACAAGAAATCACCGGAGAGATCTTTCATAATTATCCTGATTATTTATTATTAAACTGCATTTTTAATGTTCTTTTAATTCACATTCAATAAATGTGTGTATGTCAAATTATTGGTAATTTATCGCTCTTACATATTCACATGCCAATGCTCTTGGCTGCCTATCTATGGATGTAACGATATTTAGATATATGGTAGCAATAGAATTCTATGGTCTGCAAAAGTTCATTACAAGTGGAGTTTACAGTATATCAAGTTTGCTGAATACTGATTGAAAACTGTGAGAAGAATGTAGTATACCTACAAACTAGGGAATCAACATGTAGCAAATTTTCGTTGGGATGGGATGGGTTGGGTATCTTTCTACGGGTCGCTATTTGCGGGTCGGGTATTGGTATAACTAAACATACACATTAACTTTGCACCTCCAGATGGGCTGTTCTGATCAGTAAACATTGATTCTACCCTGAAGATTAGACGACAAATTAAATTATTCTCGTTTGTGGCATGTTCACGTACAGTTTTGGTGTCCGATTTGTTCGTGCAGATCTAGTGATTTTGAGTCATTTTAATATCTCTGCCCTTCTCATTGCATTTATATTGCTAGACAAAGCGCATTGGGGAGCATCCATCAGATTACTGATTTTGTTATTAACTGTCATTGACTTTGTAATACTGCTAACGTCTAAATTAGATCAGAATTTATATAATTTGAGAAGGATTAGAGCTACAAAATATGCTGTGATTGGACATTAGTTCTGTCACACTGTTAGAAAGGAACTATGAAGTATGAATTGTACCTGTTTCCTAAATAGTTATTTTTGACTGGACTTGTGTTATCAACATTATTGTTTTTTAGGTGATTTCTGGGTCGAAGAGCGCATAATTCCTCCAGCTCTACAGTATATAAATTTTATCCCCAAATCTCATTTTTTCCTATAAATGACTTTAGGTGATAAATAAGGAAACCAACAAAATTATCAATATTTTCAAGTAAAAACTGAAGGGAAAAGATACACAGATTATTTGTATTATGCGATATTTAATTTATAAGACATTAACCTTGATAAAATCTTTGTTTTCCCCCCAAACAAATTTGCTATTTGATAAATACAGATTTGTTCAGTAATTTATTTGCATAGGTTCTTTTGCTGAGGGTTAGGGCTATAAGTCAGTGGGAAATAATGCATGGGCTCATTGTGTACCCATATATATGCATTATAAAGGTATTGATTTGGCATTCGAGGAGTGTATTTGATGGGGAAAAGATATGGCGCAGGAAATAAAGGATGAATATTGAATAACCACCCTCCCACCCGTCATCAGTTTCGTTCGCTGTAAAATTTGATCACTTCTTTTCATTAACGATTTTACATTTACTTTGGTTTTGTCACATAAGAACGATGGTTTGAGTTTATATTCAGTTCCGTTAAAAGTCAATGCACTATGCCACACCTATTTCCTCAACTGGATGGTTTGGAACTCATAAACTTAAGACGTCCATACTGCTGTTCTGTGGGGTTTGTTCGGTGATGCACTCCAATATCCAAGAGCGCCAGCAGAATATTTTGTTTTATTTGTAAAAACTAGAACTCCGCGAGTCGGACGTGTCGCCTGACACCGGATAGCTTACGTGAATCAAAATGAAGAAGCACAAGGTTAATGCTCACATTTTTTAAACAGATTTATTGAAATCTTCAAAAGCACTGCACTCTGGCTAATTGCAAAGAAAAGACTTATTAAAACCAAAAATGTGACACAAAAATAAGTATGAAAATTTACAAAGGGCAATAACTCCAAAAGTATGAGGTGCAGAGTAACGGTTCTTGTGCACTGCACTTCTCCTCAATGAGACCTATGAAGTTCAAGTTGATAGCTTTCATAGTCTTAGAGTTATGCTCCGGACAAAAATTAAGTATGAAAATAAACAAAGGGCAATAACTCCAAAAGTATGTGATGCAGAGTAACAATTCTTGTGCACTGCACTTCTCCTCAATGAGATCTATCTACCTATGAAGTTTCAAGTTGATAGCTTTCATAGTCTAAGAGTTATGCTCCGGACAAGCGAAAGGGGCCGCTGCCGCCGACATAATTAACCCCTATATGTCGCCTATTCAGGCGACACAAAAACTGTCAAATAGAAACACCTATGCCTGTTGGGTCTTGGTTTTATTAACTCGATGAATATGGTTTTAGATCATTAAGAAGAATTTTTAAAAAGATGATGACGTTTTAACAGGTTGAATTACACTATTATGTTAATACCCTACCAGACCCGAATTTTCCAATGACGAACCAAACTCGCGTGAATATTCCAATGGAACCGAGAATGCGGGTATTTTTGGGTACGCGTTGCATCCCTACTACAGACTGATATTTGCAAACCAAAACAATCTGCAATCTTCAAAGTGTGTGTGTGAAGGGGGGGGGGGGGGGGAATACCAATGCACTTCAAAATTACCACATGACCTTAAAATGCTTTGCTTTAAAATATTTGATTCTTGAAAATTCTAGAAACATTTGATACATGTATTTTACCTATTTACTTATTCAGCTTGCAAAAGCTGTGGAAATATATTGTGAACACCTATTTTCATGACAGAAACCGATCAAGCACACAACAAGTTTCTTACACACAAGGTTCCATTTTCAGTGCAGCAGCAATATCGAAATTTCCCTCAATACCCACAAAGAGATGGCGTTGCATCCGGTACTTGTTGGCCATGGGGCATCCGGAAGCACTGAATAAACATCACAGCAACTTCAAACATGAGATTACCGGACATCATAAATACTGATAGGGATGTGCCTATTATGCACAATGTGACTACAGATCTACAGAATAGGGTCAATAACACACAATGTATAACATCCTACAAGACATTTAAGTTATTTCCAAATGTGTTACACTTTAATTGTATATGATTTGGAAACTGAGTGTTCTATGTAAACGAATACTTTAATACAAAATAAATCACCACATACACGATTTTACTTTTGTACAACTGTACAAACTGTATTAAATGTTCTATTGAAACCATGATTGGTAATGACAGAAAAAAAAGTAAAATAATTATTAAAACTTAGCCTACCTTCTGTGAGAGATGTATTTCCCAGTAATATGACCCGACCCATCACAATCTGGGATAGGGCATCTAAAACAACAAAATACAGGGTCCTTATAGCCAGTCCACACTACAAAATAACTAGTGTGTTTCAGTCCACACTAGGGATTTGTAAATCATTGGTCTTTTGGTCCACAACAGAATTTTGCACTCCCACAACATAATATCTCACATAGTGTTTCAATCCACTTATCACAATAAGTCACCTAGTGTTTCCGTCCACAATACACTATTACTCGCCTAGTGTTTAAGTCCGCACTACACTATTACTTGCCTAGTGTTACACTCCACACTACACTATAACTCCCTTAGTGTTTCACTCCCCACTACACTATAACTCACCTAGTGTTTCACTCCACACTACACTATAACTCACCTAGTGTTTCACTCCCCACTACACTATAACTCACCTAGTGTTTCACTCCCCACTACACAATAACTCACCTAGTGTTTCACTCCCAACTACACTATAACTCACCTAATGTTTAAGTCTGCACTACACTATTACTTGCCTAGTGTTACACTCCACACTACACTATAACTCCCATAGTGTTTCACTCCACACTACACTATAACTCACGTAGTGTTTCACTCAACACTACATTATAACTCACCTAGTGTTTCACTCAACACTAAACTATAACTCACCTAGTGTTTCACTCAACACTACACTATAACACGCCTAGTATTTCAATTTACACAACACTATAACTCACCTAGTGTTACACTAAACACTACACTATAACTCACCTAGTATTTCACTCAACACTACACTATAACTCACCTCGTGTTTCACTCAACACTACACTATAACTCACCTAGTGTTTCACTCAACACTACACTATAACTCACCTAGTGTTTCACTCAACACTACACTATAACTCATCTAGTGTTTCACTCAACACTACACTATAACTCACCTAGTGTTTCATTCAACACTACACTATAACACACCTAGTATTTCAATTTACACAACACTATAACTCACCTAGTGTTTCAGTCCACACTACACTATAACTTACCTAGTTTATAAGTCCACACTTTACTATAACTTACCTAGTATTTCCCTCCACACTACACTGTTACCTTACCTAGTGTTTCTTTCCACATTACACTACAACTTATCTATAGTGTGTAAGTCCACACGACATTGTCACTTACCTAGTGTTTCAGTCCACACTACACAATAACTCACCTAGTGTTTCAGTCCACACTACACAATAACTCACCTAGTGTTTCACTCCACACTACATTATAACATACCTAGTGTCTCACTTCACACTACACTACAACTTACCTAGTGTAGAAGTGCACACTACACTGCAACTCACCTAGTGTTTCAGTCCAACTCACCTAGTGTTTCAGTCCACACTAAACTCTAACTCACCAAGTGTTTAAGTCCACCCTACACTATAACTCACCTAGTGTTTCAGTCCACACTACATTATAACTTACCTAGTAGTTCAGTCTACACTACACTATAACTCACCCATATATAACTCCATACGTCACTATAATTCACCCCAGTGATATAGTGTTACATTCAATACAACAGCATTACACACCCAGTGCCACATTCCACATCACACTTATGCCTTATCAACATTGTCCCCCAATATTACCAGGATCTAAAATCTTAACTAAGTCTATTTCCCCGACCTGGAATTATTTGGCGTGCTTTCAGTCTAAAGTCCCGTATATGCCCGCCGCCCCCCCCCGGGGGAAAATATTCATAGGTGCATTAAACACATTACGCAACACTACACTTTAGTGCAAAATCTCTCATTGCTTCACGTCACACTTTAAAACTCATGCAGTGCTCGACAAATACTTTCACTCACTAAGTGCACTATTCTTCAATCCCAACTCACCTAAGTGGTTCATCGTCCCGTTTCTCAATCTCTTTACCGAGGATTCTCTTGAGTTTGGCCGCCTTAGGACACCCAGACAAGCTCCGGTGGGATGTGTAGTTGCCCGTCACATGACCAGACCCGTCACAACCAGGTGTGGGGCATCTGTGGAAATGGATGGAAAACAACTTAAATGCTTTTGCATTTAAAAAATATGCAGACCCATATTAAAAGATGCCAATATTTCCATGTTATTTTCTGTTACTTTACTTGACACAAATATACAAGTCAGAGTTCATTAAAAACAAGAGCTGTTTGTAAAACAGTTATGCCCCCCTCTAGGTTAAAATAGCTAAAAAGGCTAATTTAAGATAATCAAGGGCCACAACTCCACAAGTACTTGGACGCTTGGTTGATTATTTGGATGACTTGGTTGATTATCAAACTTTAATAACCAAGATAATATGCCTACAAAGATATTCACCAAGTTTGTCGAAGATCGACTATGAACTGTTGGACTTAAAGAACAGAAACGGCTAAAAAAAACTATTTTAGCTAATTCAAGGCCATAACTCCACAATTCCTGGCGCGATTTGGCTGATTACTGAACTTGACCTATACATTGTTATAACAAACATTTTTATGAAGTTTGGTGAAGATTCAATGAAAACTGTAGGACCAATTTCAAATAATTCAAGGACAATAACTCCACAATTTTTGGGGCGATTTTGCTGACTATTGAACTTGGCCTAGATATTATTATTACAAACATTTTCAAGAACGTTTGGTGAGGATTGGATGAAAACTCTTGGATTTAGAGAGGAAACGGCTAAAAAGGCCAATTTTAGATAATTCAAGACAATTCCTGGGGTGATTTGGCCGACTTTCGACCCTGACCAAGGTATTATGCCAACAAACATTTTCATGAAGTTTGGTGAAGAGCAGATGAAAACTGTTAAACTTAAAGAGCAGAAATAAAAGTGGTCTACTGACAGACTGACCAACATTAGCAAACCAAAATACCCCGCCATCTTCAATGGGGTGCATACTTATTCTGTTCAGCATCATACACTGAATATATTCAAGGTAAAATTAAGAACTTTTATTTTTTAACTTCATTAATAATAGTGACGTTAAAGTGAAATATTTGCATAGCATTTATACTGATAATGTAATTTTTATTCTGTTGTTATAGTTAGTGAAAAATTATAAATGAAAGGTAAAATTATACTTTATATACAAAATGGCAAGAACAACGTTTATGGAATAATGTCCATCAATCTGTAAAATTTATACTTACAACAAAATGTCTGTATTCACCAAATAACTTAAAACCATCAACCCTTCCACCAAGAAACAAAAAGGTAACATTTAGCAACAAAATATGAAGATACAACAATTAATGCATATAATATGAAAATAAAATATGAAACCATACCTGCTTGTTCTTTGGCAAATCTTGTTTTAAAGAAGAACACAACACAATGCCAACCTCTGCGATTTCTATGGAGTTTACCTCGTAACACAATGTGGTTACTGGAAAGAATACCCCTCATACACCAAATGACCTGGGTCATTTGTCCCACCTTGGAACTGTTTCAGTTTGTTTTATTCACTTGTATGCTTTTTATGGAATAATGTCGTATAAATATGTGAATGTAAGCTATCACAATTACAAAGTGCAGAAACTGTTGGCAATCATGCTTCCGCTTTTATTATCTTTGTCCACATATTGTTTTTAGGTTTGCCACTGTTTATAAGTACATGTACCTGGAACTGAACATAAGCGCTTGTTGGGTACTTGGATACAGTGTGCAGACATGTTGACATTCAAGAAGAATTTGCTGTTAATTGCACTTAACACATGGTTCTTCTTGTTGTTTTAGAACATTCCCAAAAAGGAGTACACTTTAATAATTACATTGCTTGGAGACTTGATTAACATATAGGTACTTTTCTAAAATAGGAGAACACTTCAATTAGTACAATGCTTGGGGACTGGTTTAATATAAACACACTATTATGTGAAGCTTAACGTCAAACATAGAATAAACTGTTTTATTACAGCAATGTTTTATATGCAGTTTACCATTTGAAATGTAAGAATTGTGCAGAGTAAATAGTGCAATAGACACCTTCATATATAACTGTATCAGTAAAATTGATTTTACCACAAAACTGTATACTTGTATACATTTACAAACTTTTCACACGAAAATTGAATTGTGTCCATGCATGCATGTACACAGTTTATAAAAACAGTAAAAATGATCAAAGACACAGTCAGTTTTAATGAAAGTCATGAAAAAATGCTAATTATACCAAAAGTATTGACATAATATAACAAAGATACATAAACAACATGAAATGCTCAGTTGGATGTGAAAAAATAACAAAAATCATGTCCATTCTATGTTTGATGTCTTATTCTAACTTCACATAATACAGTGTTTATACCAGACAGGTACTTTTCATGCACATAATATATGCTTTCCACATGACATTCAGAACTTTTCAAAATGCATTACATGTTGTAAATGTATGCGCAATCGTTAACCTTTGTTGGACTGAAATGCACTCAGAAAACCAAAGTGCTCACCTGAGAACTGGTACAGATGAAGACCATACTGTTTTGACAGGTTTGAAAATTAAGGTATCTGAACAATGCGGAAAGGGGGGTAGGATCAATTTGATTTTAAACATCTGTTAGTGCAATGGGCTAACTAAAGTACAAGTTGAGTAGTGGATGTGCGGTGTTTTTGCTAATGGTTCTCAAATCATTTTTCTTGATATTCTTACCTGACCCTTTTTCATTAAGTCAGTGACAATTATGGAAAATGCAGAAACAGTAGATTTTGAATGTTTTTCGCAGACAGTTCTGGAAAACTAGTGCAATGCGATAATTGAGATGGCTGTGCTATAAGGTCAAGTTTTGCTTTTTCTTTGCTCTGAAGCCATCAAGTTTGCATGTACAAATAACTGCATGCAGGTTTGCAACTGTTCAAAATCAAATTTTATCAATCAATTTTTATGGTCATATGCAAACTGTGTAAGTTTGGTCAGCATTGAATAAAAAATCGTGTGTCAGGCCAATCATTAATAACTTGTTGATGTTTTTTTCCAAACACAAGGGGCAATAACTCCAGTGTTTCTGGCCCGATCATGCTTATATTCGACTTCACCTGTAGTCTTACATTCATAGACAAACTGTGCACAATTGGTGAGGAATGGAGGAAAAATGAAGTCATTATCCTGAATAATGTCCATTTTTTGTATATTTTTTTCACAAACACAGGGCAATAAATCTGGTGTGTCTGGCCCGATTTTGCTTATATTCAACTTCACCTTTAATCTTATGGTCATAGACAAACTGTGCACGACTGGTGAAGATTGGATGAAAAATGAAGTTTCGATCCTGAAAAATGTCCATTATTGCATATTTTTTTCACAAAGGGCAATAACTCCGGTGTTTCTGGTCCGATTCTGCTTATATTCGACCTCATATTTAATCTTATGGTCATAGACAAACTGTGCCAGACTGGTGAAGATTGGATGAAAAATGAATTTTCTATCCTGAAAAATGTTCATTTGTGCATATTTTTTTCACAAAGGGCAATAACTCCGGTGTTTCTGGTCTGATCATGCTTATATCTGACTTCAACTGTAATCTCATGGTAATAGGGAAAATGTGCAAGACTGGTGAAGATTGGATGAAAAATGAAGTCTATATCCTGAATAATGTCAATTTTTGTATTTTTTTTACTACACAAACGGCAAATAACTCTGGTGTTTGAAACACGATCTGGCCCAATTTTTTTGCGTCAGCTGAAATCTGATGGTAATACACAAACTGTGAAAGTTTGGTTAAGATTTATGGAATATAAAGTCTATATGTTGGAACAAGACGGCCACGATGGCCCTAGGTCGCTCACCTGATATATATATGTGAAGTTTCATTAAAATATCTCAATAGGTTTTCAAGTTATTGAGCGAAAGCTGTTTTTATATTTTTAGTAAGTGACCTTGACCCCACCCACCAAAGCAAGGTCTCGATATAAGGTATCTACGTATGAAGTTTCATTAAAATATCTCAATGCGATCTTAAGTTATTGAGCGTTAACCATTTTTCTATTTTTAGTAACAGTGACCTTGACCTTGACCCCTCCCACCCATATGCAATCCCATGCAAGGTGTCGATATAAGGTATCTATGTATTAAGTTTCATTAAAATATCTCAATGAGTTCTAAAGTTAGTGAGCGGAAACCGTTTTTCTATTTTTAGTAACAGTGACCTTGACCCCACCCATCCCATATGCAATCCCAATCGAGATCTCAATATAATGTTTTAACCAAATATGACACCTCTGGGCCTTGTGGTTTCAGAGGAGAATTTTTTAATAATTTTGCCATTTACGTCTATATAAACCATGTGAGCCCCGGGGTGTGCCCAGCTTTCACCCCAGGGGCATCATTTGAACAATCTTTATAGAGGACCACTACACAATGTTACATACCAAATATAAAACCTCTAGGCCTTGAATTTTCAGAGGAGAAGATTTTTAAAGTCGTTTTGCTATTTAAGTCTATATAAACCATGTTACATACCAAATATGAAACCTCTGGTCCTTGCGGTTTCAGAGGAGAATATTTTTTAAGTCATTTGCTATTCAAATCTATATAAACCATGTAATCCCCGTGGTGTGGCCAGTTTTGACTCCAGGGGCATCATTTGAACAATCTTTGTAAAGGACCACTATACAATGTTACATTCCAAATATTAAACCTCTAGGCCTTGCAATTTCAGAGAAGATTTTAAAAGTTATTTTGCTATTCAAGTCAATATAAACCATGTGAGCCCCAGGGTGTGACCAGTTTTGAACCCTGAGGCATCATTTGAACAATCTTTGTAGAGGACCACTAAACAATGTTACATACCAAACATGAAACCTCTTGGCCTCGCGGTTTCAGAGGAGAAGATTTTTAAGTCATTTGGCTATTCAAGTCGATATAAACCTGTTTTTACCCCTGGGGCATCATTTGCACAATCTTTGTAGAAGACCACTAAACAATGTTACATACCAAATATGAAACCTCTTGGCCTTGCGGTTTCAGAGGAGATTTTTAAAGTCATTTTGCTATTAAAGTCTATATAAACCATGTGACCCACGGGGTGTGGCCAGTTTTGACCCCAGGGGCATCATTTGAACAATCTTTGTAGAGGACCACTATACCAAATATGAAACCTCTGGGCCTTGCGGTTTCAGAGGAGAAGATTTTTAAAGTCATTTTGCTATTCAAGTCTATATAAACCATGTGACCCACGGGGTGTGGCCAGTTTTGACCCCAGGGGCATCATTTGAACAATCTTTGTAGGGGACCACTAAACAATGTTACATACCAAATATGAAACCTCTGGGCCTTGCGGTTTCAGAGGAGAAGATTTGCAAAGTCATTTTGCTATTGAAGTCTATATAAACCATGTACCCCCGGGGTGTGGCCAGTTTTGACCCCAGGGGCATCATTTGAACAATCTTTGTAGGGTACCACTAAACAATGTTACATACGAAATATGAAACCTCTGGGCCTTGCGGTTTCAGATGAGATTTTTAAAGTCATTTTGCTATTCAAATATATAAACCATGTGACCCCTGGGATGTGGCCAGTTTTGACCCCAGGGGCATCATTTGAACAATCTTTGTAGAGGACCACTATACCAAATATGAAACCTCTGGGCCTTGTGGTTTCAGAGGAGAAGATATGTAAAGTCAGTTTGCTATTCAAGTCTATATAAACCATGTGACCACCGGGGTGTGGCCAGTTTTGACCCCAGACAGGGGCATCATTTGAACAATCTTTGTAGGGGACCACTATACAATGTTACATACCAAATATGAAACCTCTGTGCCTTGCGGTTTCTGAGAAGATTTTTAAAGTCATTTTGCTATCCAAGTCTATATAGACCATGTGACCCCCGGGGCATGGCCAGTTTTGATCCCAGGGGCATCATTTGAACAATCTTTGTAGAGGACCACTAGAGGATGTCACATATCAAATATGAAAGCTCCAAGCCTTGTGGTTTCAGAGATTTTTAAAATTTTCAGTTTTTAAATCTATTTTTAGCTCTTGTGACCTACATATGCAGCAGACTGGAACGATTTGAACAATTTTGAAAGAAGGTCACCCAAGGATCATTCCTGTGAAGTTTGGTGAAAATCTGCCCATTGGTTTAGGAGGAGATGTTCTTTGAATGAAAATGTTGACACACGACGCACGACAGACAAAAGGCGATCCTAAAAGCTCACCATGAGCACGTTGTGCTCAGGTGAGCTAACAAGGCATTTTTGCACTTTTTTTGCATGAAAAAGAGGCAATAACTCTAGTGTTACTAATGTGATCTGACCCAATAACAATCCCGTCCGAGATTTTATGGTCATACACAAACTGTGCAAGTTTGATTAAGATTGGATAAAAAGTGAATTCTCCAGCGCGAGAACAAACCCAATTGTTGGCAGCACACGGACGACGCAAGAGAGGTCCCCTATACCAATAGCTCACCGAGCACACTTCGTGCTCAGGTGAGCTAAAGATGCAACATTCAAATAAACAGAAAATAAAAACCAGCTGAACAAAAACATAAACAAAATACAGGTAATCAAGGCACTCCAAAGGTATGACATTTGGTTTAAAAAGAATTGCATTTTAATATCCTAAGCCAACCAAAACATTCACTTCTGATCATGTTATACCTTTGGGGTGGCTTGTAAAGTTTGCCAACTCAGCAGACAGACAACACATTGGTCCGTGCAAACTGAAATATGAAAATCAAACACACTGTTACTATATATAGCCCTTACTTTTGCTCAACCTGATTGGCCTGAACCGTAGCTCTATCGACCAATGGGCATCCAGACAGACTACGGTGGGAGGAGTAATTACCCGACACATGCCCGGAGCCATCGCAGCCAGGGGTGGGGCAAGCTAGTAGCTCCCTGGGGCCGCTAAACATGCTTGCATGCGCTAAAGATCGTTGCGGTGAGGGATTTGGAGACCCAGGGTTCGATTCTGATGGATCGTGAACTGAGCTGTTAGTAGCAAAAAGCATTGTCAACAAGTTAAAACGAAAACTGCAAACTAGTAATAAGTCGTAATAAATAGCTTAAATATTTTTTTGGGGAATTGAAAAACTATAGATTTTTATATTTATTGTAAATATGAACTAGTAATAACGTACTAATGTAAAAAATATGTTTATTATTTCATAAATATATTTGATGCAGATACAGTATGTAAGTTTACATTTTGAGACTTCAGGTCATACAGTGGTATATTTCATCCCTTCGATAACCAAAACAATTATCATGCAGTTCAAAGGACAGAAACTGTTAGTAATAAACACAAACATAACATTAAAGACCAGGGAAAGTAAACATAGAGATATAGGTCCTGCAGAACACTGAAATTTGCAGTGTGCCGAGTTTGCAGTCTTGCGTTAAGAGATAGTGGTTTGTTCTGGCACAATAAAGTGGAATAATTTCTTGTTAATTGAGTCCATCTTCAAACATTTTCTGGATAATTCTGGCCTAGGAAAAATGCAAAGCAAAATGTGTATATTTTAAACATTCTAAGATTGCAATTGGCAGAAAAAATGCAAACAATTGATTCGAGCTTCAATTCTCCATATAATTATATTTGTCATTATTATGATCATATAAATAATACAGTCTATTACTACTAGATCTGCTCTTAACAATTAAATATCACAATATAAATTATGCATAGTAAAAACTGTTAATAGGGAGTGCACATAAAAGAGCAAAGGACAGTTTTGTTCCGCACATTTATTTTTAGCTGATCTATGTAACAATACAATTTCAACAGATCTTCTGTAGAAATCTACAAAAAGCATTAACAAAGACAGCATACAAAACACCTAGATTATGTAACAGTCCATGCACAACAGAATAGCAACACACAGGGCTCGAGATTTCTGACCCTATACGAAGATTCTGGCAATCTTATCCATTTGATACATTTCCCAGCACAAATTTGATTTTGGATAACAGTTATATAACTACTGAGCACCATAATAATTTTGGGTTAGTTACCAAAATACTCCTAATAACATTTTTATATACCTAGTATGAACTTGGTCTTTTCTATTTGTCAACCTAATCTTATGATTATATAAGTGTTGACAAAAATGAAGGCATTTTTATTTAATTATAATTATCATTTTTAATTGCAACTATAGTTTTTAATAATAAGAATGTTTAACGTTTTGGTTCCATTTTTATTCGTAACTGCAATCTTTTTTTAACGGCAACAAAAACTAAAAAAATTTTTGTGTGTGCAAATGATATTTTTTGCACCTTAAGGCCGCTTTTTCATAAATATTCATCCGCATTTTTCAAATATGCATCCGCAAGAAATCCAAATAGAAGTCCATATCCGCAAAGAGTTCAAGCAGATGCTGATGACTTGGTACTTCAGCAAGTTCAATTACAAACCTTTAGACATGAAACATTGGAAAAGTAGTAGAAATAGCAACCTGTGTCTCCCACAGTACAACTAGAATTGTCACATGAGTGACCAACATAATCCCAACAATATGGACTTGTCACAAAACTAAGTCATCCATTTGAAAGAAATGGACTTAAACAGAATCTTTAATTTGTGAATGTTTAACAGTATATTTGGAAAAATGTATAGGAGCCATAACTCTGACAACATTTAGTGGTTTGTAACCAAAGTCTAACTTGACCTGTATTGTATGATGTTACACCTATGTAATTAAAATATATTAAATACCGGTATGTGAAGCCTTTCACGAGTTATTGTCCGGAAACCGCGTTTTTAGGGAATTTATGTTGAAAAGGGGCCGGAACTCTTCTCAATATTTAGTGGTTTGTAACCAAAGTCGAACTTGACCTGTATTTTATGATGCAACACGTGTACCAAAAAATGTCAAGCCTTTCTTGAGTTATTGTCCGGAAACCATGAAAACCGACAGACCAACAAACCTTCAAGCTCACACCAAATTACCCCCATCCCCCCTAAACTTCGTTTGTGGAGGTATAATAACTTGGTAACAATGGGTAACTAACATTTGTAAAATCATGGCTGAAAGAGAAGACATTAATGGTGGATTCTTAATAGAGTTCCCAATCCACCACCTGTTAATAATTTTCACCTACTCGCATAAAATATGCGCAGCCAACAAAAATAAAATATTAAAATTCTTCATACACGTACTCAGCCTATCTACACATTGCAAATTAAAACAAAGCATATATTATTTTAAACAATATATGCAGAGTCATGGACAAAGGCCTTCCATTTATGAGAATAATGCGGATACTGATACTTTAAAAGACACAGAGATATGAAAAAGTGGCCTTAAACAACATTCCAAAACCATAACAGATGAGTCAAATAATTTGACAAGAACTGCACCTCATTGTGTTGTATAAAAGTAAAACATGTAACAAGTTGTACATAATTATTTTACCAGAAAATCAAAAATGCAATCAATATCAAAACAGTAAAACATGCCAACATACAAACTTATGTATATTGGGTTAATAATTATACCAATGGGGGTTCACCTTGTGAGCTGCTTAGGTAACTAGAATGAAACTTATGTATATTAGGTAAATAATTATACCAATGAAAGTACACCTTGTGAGCTGCTTAGGTAACTAGAAATGAAAAGGGTTTACATACTGTCAATAGACGAGGCGCATCGTGGGAAAACCGGTCTTAATGCATGTGCATAATGTGTCGTCCCGGATTAGCCTGTGCAGTCCGCACAGGCTACACCAGGACGGCACTTTCTGCTTTAATGGTATTTGCTGTTTCAAGGAAGTCTCTTCTAACCATGAATCCACTTTAGGCAGTAAGTGCCATCCTGGATCAACCTGTGCGGACTGCACAGGCTAATCCGGGACGACACTTTACGTACATGCATTAAGACCGGTTTTCCTATGACGCGCCTCATATATAATTTTTTTATAATTATGAGCAATACTATATTCTGCAAATAATAAAAATATCACAAGCCTCTCGAGTCTTTGTTGCTGGTGTTGTTTTCAATTTAATATATTACAACAAGTTTGTTTGTGTGTGGGTTTTTTTCTTCAGTTTTTGTTTATTTTTATCAATATACAGGCGCTAGAACCACATATCAAATATATGATAAAAGAGCAAAGTAATGCAGACATATTACGGTCTGTCAGAATACATACTCCCATTGGTATTCCAAACGTTTACATTTTGTCAACAAAATATGTTCAACAATAACAGATCAATGATTCTCCATTTAAAAAAACTGGTGTGTAACATGATTCAAATAAACAGATTCAGACAAGACCACTTGCTTTCTGATACATCAGACAGTTTTGAATACAAGAAAACAAATAACAAAATTAACATCATGTATAATGTAAACTGATTACCAGTATTCGAACAATATAATTATGTATAATTAGCACTCAATAAAATTGAAAAAAATCTAAATTTATCAAAATTATCATAAAATTTGTAACACAGCATTAGCTGTTTACAATCACATTATGAAACCAGATAGCCTTGTTTCTATACAAAATTAGAAGACTTGCATAAATACTTAGAAAAAGGTCCAAACCCCACTCTCTGAAATCTTACACAAGACTAAACGTGCGAGACATTTCCGTAAAAGACCATGTATAACGTGCACATTTTTACCTTAAAATTCGGCTATGAAAATTTGGTGCGCGTTATACACGGTAACAGTCATTTTCCAGGATTTTTTTTTCTTTTTTTCTAAATGTTCGTTATATTTTTGTTATATTTATTTTATATTTAATTCATTTTTTGTTATTAACAAAACATTCTACTCACCTTGCATTTTTTATTAACAAAATATTCTAATTACCTTGAAATTTGAGAAAACAATAAAATGCGTTAAAAACACAGCCATTGATAATAACACCTGTTACAACCGAGAAGAGAGAAAGTGTGACGTTCTCAATTAGCCTGGCATCTAAATCTGCAAGCCGTTAGCAACAATCATAGCAACCGTGTCGGTTTGACTTCAAAAACTCTTGATGTGACTGCTGAGCTGGGGCCACTGTCTAGCTGTTTGAAGCACTTAAAGCATGTAACACGATTAGCACGTGGTCAGTAAAAAAATGCATAAACCAATACTACTGTACCTGTACAATGCAAACACTGTTGATAGAGCATTAATGAATTAGTATGCTAGACGAAAAGTCAAGGGTGTGAAAATTAGCAGACAGTTGTTTTGTTGCATTGGATAAATTGGACATATAAATGGGAATGAGGAAATATACATGTACTGGAATTAAAATGGAGATTGTGTTACGGCATAAAAAATCGAATTTTAACATGAATATTTGCATGCAATTTAGATTAATGTGTTTCGCACACAAGGTAATTATGTATGCGTATCTGAAATGTACATTTATCTGATTATGTTTTTTATGAAATTAAATTTAGTACAATATTTCAGAACAACAACAAAACATGGACAAAATTTGGTAAAAAAACATGAATGGACATGAACAAACAGCTGCAAATTGTTTTCCAGTTTTTCCCCTCAAATTTTGCTTCAAAAAGTGGGTGCGCGTTATACATGGGTGCGCGTAATACACGATCTTTTACAGTATTTAATTTCTATAATCTCTATAAACATTTAATTCAATAGCAAAGAATAAATTTATCTGAATGAACCAAAAATACCCTGAATAAACAAATGTTGGTTGGTTCTTCATCCAATACATATTCAAACTATTTAAATAAGGGCTGTTCCTGAAAAAAAAGGTGAGGGGGGAGGGGGGTGGAACGCCAGTCAAAAAAAAAGGGGTACCACACAACTTAATTTTTTTTCAAGTCATTGATAATCTGTTTTATCCCCTTTATCACCCCCTACCCACTGAAATTTAATACATTGGCGTTCCGCCCCCTCATCACCTTTTTTCCAGGAACAGCCCTAAAATCCAGAATGCACATCAGTGACATAATTACTGGTATGCATGGAATTACGATCAAGAGTTGGTCATGTCATGCACGTCAAACAATTTAACAAAAGCACTGTTTGGATTACTCCTGCATATTTCAAAAAGAACACTCAAATGTGTACCAAACACAACCAAACACTCCCATTGGAAATAGAGTAGCTTGAAATACTTTGTGAACAAACTGTTTACGATTTATACTTAATTATAAACTAACATTGGAAATATAGTGGCTTGCACTACATAGTGAATTAAATGTTTATGAATAATACAAAATTTTGCTTAAACATTTTCAAAAACTTAAAAAATATGGCTGAAAATACGTAAAATTCAAAATATTCTGCTTTAACAATGGTAGGTCTACATTTGTTAACAAGAACAATCCAATCATAGCATAATCATATTCCAAACAGAAATATTCATCCATTTAAAATTGAGAAAATTATATTACAACACTATTACAACAACTATGACAGTATATATGATTATAGGTACGAGTGTACATCTACAAACATACAGTACACCATCGATCAAAAATCTGCATGTACAAATGATCAAACAAGTAATATTCTTTGTTTTCATAGTAATAAAACCATTTTATATAAGAACAGATTTTACCTCTAGTGTATTTTAATTTGGGCCTCAGATTTTTGGCAGCTTTTGTTGCAATAGACCATTTGAAAATAATACCATTTATATAATACTGGTTGTCCTCGGTCATATGCAGAAATGGAAAGAGCTTACAGATTTGGAGAACAAATTATATTGAAATAATAAAATAGATCAATACATAATTTAATTATTATAATCAAAACATCCAATACAAAATATATACAGTAGAAAACCTTATAAAATCTGAAACAAACATTTTTATTGTATAAACAATGTATATTGTATATGAAATAAAGCAAAGTTGAAAAAAAAATAATTTAAACTAAGTGTTTTCAATACACGAAAGCAAATGAAAGTCGATTGAACAAATTAATTAAAAAAATATGTTTGTTTCAGATTACATGCCCAACAAAATTAGGGTACGTAGGTATGGACTTATTTTTTTTAATTTATGTTTTGATTTGATAAATGGTCAACTGAAAGATTCTAAACATATTGGTAATATCCTTAAACACTGTTTTGAAGTGGAGGCTATCAAAACAAAACACTTATTTATAAAAAAAAACATTTAATAAAAAAATATTATTTTTTGAAGGGTAGGTCTGGAAACATGTTTGTTACGCCTTAGAAATATGCAAACACTGTATCCTGCCATCTGGTGCACTTGATGAAAGTGAATGGGAGGCAAATATAATCAGATACAAACACTGTTAAAAAACTTATTGGGCGAGCGGGAATCGAAGACGGAGATTGTGATTATGATAAACTACAAGTATCGATAACAAGGGGCTGATAGTGATAGAAAAGGAAATGTAGTAATGGTCGTCAATTTTGAACATCTAAGCATAGAATGATCTTCATATTTGTAACAAGAACACTGTATTATGTGAAGTTAGAATAAGACATCAAACATAGAATGGACATGATTTTTGATGTTGTTTATCTATGTTTGTTATATTATGTCAATAGTCTTGTAATAAATAGCATTTTTCAATGACTTTTTTATTAAAACTGACTGTGTCTTTGATCATTTTTACTGTATTTATAAACTGTGTTCATGCACGCATGGACACAGTTCAATTTTTTTGTGAAAAATTAGTAAAAGCATAAAAGTATACAGTTTTGTGGAAAATCAATTTTAGTGATGCAGTTATATATGCAGGTGTCTATTGCACTAATTACTGTGCAAAATTCTTAAATTACAAATGGTAAACTGCATATAAAACATTGCTGAAATACAACAGTTTATACTTAGTTTGACGTCTTATTCCAACTTCACATAATAGTGTGTTCAAGAATCATCAGCAATCATCAGAAATATGAAAATGAAATGTGTATATACACCAAGCTCGTTTCAAGAGAACACAGAGCAACAAATACACTCATACTGAAACAATGCGAGTTCAATAAATGAGCTATGGGTATATGGCTTGGTCTATATAGTCACTGCTGAAAATGTGTCATTTTGGAAACAAAAGAGACACATGTGGAGTTGATAGAATGAAGGAAAAGACCATGCCTCACAATTTGTTGATTATCATTTGTATTATCTAAAAATCCCAGTCACTAATAGACTCCTCTTAAAACGCAAGGTCAATGCTTCATTGATTTTGTTTATTGTTGGAAAAGGAGATAAAAAAAAAAAACAGAACCTTTATATCTTGCATAACAGAATCACTAACTTAATGGCCAACTCTTCAACCTCAGGTTAACTAAAATGCTGGAAAGCATATTTTTTTCTATTGCAGCTGCCATACGAGTACAACTCTTTTTACAGTGGCTGTTTTTGTTGCAAAACATTATTATTTTGATATATATTAGGTAAAAAAAATTTGTGTAAAAAATCACTACGGTATGTCTACCAAGTAGCAATTTTTTAACGCAAAATAACGGATATTCGTCCAAAAATTAACTTTGCAGAAGCAATGTGCTTTTCAAACCTTGAAATATGAACAATAAATGTATTACATAACAGGAGTCAGTTTTTGCAATTAATGTTCACAACCAAGTAGTGTTAAACTGCACTTGTATACACAAATCTTGCATTTAATGGAATGAAATGAACAGACAGGCAGTAAACCAAACACCCCAACATCATTGATCGTAATCCTCTTCCGCACCAACAGCAGCAAAACTGTCTGAAGTCAGAATAGGCTCTGTCTCATCCTTGACAAACACTTTCCAGGTCTGGTCTTCTGGGAAATCTGCACTTGGCTGCTCACTGTTCGAGAGTTCTTCTGAATCTTTAGCTGTTATCGATGGAACTTCAACATTAAGCAAATCTTTCTCCTCTTCCTTCATTGTGACAGGGACCAGTATGCTATCAGTCTGCTGTGTGCTGGTGGTCGCCCGACTGTAAATGACCCTAGTGGGTACAAGTAGTTTCCCTTGATGGGCGAGCTGGTTCGCTTCAGTCAGGCTTAGTGGGACAACCATCTGCTTCCTACTGGTTTCCGAGTCTCCTTCAGTATCACTGTCTTCGGAACTTCCTGCATATGAAATATCATTCACATCATTTCTGTCCTTTTCGTCTGATGCATCTTCATTATCGACCTCATTCGTGAAAGAATCGTCAACGACTGGTTTGACTTCATTGTCGTCTTCAAGACCCTCAGATTTGTCCTTTAATTTGGGTTCAATAAGACTTACTACATATCGGACTACAGGGGCATTCTTGACAATGGAGTTCACTGTTTTCTTTGTAGCTGCACCGTCTTGTGTTGATGAAGCCGCAGATATATTTAAACGAGGCCTTCTCACGGTCACAGTAAGGCTTTTACGAGAAGTGGATGCAGGTTTGCTGGAGTTCACAAAGCTATCTGTTTCGTCATCATCAGTATTTACATGCATGTTCCTCCCAGCAACAGATGGGCCATCATCCGTATCCTCCAACTCGCAATTAACGTATTTCTGTAAATGTTTACTTCTAGCTTTTTCTATGATTGACTTACTCCACATTATTTCCTTACTCTGTTCAAGGATAGCATGGTTAGATTCTTCCAGGGCCGATATCATTCGAGCATAATTTGACCGGCGGGCCTTATTTTTAGAATTGGAATCTGTAACAGATGTGGATACATTCGTAGCATTAATATTGCTTTGGGTTAAAATAGATTTCCTAAGCTGGTCTACAACGTGGGGATTCAGCGAATGCTTGGGACCGGCCTCAGATGATGATGGGGTGATGGGGACTTTAAACACAGGTTTTGGGGGAGGAAGTGTTGGAAAGGACATTGTGAATGGAACATTATCTTTAGGGTTAAAAACAACATACCGCTCAACAGATATGGAAGCAACTGATGTGTTTGTGTTAGTACTTTCACTGGAATTACTCTCAGTGACTTTAATATTGTAGTCTTTTCTGTTCTCAGCCTGGTTTACTGAATCGGATGCTTTATTCTTCAAATAAGACGGTGTGGGAATGGTCAAAACTGCATCTGCCGGAATGGACATAACTTGTTCATCATCGTCACTGTCCTCTCCCTTCTCTCTCTGAATATAACAACGCTCTGAATCCGTCTTGTCCGGCCTTTTCTTAATAGCTTCAAGCAACTTCTGATCCTCCAAGCTGTCAAACTCTGCTGGACTTCTTATTAATGAAGCAATAACACTGGCAGCATCTGTCTTCGAGCTGTCAGACTGTACAGACGAGACAGAAGACTGAGACGAAGTTGAATCCACGGACGAGGATCTGGGTTTTGGTTGATATCCCCGTCTTTTACCAAGAATATTCGGTCTCTCTCTTACCACTGGTCTTGTTACACGAGGGGGTTCAACTTGTGGTTCAGGAGCCTCTGATATGCTTTTGGCAGCAGCCTCTGACGTCCCAGGGACTGGCATCGAGACTTTGCTCTTATTTGATTCATTGTATTTCCTTAACTCGTTCACTAGGTTTATTGTTGTGGCTGCCAGTGACTGTTCCTTCTTTGGGCCACTGTTAAAATTCTTCGACAGTATCAATGGCCGGAACTGTTTGTTTGAACCTGAAAGGAATCAAAGTATATTATAATCTCATGTTCTCAAAAATATTTACAATTATTAACATTGCAAAATGTATCAGGGCTGTTGCAGGAAAAAACGTGATGGGGGGGGGGGGGGAACGCCAGTCCAACAATGGGGTACCACCAACACAACTTTTTTTTTTTCAACCCCCAACCAACAGAATCAGAAAAAGTCAGATACCCCCCCAGCACCACATTAGTATTAGGCTTTACAGCCACCACCAACACAATTAAAATTATTAATATGTAGTTCTTTTATTCTTATCAGAGGCAGATTTTTTTTTGTCTGCCCTCATTCAATTTGATTCATTCAAACATCCAGCTATCCGTGTATGTTAGTCCGAGATACAGATAAATCAGTCGCAAAATCACAACGTATGAGGCATGTTCATTATGTTAATGTGGGGAAACAGAAATTGCCAATCCATGGGTCCGGAACAAACCAATGAAAATTCTGATACGCATACATAATTACCTTGTGCATGAAGCGCATATTAATCCATATTGAATGCAAATATTCATGTTAATATTCAGTAAGTGGTATGCCATAACACAATTTCCATTTTTATTCCAATAAGTGTATATTACTTCACTCCCATTTAAATCTCTAATTTATCCCCACCAACAAACCACCAGTTACTGTCTGATATTTGTTTCACACCCTTGACATTTCCTCTAGAAACCTAATTCATTAATGCTCTATGGACAGTGCTTGCATTGTTCAAGTACAGTAGCATTAATTGATGCTTTTTTCACAGACTATGGGCTAATCGTGTTACATGCTTAGTGCTACAAACCACTAGACAATGGCCCCAGCTCAGCAGTCACATCAAAGAGCTTTTTAATTCAAATGGACACTGTTGCTATGGATGTTGCTAATGGCTTGCAGATTCAGGGACCTGGCTAATTGATGATGTCACGCTTTCACTCTTCTCAGTTGTAACAGGTGTTATTATCAATGACTGTGTTTTTATTGTTTGTTTAAATTGGAAATATGATGCCATGTAATTGTATGCAATTTTTTTTGTTAATAAAAAAATAATGAATTAAATATAAAATAAAAATAACGAAAATATAAATAAAATTTTAAAACAAAACATGGCTGAAAATAAATGCCATAATTTTTTTCAGGCCAAAACGGGGCATTGACAAAAAATCGGCAGGACATTTGACATCTTAGCGGGACACCTTACTACTGTTATTTTGTTGCAGGGTCCATGGATCGCAATCGCAACAGTACTTGTAATATCATTCATGTACATAATACATGTATACCACTGTTGAACTGGTAGTACTGATTGGATTAATTAAGTATAAAAATCTTGCTTTAAAACATGTCTATTATATATGCTTTGTTCTAGCAAAAACGGCGGGAAATTTTCCTCATGCACAGCATGCATACGTGCGTCAAATGTTAAAGACCTTCTGCACAGAGAATTATTTACTGTGGTAATTGCTTAATGTTGTATAGTTACCAAAGAGGAGTGAGTAATACACACAAAGGTGTTAAGTTTTCTGTACAAGGAAACGTGACAGGTTAAATAAATTTCAAATTGCTTTACAACGACGCTTATAATAAAGTCAAATCCAAAACGCCTATCCGAATTTTACTGTTCATGTGACGTAAATACAAATTATATATAGAGTTAAAATGCACATTTACATTTTGTACTTCATGAAAATCCTTTGTTCTGCAAGAAAAGGGCGCGAAAATTATGCTGGCATGCACAACGTCACGTAATCGGCATGGAAAGCGTGGGTGTATTGATTGCCATTTAAAAACTTTGTAGTGCAGATAACTGTGAGATCTTTACTTTTCAATAAAAATTTTGTAGCGCATAACATCAAAATTAGGTATCTGTATGGTGAACATATGCAGTTATGATTTCCTCTTGAACAATAAAAAACAAAACAGCCGAATAGATAACGTAATTGACGTTCAGATAGGTCAGTATTGATCTATGACATACAGTTACTGTATACACCCTCCACATGACTAACAGCAATTAGCGACAGCGGATTATATGACCACCATCCCGCGAAAGCGTGACAATACACCGCTGTTTCGGTTATCATTACTGCTCCTCTTTGACACGCAGCTAGCGGGCATTGTTGTCATAGGGACCACTTAAGGGATTAGCGATAAGAAGTAAAATGTTGGCCCAATGCAACTTTTATTGGACACTAACATCGATTTTTGTGATTAACCGGGACAAAATGCATCTGAACAGGACGCCGGGACAAAACTCGCAAAAGCGGGACAATCCCAGCGAGACCGGGACATATGGGTAGCCGCATGTATACTGAAAATGACTAATACCGTGTATAAGGCGCACCAAATTTTCATAGCCAAATTTTAGGGTAAAATTGTGCGCGTAATACATGGTCTTTTACGGCATGTTTTCGTACCAATCAATTATCGTACCACAAAAAATAATGAAATAATTCACACTTCGTAATAATAAGCCCTGACTGCTGGCTGTTTTATGAAAGTTTCAATTCGAAAAGATCGGTCTTTGCGACAAAATTACCCCCCAACAACACAATTAGAATGTTTTATAAACCCCATACAACACAATTATAGTTGAAAAAATACCCCTAGCCAACCCAATTTTATCCCCTCTATCATCCCCCACCCACCGATTTTTATTATGTCAGCGTTCCGCCACCCCATCACCTTTTTTCCTGGAACAGCCCTCAGTACATTTGACAAATATATTGATTCAAAATAAAGGTAACAAAATAATGAACTCATTTCACTCAAATGCAACTTTGGTTTGTTCCTAGACTAGTCCATGTGGTTAAATAAATTTTATCCAAAGAATAAATGAGGCGCGTCATGGGAAAACCGGACTTTATGCATGTGTGTAAAGTGTTGTCCCGCATCACCCTGTGCAGTCCGCACAGGCTAATCCGGGATGGCACTTCCCGCTTTTATGGCATTTTTTGTTTCAAGAAAGTTTCTTCTAAACATTAATCCACTGTAGGGGGAAAGTGCCGTACTGGATTCGCCTGTGCGGACTGCACAGGCTAATCTGGGACGACACTTTACGCACATGCAATAAGACTGGTTTTCCAACGACGCGCCTCAAAAAAAACAACAAGCAAATGGAGGGAACTCCAGGGGGATAGTTAACGTTCCTCAACAATACACCCACACTCTGGACCCTGTGGTTTATAAATGTTATGACCTATATTAATAAATAGGTAGCCTATGTTTCCGCTAGTATTAATAAAACTGTAACCAAAATGAAGTGTACAGGTCCAATTTTGAGACCTTTATGTACACAATTTAGTTGACTGAAAGACTGACGAATCCTTTTGCCTCATAATCGCCCAAAATGGAAAAAAAATACACAGAATTTTTAAGATAATTGAACGCTATTGTACAAACATAAATTCATAAATGTCTATTTTGACATGTGTCTTTTGTATGAATGTAATCGGTAAAGAAATCTTTGGCATCAATACAAACTATAAGTTTTCTGAACAAAATGATTATGACAATACTAAGGAGCTTGTGATTCAACTGCATGATACAGATTACATGTATGTAGGATGAGATAGCCTAAATGCTCATCTAAATGAAAATCAACACTGAACTATCAACGAAGAAAAAAACACAAAAAACATCTGAACATCAAACAACAATATATGAACAAGGCAGTCCAAAGGACAGCTATATCCCCCGCCGTGATCCTTCATTAGATTTTAAAGGTGACTTTGAAGTATCACACTGACCTTAATCAGTTTCATGAAAATTCCTTAAAGGGCATAGAAGTATGGAGCTGACACGAAAATGGAGGCTCAAACATTTGACCTTTAAGTGGGACCTTGGCCTTGAGGTGGCGTGACTGCCTCATGCCTTCCACACATTGCCTCAATGTGATAAACATTTGAGGCAAGTTTCATGAAAATCCTTTAAAGGGCACAGGAGATATAGAACGGACATGAAAATACAGGCTCAAATATTCAACCTTCAAGTGTGACCTTGACCTTGAGATGGCGTGACTGGCTTATGCCTTCTGCACATGGTCTTAATAAGCAAACAATTTGAGCCAAGTTTCATGAAAATCCTTCTAGGGGATATGGAGCGGACACGAAAAACAGACACGAAAATGGAGACTCAAAAATTTAACCTTCAAGTGTGACCTTGACCTTGAGCTGGCGTGAAAGGCCCATGCCTTCTGCACATCATCTCAATGACCTAAACATTTGAGCCAAGTTTCATGAAAATCCTTCAAAAGGCATAGGAGATATGGAGCGGACACAAAATCTAGGCTAGAATATTTGACCTTCAAGTGTGACCTTGACCTTGAGCCGGCTTGAATGACTCATGCCTTTTGCACATCGTCTCAATGACCCTAACATTTGAGCCAAGCTTCATGAAAATCCTTTAAAGGGTATAGGAGAAATGGAGCAGACACAAAATCTAGGCTTTAATATTTGACCTTCAAGTGTGACCTTGACCTTGAGCCGGCGTGACTGACTCATGCCTTCTGCACATCGCCTCAATGACCTAAGCATTTGAGCCAAGTTTCATGAAAATCCTTCAAAGGGTATGGGAAATTTGGAGGGGACACGAAAACGTTACGGACAGACGGACGGACATACTAACAAATGAATACTTATGTGACTATTTCATGACTAACCCTAATGCCATTTTAGCCCCCTAAGGGACTAATTTAGCCACCTAAGGAAGTTTTTACTTACAAAGGGATACTTATGTGACTATTTTGGTCACCTAAGTATCCAAATGTGTGTATGGACGGACGGACGAAGGGCATTCTTATAATTCCCCTCCCGCTAAGCGGGGGATAAATGAGCACTGAAGGCTTAAAATGAAATAGTTGTGAACTACCGGTATGCATACATTTGAGGCATGTCATGAGAAAACAGGGCTTAATGCACGTGCATAAAGTGTCGTCCCGGACCAGCCTGAGCTCCGGGACAACACTTTCGGCTTGTATGGTATTTTCTGTTTCAAGGATGTCTCTTCCAAACATAAATCCACTGTAGGCAGACTGCACAGGCTGATCCGCACATGCATAAAGCTCAGTTTTTCCACGACACGCCTCATATACAGTACTTTATCGAATACTGGGCAGGGCTGACAGATATCTAGATATCCAGCATTGTGTGTTTTGTCAACTATACAGTAACAATGATTCAACTTTATATTAACACACTGGACATAACATTAAGTTAAATCAATAATAATCATATGTTGAAATGCAATAAACTAACTTTCATGGCAGATTTAATAAGGACATTCAGAAATAATCCCTGCAGGAGTTTTGATGTTGATTGCCACCAAATGCTACAACAAGAGAGAAATGCGGAAACCGCATTGAAGCCAGATTTTTTATTTTGCCGATGGGGGGAGATTGATCAAGAACTTCAGAAAATGACAGGAATACAAAACTTAAACTCAAATTCTATTTTTAGCTCTAGTGGCCATTTTCTTCAGTGAGGCAGAACCATTTGAATATGTTTGGTAGAGAACCACTAAACGAACATTGGTGTAAATTATTTGAAAATCTAGCCATAGGTCTAGAAAAAATTGGCGTTTAGACATATTTCTATTTTAAGCTCTGGTGGCCATCTTGTGCAGTAAAGCGGAACCAATTTCAAAGGTTTGGTAGAGGACCATCCAAGGAACATTTCCGTCAAGTTTCATGAAGAATAACCAAGAACTTTTGAAAATATGACAGGAAAACAAAACTTTACCGCAAATTCTATTCTTAGCTCTAATGGCCATTTTGTGCAGTGAGGCAAAACCATTTGAATAAGTGTGAAAGAGTGATAAATTTCATTAAGATTTTGATCAACCTTTAGAAAATATGACAGGAATACAAAACTTTAACGCAAATTCTATATTTAGCTCTAGTGGCCATTTCGTGCAGTGAGGCGGAACCATTTGAATAAGTTTGGTAGAGGAACACTAAACGAACATTTGTGTAATTTTTTTTGAAAATCTAGCCATAAGTTTAGAAGAAAATGGCATTTAGACATAATTCTATTTTTAGCTCTGGTGGCCATCTTGTGCAGTAAAGCGGAACCATTTTCACAGCTTGGTAGAGGACCATCCAAGGAACATTTCTGTAAAGTTTCAAGAAGATTGACCAAGAACTTTTGAAAACATGACAGGAATACAAAACTTTAACGCAAATTCTATCTTTAGCTCTAGTGGCCATTTTGTGCAGTGAGGCGGAACCATTTGAATAAGTTTGGTAGAGGAACATGAAACGATTATTTGTGTAGAATTATTTGAAAATCTAGCCATAGGTTTAGAAGAAAATGGCGTTTAGACATAATTCTATTTTTAGCTCTGGTGGCCATCTCGTGCAGTGATGCAGAACCATTTTCACAGGTTTGGTAGAGGACCATCCAAGGAACATTTCTGTAAAGTTTCATGAAGATTGACCAAGAACTTTCGAAAATATGACAGGAATACAAAACTTTAACGCAAAGCGTTAACGACATCACAACACCCGCCTGTCCGCCCAACCGACCGGTTTTCGCTAATCTATAAGCCGAGATTTTTCATTGAAACATCCGGCTAAATATTGCAAAGTTGGTGACAGTATGTTTCTAAGTGGAAGATTTTACAGGGCATAACATATTTTCTGCTAGGTTAGGCAAATGTATACAGTTAAATCAATGTCAGCACCGTTGATGTTGGTGACAAATGTTAATTAAACAAGAGCTGTTTGTCAGACAGGTATGCCCCCTTTAGATTAAAAGCAATCTTTAAAATACCAAGTTTGGTTAAGATCGAATGAAAACTGTTGGACATCGTGAGCAGAAACTGTTAAAACGGCCATTTTTTTTATAAATCAAGAGCCATGACTCTACATTCTCTGGGGGGATTTGGTTGATTATTGAACTTGCCTGATATATTATGCCCTCAAACATTTTCATAAAGTTTTGTGAAGATCGGATGAAATCTGTTGGACTTAGAGAGCGGAAATGGCTACAATGGTTCATTTTATATATTTCAAGGTAGGGCTGCAATGGATACCCGAAAATACCACATTCTCGGTTCCATAAACATTAACTTGAGTTTGGTTCCTCATTAGAAAATTTGGGTCGGGTCAGGTATTAAAATAATAGTGCAATTCCACCTTTTTAATAATTGTCATCTTTCTTAAAATTGTTCTTAATCTAAAACCATATTCAACAAATTAATAAAACCAAGACCCAATAGGCATAGGTGTTTCTATTTGACAGTTGTTTTTTTTACAACTAAAAGCAAATATTCTGCTGGTGCTCTTCGATATTGGAGTGCATACTGAACGAACGCCCCTGAACAGCTAGCTGTATGGACGTCTAAAGCCAAGGAGTTTCAAACCGTCAAGTTGAGAAAATAGATGTGGCAGTGTGCATTGGCTTTTAACGGGACTGAATTTAAACTCAAGAGCATCGTTATTTATATGTCAAATTATCGTTTATGAGAAGACGTGATCAAATTTGTACAGCGAACGAAACTGTTGACGGTTTGGTGTTTGGTTATTCTGTATTCATCCTTTCCTTATCCTGCACCATATATTTTCCGCGTAAACTATCAAGTTTGGTAAAGATCGGATGAATAATGTTGGACTTAAAGAGGGGAAATGAAATTGGTCTACCAACCAACAGACAGACATAAGCAAGCCAATATACCCTGCCATTTCCCCCAGTTTCAACCATGGCACTTACACACTGTTTCATCATTTGTGTTCTGATTTTTTATTGTTTAATTTTGTTTACATAAAACCACTTGTTGAGGCTATTTAACTGTCAGTATTAAACCATATTTAAAGTCATTAAATTATGCAATAAAATTTAAATGTTCCAAGAATGTTTGCAATAACTAACGAAGAAATTTACCACAATAATAAATTCAAAGAAAGCAGCATATAACTGAATAAAGTAAAATGGTTCATGATGATACTTCAAGTGTTTACACTT
Organism: Congeria kusceri; assembly: GCA_027627225.1. Classification (NCBI taxonomy): domain Eukaryota; kingdom Metazoa; phylum Mollusca; class Bivalvia; order Myida; family Dreissenidae; genus Congeria; species Congeria kusceri. The sequence continues at coordinate 26,404,028 of CM051032.1, read as the reverse complement.
ACAAACACAATTTTTTTTAAACTACTCTGCAAAGTCATTTTAATTTCATATAAAATTTAAATCAAGCAACATCTCTCTTTGTTAAAAATTGACAGCAGATCCTTTGCAACTAACATTTGAACTGTAACAACAAACTGAAAAACAAACATATTTGCAACACAATACTCACAAATATATATCGTTAACCCTTCTTCAACACAGTCTGCATATATGGAAATAAACTACTTAACTCGTATTACATTTGAAAAACACCTTTCAAATATTTGAGGTCAAACAAATTCAACACAACAATATCATCATTAAGACAATATCATTTTTGAAAATCTATTTTTGTTTAAACTCTGCAAATGAATAAAATGTTAGGAGTAATTTTGAACAAGATAGTAAACGAGGTTCAACTAGCGTCAAGTTTATTTATTCTACTAAAATGAAATGCATCCAAGATACATCTAACATGTTTTCCCCTCGAAATATATTTTGGCAAACTAGATGGCTATCTTACCATAAATAACAGGGCTCATTTTAAAGGCATAATCCCTAGCAAACCTTGTTAAGGATTATGCACTTTATTACAAAAGCTGACATTACACCTGGATATTTTACTCTGCTAGACCAAATTGTATTCATTTTTTTTCCCAAAACCTAGAGTATAGACCATATCCACACTCTCTGAATAACAGACCCTAACCAGTCATAGTGCCACGTTATAATTCGCCATTTCAGTACGTATTAGACACTCACGTTCTGCCATGTTGTAATCAATTTCTACTACGCTGCGCCTCGATGTACTATTTACTACGCTTGTCATTATGTAGCATTTCGTGGAAGAATACAGTACACAAAGCAGCTAAGAGTAACAATAACGTCAGTGATGTGTGGTGTATCGTAGTTCAAACGTAGTGAATAACGCAGCATAACGTAGCAATTAACAGGACTCTCGTTACGTTCAAGTTGTGCTTTGTACATCCCCGTTGTTCTAAGTTGTGCCACTACATGTAAGTCTGCTGTGGTATAACGTAGCAGCATTTTGAACATGTTCAAAATTCAGGTTTAACATTTACGTTGAACAAGGTACCTGCCAACTTGTGCCACAATGAGGCGCGTTATGGCCACGTTGAACTATATACCTCCCACATTGCGCAACATAGCTAAACGAGGCAACGAAAACGTGACACTATGACTGGGGTATAAACATTCATGTGTGCATCATGTGTGCATACTAGTTTTGGAAAACAACCTTTATTGTTGAGCTCCTCCTGCATGTGTTTAGCTGCCAGTTTGATGAGCTGTTTTTCCGTACAGGCTGCCAGAATTGCCTTAGAGGGGTCATCCTGCTTTGGCAGAATCACCATGTGGTATTCTGCACAAACAAGTAGTTATATTTACCAGCAAAGGCACTCATAGAAAGTTCTGCATGAAATGATGAGTATTTTGTTTTATAAGTTTCATAAGGGTTCTATAGAATTAAATTTGAATCTAATGATGTGCAGACAACTTTCATACTTGTTCATATTGCAAGTAAATGTATCTATGAGATGTATCCACTTTAAATACACTAAAAATATACGAGTAAACTTATTATCAGTATTAAATTCCTTGGCATTATTTAATCACACTCAAATTTTATTGTTAAATAGAGCACAATGGCATTCATTGATACCAATGATAGGTGGTTCAGTAACTGACTTACTGTTCTTTTTTCCACGACTTCGTTCACTGCCACCCCCACCAACCAACTTTCCCATGGCGTATATTGGGCAGCCTGACACACTAAAACACAGCAACATCAAATGAATAGCATAGAACATGCACATGAGACGTGTCTTGGGAAAACTGGGTTTAATGGATGTGCGTAGTATCGTTCTGCACAGGCTGATCCGGGACGACACTTTCCGGCTACAGTGGATTTATGTTTAGAAGAGACAGAAACACAAAATACCATAAAACCAGAAAGTGCCATCCCGGATTAGCCTGTCCGCACATGCATTAAGCCCCGTTTTCCCAATTTCAAATACATGTACGTGCACTACTTTGCAGACAAACAGATGTCAAATGTCAAACAAACAGTGTTGTAGTCTCCTATTTCACATAAGAAACTACAAAATATGAAGAACATGAAGCCAACAATCTAACCAAAAGGTACAATAGACTTATTTTTCCAATAGAATTGGATAACTAAAATTTCCAGTGTAAATTAACTGTACATATTTGAACAATACTGTAAAATCATTTTATTTTGTGGCATCTTAATTTCGCATATTCTTGATAAATGTCTAGTTTATGCAGTCTTAAATTCGAGAACTTTTTCACTTTCACACGTACATTTTTAATTATCATGCCAAAAAACAAAAAAAACACTTAACTGTGGGTCTTAAATTTGCGCTCTGTGAAATTTGCTAAAAATAGACCACCACGAAATAAACAATTTAACAGTATAGAACAATATTACAATCAATACAGGAATGAGGTGTCACCTTCTATGCAAAGATCGCTTTCTCCTAACGTGTCCTTGGCCACTGCAACCTGGGGTAGGGCAACTGGAAATTATAAACACAAATATATAAATTATTAACAGAATAATCAGTTTGTGGCTTTTTAATTAAATAACTGTGGCCGAAAAAAAAGGCATCTTCCCTTATTTAAAAGGAGTTACATGGCATTATTTTCTGGTCGATATCAGCCACCACTGAGCGTAACCTCACATAGAAATGCCAAGGAATATCGCAAAATGAAAATTCTGACATTGGGATGGGGAGTGAAACATTTTTTTGCATGAGCGGGACTATATGTTGTACAAACACATCACAATTCAAATCGGAATTGAAGCGTGAAATACATGATAAATTTCTGTCAATATCCTCAGAGAGAAAGACCTTCTTTAAACTGTCCTCAAAGGAAAATTTTCCAACAACACATTATATGACTTACCCATGACTTGTTCTGTTTTCCAGCCGCATCACTGAAAAGCAAACACCAAGGATAAACCATTACAAAAACTCTTTCTATACATCATGGTTATGTTAAGCTCAAATGGCAGGGTTTCCCGCAGGCCTCTTTGGCTTGTCGGGCCCAAAGCAGTCATTTGCAGAGATGCTTAAATAACACAGACATGCCTTAATTTTCAAAGCGACCACCCTTAATCCATTAATCTAATTACACCGATCTTTAATCGAAGGGCCAGAAACCAACGCCTTATTGATCGATAAGGATCTCACTTCCAACGGTGTTCTTGACAAGTGACTGAACAGTGTTGTCCTGCCCACAACAATCTCATTAGCCAATCAAATACGTCGATTTTTAGGGCGGAGTTTATACCTTACTAACAACTAAAACAGTGTTGGACAACAAATACTAGCACTTGCCGGGAAAAGCGAACATGATTTTTAAAACGGTTACTTATTATATTTACCACTTAATTTTATACCAGTAATTCTCTTATCCATTTCACAAATTGACAATTGAAAATATGGAACGAATAATGTAATATAGAGCCTCATTTTGAAAAACAATTGGGTGGTGTCAAACGTCATTTGTTCACATTAACACCTCAATTAAGCACGTCACTAGTACATGCACGTTTTTCTTGAGGCCTTCATGACCTTGTGCATGGCGACCTAATTTTCGGTCACATTTGTATTAAGAAACGCTTTTATATGGAGATACTTGACCGTATTATACGTCGATTAGGAACCGAATGTTCAAGTATTTAATAACAAGGGTGACTTTTTTCGGCTTTTTATGTCCGCATGTAGTATAACTTGTAACGACTGATTTTTTTCACATCCGCTAAAATAGTAAACAAGAGGGTCATGATGGCCCAAAGCGCTCACCTGAGAACTGGTACAGATAAAGACCATACTGTTGTGACAGGTTTGAAAATTAAGGTATTTGAACAATACGCAAAGGTTGATAGGATTGATTTGATTTAAAACATCTTTTAGTGTAATGGGCTAACTAAAGTTCGAGTCGGGTAGTGGATGTGCGGTGTTTTGCTAATGTTTCTCAAATCATTTTTCTCTATATTCTTACCTGACACTTTTTCATTAAGTCAGTGAAAATTCTGGAAAATGCAGAAACAGTAGATTTTAACGTCTTTTTCGCAGACAGTTTTGGAGAACTAGTTGCAATGCGATAATTGCGATGGCTGTGCTATAAGGTCATGTTTTGCTTTTTCTTTGATAATTTTCTGTCCAATGATGATAAATGTTGTTAATGCAGGCTTGAAGCCATCAATGTTGCATGTACATATAATGCATGGTGTAGTTTCATATATCTGTCTGGCTTAATACATTGTTAGAATATTAATAACTTTTCGGGAAGAAATATGAAATGCTCATGAAGAAAACAGGAAACCTGGAGAAAAATTACACAATTCTACAATTCTGGGATAATCTTGCAGTAGCCAGACAACAGAAATGTTCATATTGTACACAAATGTTTTCAGAATATACAAACCTTCTTCTGTTGAGAGATCAGCTTTCCTTGGACAACCTGACCAACTGCAAAAATACGATAAAATACTCATTTTCATAATTAAAAAAACATTCAAATGGTAAACCAGACAAATATTCATTTCAATGTGATCAAGTATACAAAAGACTATTAAGAATGGGTCGGCTAATCAAATTGAATGAATACAAGTAACTGCCACTCCAAACTATCATTAATTACTAATACAAACACGTTTTGGGGGGACAATTTATACACAATTTATAATGCAGAAATGTAAAGCTTCATAATTACTATGTCATCTCCTGTAAAAGAAAAAAATCTGCAGCGATTTTTTTCACTGCTTTGAGAATGGGTTTGGTACCCATCAAACTGGGAATTTCGCGACGTGAAAACTTGCAGTTGGGAAAAAATTAAGAAATTTAATTAATAAACAACTTAAACTAGACCTTTGTCACATGGGTGACAGCGGGCCCCGATTTATAGCATTTTTGAAGGTAGGGGCCAGTTTTTTAAAGTAACAAGTCATGTCAGCAATTCCATCTATGTCAAAGATTACCGAAAGCTTCGTGGAATATATATTAGTACATGCATGTTTACATCGATAACCAATAAGTGTAGAATATCTGAGAAACACAATAACTAATGCAATATATACATAACTTTCGAATGTGGGAGACAAATTTACATCCCCATCTTTACCCATAACCACACATTACCCTCAACAATGAAAATGAGTTTCAAGAAGGTATGTTGGAAACAGTAGGAGGAGTTGCATTCACAAGAAATTTTCTCTCTATATTCATTACAATAGCTCAATCTGTTATTGAGTAATTGAGAAGAAACTGTTTTTCTATTTTTAGTAACAGTGACCTTGACCCCACCCACCCCCTATGCAATCCCAAGCGATGTCCTGATAAAAGGTATCTATGGATGAAGTTGAATTATAACAGCTCAATTTGTTCTCGAGTAATTGAGCGGAAACCGTTTTTCTATTTTTTGCAACGGTGACTGACAGTACACTTAAGATACACTTAAGATGTTTTTGGAATCTGGCCCCAGGTATTCTACAGTCTCAGGGACTTTGATAAATACAACTGAATTCAGATATATTTTGCAAAATTAAAATGCTGATAGTAGTAGCTATTGTTAATAAAGCACTCTGAAGTGTATATTGTGTTAGTTTTCTTCAAAGATATTGTTTTTATCGTATTTAAATGTTTCTTACAAAAAATAAGTGGCCAGTAATTGTTTGTCCGGGCCAGTAATATTTTGGAGCATTACCGGTCCTCTTGGTCAGTAATAAATTTACAACTTTCGCAGAGACTGTATTTTACATTACCTCCTGTGATGTGTGTACAATCCGGTAATGTGGCCTTCACCATGACATTCAGGATGTGGACACTTCACTGTCAACAGAAAATAACATAAAATATCTTTAGGCTATTTGTTAATGCCCCATTCATTAAAATATCATTTTCTATGAACACTAGTGAAATAAAATACGATCTTATACCGAAATCAACACATTTTCTTTTTATTGATGCTCTTTTCCACCATTGTTTTTACATTTTAAATGGTTTAAATGGAAAATTTCACGGGTCTCATGATGTCAAAATACTGACGTCATTTCACAGTTATAAGTCAGGCATCGTAAACAGCTATTCGCAGACAGTCCGTTTCATTTACTGTATTAGATTGGGAAGCAGTGAAAATTAATGAATTTATCAGGGATGTAATTTTCACTGTTTTAAAACAGTTAATTACCAATTTTATTTCATTGATATTTCTCAATAAATCACTGGAAAGCATTAAAAAGAAGTAAAATGCAATCAGTGCTCATTACCATCACAGTTTATTCTGCACAATTAAACGTCAGAAAATCCAACTTATGAATTCGTTATCATGCTCCAGTTGGACCATGTCACACTTGAATCTACAAGTACAATGGGACACTAACCTTAGTTCTTATTACTGCTTCTGCCAAATCTATCATATGACTCTCTTGATCTTATTACTGCCACTACCAAATCTACAATAGCACATTTATATAGTGCACTCACACTGCCAAATCTATAATAGCACACTTACATAGTACACTCACCCTTGTCCGTACTACTGCCACTACCAAATCTATATTAGCACACTTACATAGTACACTCACCCTTGTTATTATTACTGCTATTACCAAATCTATAATAGCACACTCACCCTTGTTCTTATTACTGCCACTACAAAATCTGTAATAGCACACTTACATAGTACACTCACTCTTGTTATTATTACTGCCACTACCAAATCTATATTAGCACACTTACATAGTACACTCACCCTTGTTCTTATTACTGCCACTACCAAATCTATATTAGCACACTTACATAGTACACTCACCCTTGTCCTTACTACTGCCACTACCAAATCTATATTAGCACACTTACATAGTACACTCACCCTTGTTCTTATTACTGCCATTACCAAATCTATAATAGCACACTTACATAGTACACTCACCCTTGTTCTTATTACAGCCACTACCAAATCTATATTAGCACACTTACATAGTACACTCACCCTTGTTATTATTACTGCTATTACCAAATCTATATTAGCACACTTACATAGTACACTCACCCTTGTTCTTATTACTGCTATTACCAAATCTATATTAGCACACTTACATAGTACACACACCCTTGTTCTTATTACTGCTATTACCAAATCTATAATAGCACACTTACATAGTACACTCACCCTTGTTTTTATTACAGCTATTACCAAATCTATATAAGCACACTTACATAGTACAGTCACCCTTGTTCTTATTACTGCCACTACCAAATCTATATTAGCACACTTACATAGTACACTCACCCTTGTTCTTATTACTGCCACTACCAAATCTATATTAGCACACTTACATAGTACACTCACCCTTGTCCTTACTACTGCCACTACCAAATCTATATTAGCACACTTACATAGTACACTCACCCTTGTTCTTATTACTGCCATTACCAAATCTATAATAGCACACTTACATAGTACACTCACCCTTGTTCTTATTACAGCCACTACCAAATCTATATTAGCACACTTACATAGTACACTCACCCTTGTTATTATTACTGCTATTACCAAATCTATATTAGCACACTTACATAGTACACTCACCCTTGTTCTTATTACTGCTATTACCAAATCTATATTAGCACACTTACATAGTACACACACCCTTGTTCTTATTACTGCTATTACCAAATCTATAATAGCACACTTACATAGTACACTCACCCTTGTTTTTATTACAGCTATTACCAAATCTATATAAGCACACTTACATAGTACAGTCACCCTTGTTCTTATTACTGCCACTACCAAATCTATATTAGCACACTTACATAGTACACTCACCCTTGTTCTTATTACTGCCACTACGAAATCTATAATAGCACACTTACATAGTACACTCACCCTTGTTATTATTACTGCCACTACCAAATCTATCATAGCACACTTACATAGTACACTCACCCTTGTTCTTATTACTGCCACTACCAAATCTATATTAGCACACTTACATAGTACACTCACCCTTGTTCTTATTACTGCCACTACCAAATCTATATTAGCACACTTACATAGTACACTTACCTTTATTCTTATTACTGCTATTACCAAATCTATAATAGCACACTTACATAGTACACTCACCCTTGTTCTTATTACTGCTATTACCAAATCTATAATAGCACACTTACATAGTACACTCACCCTTGTTTTTATTACTGCTATTACCAAATCTATATAAGCACACTTACATAGTACAGTCACCCTTGTTCTTATTACTGCCACTACCAAATCTATATTAGCACACTTACATAGTACACCCACCCTTGTTATTATTACTGCCACTACCAAATCTATAATAGCACACTTACATAGTACACTCACCCTTGTTATTATTACTGCCACTACCAAATCTATCATAGCACACTTACACAGTACACTCACCCTTGTTCTTATTACTGCCACTACCAAATCTATATTAGCACACTTACATAGTACACTCACCCTTGTTCTTATTACTGCCACTACCAAATCTATATTAGCACACTTACATAGTACACTTACGCTTATTCTTATTACTGCTATTACCAAATCTATAATAGCACACTTACATAGTACACTCACCCTTGTTCTTATTACTGCTATATAGCACACTTACAGAGTACACTCACCCTTGTTTTTATTACTGCTATTACCAAATCTATAATAGCACACTTACATAGTACAGTCACCCTTGTTCTTATTACTGCCACTGCCAAATCTATAATAGCATACTTACATAGTACACTCACCCTTGTTCTTATTACTGCCACTACCAAATCTATATTAGCATACTTACATAGTACACTCACCCTTGTTCTTATTACTGCCACTACCAAATCTATATTAGCATACTTACATAGTACACTCACCCTTGTTCTTATGACTGCCACTACCAAATCTATATTAGCACACTTACATAGTACACTCACCCTTGTTCTTATGACTGCCACTACCAAATCTATATTAGCACACTTACATAGTACACTCACCCTTGTTCTTATGACTGCCACTACCAAATCTATATTAGCACACTTACATAGTACACTCACCCTTGTTCTTATGACTGCCACTACCAAATCTGTAATAGCACACTCACCCTTGTTCTTATTGCTGCTACTGCCTCCAGATCCCGAATCCTCCTTGCTATCCTCACTACCCAGTTCCTGCAGCTTGCCGTCTGTCCACTCCGCGAGTACCATGTATTCCCCGCCCTCTCCGTCGTCTTCCTCATCACTGTCGTCTCCTAGAGGCTGCCTCACCACCGTGGTTTGCTCCGAGGCAGAGCTTGATGTTGACTCCACTGAATTAGCAGCTACAATTTCTTTGCCTTTACTGACACTCTTTGCACCTTCCATAACCGGAGGTTTGGGCAGGATTTTAGGTGCTCTTTGTAATATACTGGCAGCCGTATTCTGTGTCATGTTACTTAGAATGGCTTCTTTGTCTGTAGTGCTTAAAGCCATGGCAGAATATTTGTTATCCATTATTGTACTTGTATTCTGTGCAGGACTTGCCTCTGTCTTGGTAATTCCAATAGGTGAAGGTGAACGCTGCACAATGCTGCCAGCATCTGCTAGTGTACCAGGTATAATGATGGTATTTCCAGAAATGCTACATGGCTTCTGTTCATCCCCCATCATAATGTATGTATACAAAGTCCCATCCGTGCCTGTTTGTTCATTTTCCATCACAACAAAGGTATTTTGTGAACTATCACCTGGATTAATTGGACCACTTGCACTGGCTATCTGAGGTACCTGCAGGACCAAATTTCCATCTAGTTTCCCTTTGGCTTCACTGGCATCAAACGAGCCATCATCAAGCTCAGATTTCACGGGCATAACATTCTGAATCTGCATATGAATAGCTTCAGGACTCAAAGCACTCTCTTCACAACTGTCCATTTCAGACTCATCCTCAACCTTTGCAATCTCGGCCATCTGTTCTAGAGCCATAACTTCTGTCTCAATTTCCGCTTGACCAGCTGTACTCTTTGAGGCATTCTTACTTGTATTCTCAGCTTGTTTCACACTTCCACTTCTTCTCCTTTGTGACCTATGTGGATATTCCTCAACCACATCAGGCTCCTCTTTGACTTTCTCAACATATTTATCCTCTTCTACGTCCTGCATTTCTTGATATTCTTCCATTTCTTTCGGTTCTTCTTTAACTTTGGTTGTCAATACATGTATTTCATTATTATTACTCGGTTTAGAGGATGTGTGATCGATTCGTGCCACCTTGGGTGGAGGCTCCAGTAGCATATCTCTTCTCTTTTGCAGTGGACAGTTTCTTGGGCTGAAAGTTGGAGCAGTTAAATCCACAAGTCACCAATACATTTCATTGGCTAGTTACAAGAGAGAGTTTGAGATCGAGCCATTCTGTAACATGGAGCCTGTTATAAAGAGGGAAAGATTCGTCCAGCTTCTAAATGTAATTTCATAGACAGGTGTCATACCCTTATTTTTTTCCCCCATTTCCATCCAAATGTTTTTTTTATTAAAAATGCCTCTTTTACCCAATATGTTCCTTATTTGTGGCAACATTATTTACAATTGCCTCCTAATCTTAGGGTTAAGGTTATTCTGCAACTTTTACAACAAGACCCAGATGAAACCACCATTCCACCACTGCTAACACCCTCAGTAACAGTACCACAATAATCAAGTGCACATTTCTTCTAATACTTGTGCATGCACATTCAGGGTTGACACAAATTTTTGAAACCAAAATTCCATTATTTGTCCATGAAATAGCTCAGTTTTTCATGATACAATCGGAGCATACAGTAGTTAGAATAGTACATTGACATCCGCATTCTATTTGATCTACATGATAAAATTATTTATCAAGGCTGATTCACACCCTGTAGAATAGACTTGAATTGCATGTAGTGCTGCAATACATGTCTGTCCATCATTAAGCTCTCGATTGCAAATTTTTGTTTCATTATATTTCAATGGACTTTATCATTTTTATGCACTTATCAGGCATATTCAAGGATAATGTTCAACTTTCCCTCACACATTTTTAAATGTCCATGATTTTTCCATGCTTAAATCCAAACTATACAGATTCCATGATTTTCCAGACAAAACCTATTTTCCATGGCTTTTCCAGATCTGTACAAACCCTGTACATATGACTTACGCTCTGTGCCTGACGGAGATCCCATTTGTGTGTCCACTGCTATCACACCCCTTCACAGGGCAGCCAGCATTTTTCATCTCTGCAAAAGACACCCAATTCAGGTCAATCTTGATGAATTAGTCCCAATAAAGAAACAACATTGAACGGAATTCTGTGTTAGAATCCCAAATACATAAAGAACAGGGATGTAAACAAATCTTCGAATATTCTATTGAATAGCCGAATATTCGAATCTTAATTTGGGATTCGAATATTCTATTATTTTAATTTTTAATGTAAATATATGAAACAAGAGGGCCCTAGGACACTCACCTGAGACCTTGTAACCCAATTGGTATTTGCATCCCTGAGGTGTGGCTTATTTTTATCCCAGTGGCATAATATGAACAATCTTGAACAAACCTCTGGGCCTGGCGGTTTCAGGGAAAGATTTTTAAAGCAACTTTGTTATTGAAGTCTATATAAAGCATCTGACCCCTCGGGGTGTGGCCAGATTTGACCCAAGGGGAATAATTTGAACAATCTTTGGAGAGGACCACTATACAATGTTATGAATAAGAAAGCTGTGGGCCTTGCGGTTTCAAGAGAAGATTTTTAAAGTCAATTTGTTATTTAAGTCTATATAAATCATGTGACCCCCGCGGCGTGACCAGATTTGACCCCAAGGGCATAATTTGAACAATATTTGTAGAAGACCACTATACGGATGTTACATACCAAATATGAAACCTCTAGGCATTGTGGTTTCAGAGGAGAAGAATTTTAAAGTCATTTTGCTATTTAAGTCTATATGCACCATGTGACCCCTGGGGTGTGGTCAGATTTGACCCATGGGGCATAATTTCAACATTCTTTGTAGAGGACCACTTGAGGATGTTACATACCAAATACGAAACCTCTGGGCCTTGCGGTTTCAGAGGAGAAGAAAGTTGATATAACCAAAGGACCCCCGGAGCATTACCAGTTTTGACCCCAGGGGCATAAATTTGAACAATGTTTGCAGAGGACTACTATATGATGTTACATACCAATTAAGAAACATCTGCGCCTTGGTTTCAGAGATTTTTAAAGTTTACACTTATTAAATCTATTTTTAGATCTGGTGAGCTACATATGCAGCGGACCATAACGATTTGAACAACTTTGAAAGAGGGTCACCTAATGATAATTCCTGTGAAGTTTGGTGAAAATCTGCCAAGTGGTTTAGGAGGAGATGTTGTTAGAATGAAAAGTTGACGACGCACGCACGCACGACGGACAACGGGCGATCACAAAAGCTCACCATGAGTTGATTTTGTGGTGTCTTGTCTGGATCGCTTGGCTATACTTTTTGTTCCGGGCCCTTTCCTCAGTCAGTGAGGCTGTACAGATAAACACCATCTACACATTATGTACACGTGTCATAATGACCCCTATTGCGCAGAGACAGTGTTCTGTTTATTGGGTGTCAACGCCTAACAATAGGATGGTGATAACAGTCTGCAAGACCAGTGAAGTCACCATAGCCTCTCGGTTTAATTAGGTCAGGGTCTCAGCTGATTGCAATTCATCGATATACCTAATCCTAATTGAACCTCGTTATTGGTCACTTACACAGAATGCCAGGTTTGTTTTGAAAACAGATCGGTCTCTGATCGTTTAGTGTATTTTTGAAGTAGTTGATATGAATATATTCTAAAATATAATTGAACTACAATAACGTCTGTCGGTATAAATGACATAACAACGCTAATTTAGTTGATAACTATACTGTATTTCACTTGTACGAGCATGTTTATAAAAGTATAAAGTAAAAACAATCGTATTTCATTCGAATACTCAAATATTTGTTCGAAAGGGTAATAAAATATTCTAATACCTATTTTGGTGTTTGTTGACATCCCTAATAAAAGAAATAAAGTTTTAAATCAGAGCAAGACTTGCATGTTTATGGAATAACCCTTTTAAAACACACTAAATAATGCCAATAGTTTAATTAGTTATCATTATTAATCATTATTTTTCCTAATTAGAAAGATGTCAAAATACAAAGTCATAACGGTACTGGACCAATGCCCGAAAATGTGAAACAAGAGGGCCACGATGGCCCTAGGTCGCTCACCCGAGTTTAAGGCATCCCAGTTTTGACTTCAGGGGCATCATTTGAACAATCTTTGTAGAGGACCACTATACAATGCTACATACCAAATATAAACCTCTGGGCCTTGGGGTTTCAAAGGAGACGATTTTAAAGTAGTTCTGCTATTTAGGTCTATATAAACAATGTGACCTCCGGGGCGTGGCCGAGAAGATTTTTAAAGTCATTTTGCTATATATTTTATATAAACCAAATGACCACCGGGGCGTGGCCAGTTTTGACCCCAGGGGCATCATTTGAACAATCATTGTAGAGGACCACTATACAATGTTACATACCAAATACCAAACCTCTAGGCCTTGCAGTTTCAGAGACGATTTTAAAAGTCATTTAGCTATTTAAGTCTGTATAAACCATGTGATCCCCGGGACATGGCCAGTTTTGACCCCAGGGGCATCATTTTAACAATCTTTGTATAGGACCACTATGCAATTTTACATACCAAATATGAAACCTCTGGGCCCTGCGGTTTCAGACGAGAAGATTTTAAAAGTCATTTTGCTATGTAAGTCTATATAAACCATGTGACCCCAGGGCGTGGCAAGTTTTTACCCCAGGGGCATCATTTGAACAATCTTTGTAGAGGACCACTAGAGGATGCCAAATACCAAATATGAAAGCTCTCAGCCATGCAGTTTCAGAGAAAAGATTTTAAGTTTTCACTTTTTAAATCTATTTTTAGCTCTGGTCACCTACATATGCAGCGGACCGAAATTATTTGAACAATTTTTGAAGAGAGTCACCCAAGGATCATTTGTGTTGTTTGGTGAATATCTACCCAGCGGTTGTGCTCAGGGTTAGCTAAAAATTGCTGATTTAATTAGCGCTCTCCTGTTCACATTAAGAAAAGAAAATTTCATATCCTGGTAACTCAGAAACTAAAAGGTAAACCTTTGTTTACAGTAATATTTGACTGAATCAAAATTTAGGTATCCATTGAGGATTATCAAGGACAACAAACAGCAACATACCGTCCATTTCTTTGATCCTTTCCATCTCCTCCAACACCTTCAAACTTGCCTTTCTCTTCTGAAAAGACACACAACACACAGTGAGTAGTGAAAGTTGGAGCAAAATCTGTCAAGCAGTTAAAGAGGAGTTGAGTCAACAGAATTTCAGGTAGTATAATTATATTCTAAAATGGTAAAAATGTTAAAGGGCCATAATTCTGTTAAAATTAGTTGCAGCCAAAATTCCTTCCTTTAAGATCACCTACATGTTAAGGTTCTTCAGCTGTGAACTTCTGAGTGAAATCCGCCAAACAGTTAAAGAGGAGTTGAGTCCAGAATTTCGGGAAGTATATTACATTCCATAGTGGACCAAAATTCCTTCCTTTAAGATCACCTACATGTTAAGGTTCTTCAGCTGTGAAAGTTTGGGCAATATCTGCCAAGCAATTAAAGAGGAGTTGAGTCCACAATATTAACAGATGTACTGACAGATGTACAAGTGCAATGCTTAATGCCTCCCACTTTGTAGGCACATAAAAAATAGGGAAAAAACTGCCATAAAATTTATTACTTACCAATATTTACGAAGTCATGCCAGATGCAAGTTTATTCAATTTGATCTAGATATTTATTTGCTCCAAAATCTCTATGTAGCAATTTGTCTTTTTTTTTCAAAATTGTTGTGAACTTATTTGCTTTGGTTTCATAAAACCAGAACTGAATTTAAGTAAGTTTAAGTATCCAAACTGAGCAAAAACTATTACAATATTAATTTAATATCTAAGCAACACAGCTATACATGCTTAATGCCTCCCACTTTGTAGGTGCATAAAAACAGGGGAAAAACTGCCATCAAATGTGTTACTTGCCAATATTTACGAAGTCATGCCACATGCAACTTATTTGCATTGGTTTCATAAAACCAGAACTGAATGTTGGCAAGTTTAAGTATCCAAACTGAGCAAAAAATATTACTTTATTAAGTTTTAAAATCTAAGCAACACAGCTATACATTAATCTTATACATGCAATCTTTGGGTTCCAAAACATAACTTTGGGTTCCAAAACATAACTTTGGGTTCCAAAACATAACTTTGGGTTCCACAACTTACCCTGGTACTCATCTTGCTTATGGGAGCATACAGAAAACACTAGAAATGCTTTCACCTGCAATAGAAGAACAGCATGCATAAGAAAACATAATTATGAGGTACAAAACATTTAAATAGTGTTCAGACATTTACTGTGGTTTTTTGGTGGAACTTAGAAAAACACTTGCCTGAATATCAGCGGTTATGTCGCTAACTCTGTACCTGTCTTGAGCAAAATTGTAAATGCAAAGATATCTTCAAATTATGCATATATTTATTTCAACACAAACAATATTCATTATTTATTTCATCACAAACAATATTCACATGTTTCATATTGTGTATGGCATAAAATTAATGTCATAAAAAGATCAACACTTCCAATACCTTGGTACTTACCATTTAAACAAACTTCCATCATTAAATTTGAAAGTGATGTAATATAAAAGCATATTTCAAAGTAAAAAAAAAGCACCAACAACTTCAGTGGTGATTGTAGATCTCAATCAGTACATAATTATGTATACACATGTAGAAGTAGTAATGTTAAATGCTGCTAATACGTTAAAATGAGGCGCGTCGTGGGAAAACCGTACTTAAAGCATGTGTGTAAAGTGTCATCCCAGATTAGCCTGTGCAGTACACACAGGCTAATCCAGTACGGTACTTTCCGCCTACAGTGGATTTATGTTTAGAAAATACTTCCTTGAAACAGAAAATACCATAAAAGCGGAAAGTGCCGTCCTGGAATGCACAGGCTAAACCGGGATGACTCTTTACGCACATGCATTAAGTCCGGTTTTCCCACGACGTGCTACAAATATATTTTATACATCCTTTTGAATCACGTGCGTTTGAATCAGTATATTTTTGGTTTCTACAATACATATTAAATCACAAAAAATGTCTAAGGGAAGTTATACATTAAGAACTATTCCAAATCTGGGGCTATTTTCAATAGCTTTTGAAGACATTTACTTTCAATTTCTAATTTTAAATAATACAATAAATAATTTTCTAACAAAATCAACAAATTGACTTTTTACATATGTTTTTAGAGTGGTAAAAACAAATCTGAAAGGAAATCATTTTCTGTTGCACGGGACAAAATTATAATAACATAAATTATCTTTCAAAGAAGTAAGTCTGACATTGCACCATTTTCCCTTTGTTCATCGCCCCTAGTTTTTCTGATCCTAGATTTTTCCTTTTATCTTTTCATTTCGAACGCACCAAGTACATGTAATTTCCATGTTTAATGCCGAACTACAGAGGATAAGCTAACATACCCTTCTCAAATAAGTGTATTTAATATGTATTTCAATGCGTATTAAGCGCTGCAAAATTGGCACCGTATACACTTAAAATACGCTTAAAATAAGGTTTAATGTATTTTTTAAGCAGAAAAATACACTTTAAATGCACTTAAGTGTGTTAATGCAGGAAAAATGCAGAAAAAATACAGAAAAAATACAGCTGTTTCTGCAAATAATTTTCAAGTGTATTTAACACGCATAAACGCAGAAAAAATAGGGTGAAAATACCGCAGCATTTAATATGCATTAAATGCGTATTAAATACACTTATGCTAGAAGGGTAGTTACAATTGCCACATTTTTTGTCTGCTTTGTTTACAACTTTTCAAGTTATAATGACACTGATGATGATTAAATAGCACAAGATATTTCAACATTCTATTTATCAAAATTATGGACTTCATAATAAAAATACTGTCAACATGGTAACAGCCTAATTTGCATTAAAATCATCTCTAAATACTTTTAACTACATAAATATGTAATTGGTTGCTATAGCTACATAAAGACACCATTTCATGACCTGACAGAAACTTTGTGATTTGTTGGCAAAATCAATACCACATCTCTGCCAGTTGAGAGGGCTGTAAAATCAATACACATTTCTCCACTACACTAACAACTGTTGTAAAACTTCTGTAACTTTCCATATGCCCTCAAAACATCCACATAATTGTACGACACCTGCAATTGCTCTTTAATGGAGCCCACCAATGCAGCTAAATAAGTGGGATATAGTACATTCCCACTTTAAAACATACTAACAGACTGTATTATAAACAAACAAATGTACAACTAAAATTTCATGCTATCATCTATTTCCATTAATACAAATGAACTAACAAATAACACTTCCCGCACTGTAATCTGTATATTTGCAAAATACCTTAAGTTTCTATGTTTTTCAATTTTATGCATTAATCAATGTAATAAAAGTCAACCTTCCACAAAAAAAGATGTCTGCAAAAATCAATAGTTTCTCATAAAGCAACTTTTAACACAATAAAACTGCCCAAATGTTGGGAAAACAGACCAGATAGTCATTTTAAACAACCAGACAACATAGATCAAACCAGTATGCTGTAATAGTCCAACTTTTCACACTTTAAAAGTCCTTCTTAAGCCAGTTTGAAAGTTGATAAAAGAAAACTGTTCAATGGAGTCACAAAGTTTCTTTCTGATGGATGCTGCTGAACCAAAGCCAATACTACCCTGTCACACAAACGGGATTTCCAATAATGAGACCAGCCTAGATCCATTATTATTAAACATGCAGAACATTAACTTAAAGCTGTACAATTTACATACATTGAACAAAGACCATGAATAATAACGTTAAGTTTCAATATACATTCAAATGATAAACATTACTCTGAACTTTATAGACAAAATCATAGGGGAATCTTTGCAATAAATTCAGTTGGCAAACAAATGACAATATTCCACTTACAAAAGGGTATAAACCCCCCCAATCTCCACTAACAGCTGCCTTATGCAGACAAATCAATAACAAACTCCAAAACGAGGCTTAATCAAAGTTTTACAGAAAACATGTACATAATTTATTCCAATGTATGACACAAGCAATTTACTTTCATACAAAGATATTTTAAACAGTCTGCATACTTGCTATAACAATTATTCATGAATAACAAGAAATATCTTTTAAAAGACATTTGGCATCTATGGATAGTTTGAAATAAGGAATGTCAATTGAACTCACTACATAAATATTAAAAACTGATCATTATGTGTGTAACTTGTGGATTTTCACGTTTAATTTACTTATCTATTGCATGTAAGACTAAATCAGTACGGTACACACTACACCCATACTAATTAAATCATAATACACCCTGTAAGAACATATCATTATATTATTTTATGTTACTTTTGAAACATTTAAAATAAAAATGTGTGCTTTTTGGTTTCTTAGGATTATCTATAAAAAAACAACTAACAAGAAACGTGGAAATTCCACAAAAACCAAATTTTTCTAACGAAATGCATAAAAGTCAGCACAATTATGAAAGAAAGTTCTGCGTGCAAGCCAAAGTGAAGGTCATTCACCTATGGCTAGGAGTTTTACTAAAGTACTTCTTAAGTTTAAGAAATTGCTTTTTTAGTTATTAATTAGGACATTTAAGGATACTGACCCTGAACAGAAGTATGTTTATGTAAGTGAAAACGTTTTACCGCTATAATAATTGCTCTCTCCACTATTGACTTGTTGAGCAGAAAGCATTTGATCTATTATAAGTGATGGTGACCTTGGCCTCATCCATAAGTAATATCTTGGTTCCTGAGGTTAGTTCTCAATATGATTCATCCCAATATCGTTCATACGAAGGTCGCGTTATCAACAAAAAATAAAAAATGACGGTACTTTAAAAAATTAACTGATTAAAAAAAAATTATTATGACTGGGAATTTTAGGACTGGATTTGGGAAAAAACTATGCACCCACGATGCATGTTTGGAAACAGACAAAGGGCTTGTCGCCAAAACTAATTTTTGCCTTCACAAATTTATTTGCATATAAATTCTATAGTAGAACAAGAGCACCGCCTACAGGTGCTGGACGCTTGACTTATTTGTTAGTACTCTAGGCTTTTTTGTTAATAGAATAAGTATTTATCACACGCTATACCTTGTCTCCCGTGTAATACAACATTACGAATATTTCTATCTTACCGTAAATACTCATTCATAAGTCGAGATTTTTTGCTTTCAAACATCGTTTTAAATTATAGCATCGACTTATGAAGCGGTTCATAATTTTTTTTCAAGAAAGATCGACCATCGCGGTAATCGCAACCGTGTTTTGTTGTTGTTGTTGTCAAAATTTCTTTAAGCATAATAAACAAAAGATCTTCTATTCAATAATTATACCCAAGCTTACAAATTAATAAAATCGCAGTTGCAACATTACCTTTATAATTTAATATCCGAATTTTGCTATGAGTAATTATGTTTCAAACTGTGAAATCATACGCAAAGGCAATAGAACCCATCTCGCGAAAACCCCAACCTGTTCGAAATAACAGTTTGACGTCATCAAAGTGTAGCCGATTGCTTTGACGATGTGTTCAATTACAAGCCGTCGGTTAAATTGGCTTCCTTTGTCTACAGCAATTATCCAATGACAAGGTAAACCAATCAGGCGCTTATTACTCTTGTGGCAATCGTCTAATTATGTAACAGAACGTTTTTAGCTCCGCCTTTCGATCGTTTTCAGAACACGCAGGTGGAGTTAACCACCTCTAGATTATGTCAATCATTGCTATAAAAATCGCATTTGTTACTACGTGTTTAATTGTTAGTCAGATTAAAACGTAATAGAGTGGATTACTGTGACCAAATTGTTTGATTGGAATTAAAAGTGTACTTTTGGAGTATTATAGCCTGTGGAATATTACTAGTGTGGATTTAAGTGCACAGTAATTTCTGGAATATTTAACTTGAATACAAATTAAACACGACATAGTGAAATTTGTAAAAATGCCTGGAAAACGCAAACGATGATGATTCCTATGTGTATGGTGATGAGTTGACCAACGAGTAAGTTGCTACTTTGTTCAACAGTGACAGCGACTCCAGTTTTGACGGAATTTAATTGCAATACAAAGCAGCAAGGATATTGTATTATAGGTAAATTTGTGTTGATTTTGTTGATTGTTGCGAATAATTTTTTTTTTTGTGTTTGGGAAACACTGACATTGTTATATATGTAAAATATTACATGTAAATTATAATGTAATATATGTTTTGTTTTGGTTGAGGGTTTCTGTGTCATAATGCAGTTAATAATTTTTGTGTTTATGTATAATTGTATTGAACACAATTTGCTGTCTGCTTTGTTATCGTATTTGTTTTATGGTGTAGTGTTGTAATATTAATTTGCATTACGTTTTTGGTATTGGGATTAAACAAACATCAAATACCATGTGTTTCTTTTATCTTTTACACATCTCACAGTGGCATTAATTTGTAGTAATTCATTATGAATGCGGGTGTTTATAACACCGAGGTTACAGAGGAAAACCATTTAAAAGAAGGTGTTAAAACATACATGTACTTTACCGATTAAAATGAGATTGAGGGCATGATAAATGTTCTATAAAAATTCGTACGTCTTTTCATTGTCTGACCGGTTGGCTATAGTATAGTAAATATTTTCGCTTCTGCCGAATTTCATGTTGCCTAAAAAATGTAAATTTCTGACCCGACTTATGGAGTGCACATACACAAATTTGTCAATTTTCTTACGATTTTTTACTCCTCGACTTATGAGCGGATAGACCTATGACTGAGTATTTACGGTACACATATGCAAGATAACATTCTGAGCGTTTTCATTGGCTAGATATTCTTTGACTGACCAATCGCATGACGTTATTTTGGTAAAATGACGTCGTCAGCATGAAATGACGTCATGCCAATACACAACTTTTAGGATTTATCAACATGTTTTGGTAAAATTATTAAAAAAATTTTTTCGTTCAAAAGCATGTGATAAAAAAGATCTGACACTCGTTGTCATTTTATACCATATTTTATTAAACTCGTCCAGAAAATTCGTTAGTAAGCTCACCAAAGGCTCAATACCTCTTATAGATATTATGAAATTTGAATAAAGCAAAATTTTTAAGTTGAAGTGTTTTTCCACTTTTTTTTAAAAATACACATTTCAGTCTAAGAACATTGAAAATTATCTAAAATATGCAAAATACAGATTTCACGGAAAACAATTGACGCTAAAAACTTAAAGGTCGGGGTGTTTTTCATTAGGTAGGGTCTGGTTTGACCTTATTGAGAAATTGTATATTTACCAAACAAATGTCAAATATGCTAAGTTGCAAGTCCAAACAAGGGCAGATAACTCTGGAAATACAAATCACAGGGTTACCTGCCTTGTTGTAATGGAGTACCCTTTTGATAGTGAACAAGTATTGAAGTTTCTAATGGATACCTTTGATACAGTAGTTTTTGAGAAATGGACTCTCACAAAAACTAAACCAAAAAACTTAATCAATAAATAGATGTGTCACAGACACGAATGCCCCCACAACGCATGTTTGGACACAGACAAAGGGTGTGTCGCCAACACTAATTTGTGCCTTCAATAAAAATCTATAGTGGAAAAAAGGGAAACAAGAGGGCCAACATAGCCCTGGGTCAATCACCTGAGTTTACTAGAACTGCCACGTTTTCAAAGTTTTTAATATAGCCATATAAGGAAAACTGCCCCGCCCCCTGGCAGCCATGTTTTTTCAGGAATAAAAATGATTTGAAGGAAATTAGCAGAAGGTCACCCAAGAAACGTTTCTGTGAAAACTATTTTCAAATCCAGCCAGTGGTTTCAGACAAGAAGATTTTTAGAGTTTAATATAGCCGTATAAGGAAAACTGCCCCGCCCCCTGGTGGCCATGTTTTTTAACAAATCAAAAAAAGAGGAGTTGAGTCCACACATTACAAACACATTCAGGTTGTTCAGCAGTGAAAGTTTGGCCGAAATCAGCCCACGTTAAAGATGAGTTAAGTCCACAAAATTTCATTAAGTATAAATAGTGGAAAAAATTCTCAGAGGGCCATAATTCTGTAAAAATTGGTCGCAGCCAAAATTCCTTACTTTACGATCACCTACAAATTAAGGTTGTTCAGCTGTGAGCGTAATCCGCGCAGCCGTTAACGAGGAGTTGAGTCCACAACATTTCATTAAGTATTTATAGTAAAAAAAATGTCAAAGGGCCATAATTCTGCCAAAATTGGTTGCAGCCAAAATTCCTTCCTTTAAGATCACCTACACATTAAGGTTGTTCATCTGTGAAAGTTTTAGCGAAATCCGCCGAGCTGTTAAGAGGAGTTGAGTTCACAAGATTTCATGAAATATATACCGCAATTATAGTGGCAAAAATATAAATGGGCCATAATTCTACCAAAATTAGTCGCAGCCAAAATTTATTTACGATCATCAAGGTTGTTCAGTAGTGAAAGTTTGAGCGAAATCCGCTCAACCGTTGAAGAGGAGTCAAGTCCACAAAAATTCGGGCATATGAATGAACGTACGGACGAACAAGTGCAACGCTTAATGCCTCCCACTTTGTGGGGGCATAAAAACTTTACTAACGCAGACGCTGACGACGACAATAGCTGTACTTTATTTCTTTAAAAAGTTGAGCTTAAAAAGGATAAAGGGCCATAATTTTGCCAAAATGGGTTGCAGCCAAAATTTCTTCTTTCCTGTCACCTACACGTTAAGGTTGATCAGCAGTGAAAGTTTGAGTGAAATCCGCCAAGTAGTTAAAGAGGGGTTGAGTCCACAAAATTCTGGGTACTAAATATAGTGAATAAAATGAAAGGGCCATAATTCTGCCAAAATTGGTAGCAGCCAAAATTCTTTCCTTTACGATCACCTACACGTTAAGGTTTTTCAGCTGTGAAAGTTTCAGCGCAATCTGCCTAGAAGTTAAAGAGGAGTTGAGTCCACAAAGTTCTATAGTGGAAAAAAACAACAAAGGGCCATAATTCTGCCAAAATTGGTCGCAGCCAAAATTCCTTCCTTACAATCATCAACAAATTAAGGTTCTCCAGCTGTGAAAGTTTGAGCGAAATCAGCCCAGCAGTTAAAGAGGAGTTGAGCACAAAAAATTTCGGGACGGACGTACGGACAAGTGCAACACTGAATGCCTCCTCCTTTGTGAGGGCATACAGACGTTTTGCCATTGGGAATATGACTAAATAATGGCATTAAAATCGGCCCCAAAAAGCCCTGAATAGCAAACAAACACTGACGGAAGTTGTCACTGTTCATGCGTGTGCTATGACGTAATCACGTATTGATTAACATCAATGGTAATTTGGTACTCCAGTAAAAGGAGTAAGCAGGATACATGATACAGTCAATATTCAACGTTTAAATATTGAATTTCAGTAGGGCTCACACAGGTAAGTACAGAGAGTTTTTACAAGAAGTCCCCCAAAGGTTTTTCTTGACGCAAAAATCATGCATCATTGTTGCATTTTTTCATCAAATT
This sequence comes from Congeria kusceri, assembly GCA_027627225.1. Taxonomy (NCBI): domain Eukaryota; kingdom Metazoa; phylum Mollusca; class Bivalvia; order Myida; family Dreissenidae; genus Congeria; species Congeria kusceri. Next base: position 26,380,289 of record CM051032.1, on the reverse strand, counting down.
ACCCTCAACAAAAATTAATTGGCGTCAATGCAGACGCAATTTCTGAAGAAATGCATCAATTTAAAGGCATTGAATTACCCATATCTATGGGTTTGGATGCTCAGAAATTTGGTTTGACCAGATTTTGACTCCCGAAAATCCACATGCAAACATTGTTGACTCACGAAAATATGGTAGATAGCGTCAAACCAAAGTTTATGACCCACTAGCAGATCCAGGGATGGAGGCACACCCGGCGCCCCCCGCCCGCCACCAAAACATCTGGACCATACATATAAGGGCGTATATAACACATAAAAACTAGATAAATATGCTTTAAAAAATTTGCTCGTTCCGCTCGCTCAATTTGGTAAGACATCAACTTCAGTCAAACATACCCAACCTAGCCCGCCCCCTACGATTTCTTACGTACACCGTAGTACCTGCGCCCAAGTTCTTCGAAAACAATAAACTATAGCCATTGGGTATATATACCTTTATTTGTGGATGATATTTGTTTTCTTTTCCTTATTCCTATATCATATAAACATGTCAGATGCAATAAACCCGTGTGACCGTTGGCACAATATACCACAAAAAAGATATTAATACGCTTTGAATAATAATGATTTTAAGTCAAAATTCAAGTCAAATCAATGACTACTTTCCAATATAAACAGCTTTGTCTCAAAGAATAGTTTAGTTCGTAAAGATACCATTACAATTCAATAAATGAATCATACAAAAATTCTTGATGCGCGTGTTTGAATTTACGGATTTTATATGTTTAAAGATGTTCCTGATATTGCTCCTGATATTTATAACGATAAATGTCGTATACAATTTAGTGGATAGGCAACTCACACAATGGCAATTTACTGCCAAAGCAGGTGTATGACATACAGATGAACCAACATGTCTTTCAACATATGGTGAAGCATTAATTTTTTCAGTGAAACAAAGTGCATTTGGTGATAATGATGATGACGATGATGATGTGCAAAGATTTATCCTATATATTTAATACGGATCTGTAGCTGATCACTGCAGACCCACATACAACATGAAGGAGTTATAACTGCGCGATCAAAAATTTACACACACACACCCAACCCAAAATCCTGGATCTTCCACTGTGACCTATTAATATTTACATATGATATTAGATCAACCAATCATAATGCAATAAATAAATCCATTCAGGTTTTTCTTACTTTATCCAATAAACAAAGGTCTATAGTTCTATTTACATCTGCATTATACAAAAAATTATAACCATTATTTTTTTCCTGACTAATTAGGTAATAATGCTCAGTTAACTGATGGATTAATTGCATTATATAAGATTGGCTGAGGCAACAGTTTTTCTCACCTGCACACTAATTACACAAAGAGTATAGCAGGGGTTTTGCTGTCGATCGCCACTGTCGCCAAATGCGACAAATTTGCGAAAGTGGCGACAGTTTTTTCAAAGTGGCCATTTTCATTAGTAACAACATAATTTTAAACAGTTTTAAATCTGGTATGTAAAATCACAATTGCTTCAAAACTGGGGCAGATTAAGTTACCACAGAGCCTCCAAACATGGCTTTAGGGCATTGTTTGTTACCAGGAGCGTGTCATGGTGTGAAAGCTTATCTCTGACGTCACAGCATCAGTTTTCCGCTTGGTTAGGCACAGTCACACTCAGTTGAAATCAAAATCAGCACTATAGATTTTTATTCTTCTGACTAGTTATTATTTTGTCATGATTTTATCTGCAATTAGGGGAAATTTCAGTTCAAAAAAACACAGGTAGCAAAAAAAGCTACTTAGAACATGTGGTAAACATTCATTCCAAAACGAGGCTGACCTAAATATAGCCTAAAACAAAGGAAAACAGTCCTGTGTCTGGATTTATTTCTGAACATTAACAAACTGTCTGTCCATATGATTTATGGACCGACAGTTGTTATATCGACAAATGAAGATGTGAATTAGAAGGAGGACTTACCAATCTGCAAGTAAAGTGTTATTTTGATATTGTCATATATTTTCGCGACCCTACAAAACGATAAACATTACTAAATCTGTTAAAATCAAGTGTTGTAAAATCGTAATTTCCTACAAGTAACGATTACACAGCTAAGTTTTAATCATACTTTTGTAGTTTTTAATGCTATTTAATAGTGACAGTTACTGTTAATAAGATTCTGAAGCATGTCAATATATGACTAACAAATAATATTGGTTCAAACTTTTTAAGTGGCGAATTTTAGTGGCGACAACTTTGTTTGAGCCAGCGGAACCCCTGGTATAGTGATACTAGCGCAAAGCTGAAAACAAAATGGCGGACGTCGTGACCATCTGTGAATGTTGGGTTCATTGTTTGCTATTTACTCATTGTTAAACTGAACAAAATTGTATAATGTTATTTCCGTCTGAAAGTGAATGTAGTGAAACTGAAAGTGAAAGAAGAAAATCAGTGACTTAAGAGAAAATTCCAGAGAAAATGTCAGTGGATTTTAATATATTATTATAACTGATTCAGATAACTCAGGGGTTTTCTGTTTGTTTTATGACGCTAAAAATGATCTATTTTTTGTTTAAACTGTTAAGTTAAAATTCTGAAAGACTGGAACTCTGCGAGTAGCATGTGTCGCCTGACGCCCGATAGGTTACGTGAATCCAAATGAAGAAGCACTTAACGTTAATGCACAAATTTTTTAAAACAGATTTACTGAAATCTTTAAAAGCACTGCACTCTGGCTTATTGCAAAGAAAATACTAATTAAAACCAAAAATGCGACACAAAAATAAGTATTAACATTTACAAAGGGCAATAACTCCAAAAGTGTGAGGTGCAGAGTAACGGTTCTTGTGCACTGCACTTCTCCTCAACGAGATCTATCTACCTATGAAATTTCAAGTTGATAGCTTTTATAGTCTCAGAGTTATGCTCCAGACAAATATTAAGTATGAAAATAAACAAAGGGCAATAACCCCAAAAGTATGTGATGCAGAGTAACGGTTCTTGTACACTGCACTTCTCCTCAATGAGATCTATAAACCTATGTAGTTTCAAGTTGATCGCTTTCATAGGCTTAGAGCTATGCTCCAGACAAAAATTAAGTATGAAAATAAACAAAGGGCAATAACTCCAAAAGTATGAGGTGCAGAGTAACAATTCTTGTGCACCGCACTTCCCCTCAATGAGATCTATTTACCTATGAAGTTTCATGTTGATAGCTTTAATAGTCTAAGAGTTATGCTCCGGACAAACGAAAGGAGACGCCGCCGCTGCCGACACGCCGCCGACAAAAGTAATACCTATGTCGCCTAGTCATGCGACACAATAAGTAAACAAGGATATCAGTAAAACTGATGGATGCTACCCAATGCGCTTTGTCAAGCAATATAAATGCAATGAGTAGGCAGGGTTTGCCGCAGGATTTCCTAAAGGCTTGTCGGCATCCTAGACACCCCCTCGAAAAAAACCATAACTCCCCCCCTTTCACACCCACTTCATCGAATTCGACCGCACCCCACCTCACCGAAATTGGCCGTAACGTCCGACCAACCTCCCCGAATATCGGCTGCAGCGCCCGATCCCACCTCTCTGACATCGGCTGCAACAACGGAAATCCCGGTGGCGATCAAAATCGTCAGTATCGCTTGATCTACGCCCTCTATCGTTTAACTACATAGCCTATCACTCGACCAGCACCTCTACCAACATTTGCCGCTACCAAAGTTGATTAAGAATGAACATCTGAATTGCGAAGTAGTATAATGGATCTCTCGTGATTCGCGGCCAATTTAGTGTATATTTATGCAGTAACAGAGAAATGCATGATGTTAAATTTGGGATTCTTACTTTTATAAAACTGAAAATATTACAAATATTTTCCTACTAAAATCACAGTTTTTCGGTTTTCTTAACAGAATAAAAACGTGTTGACGTAACACCTTTGGAGACAGTGTACATCAAAATACTAGGCTGCATTTTCATGAAATTATTTTTCTGTCATACATGGTATTTAGATTCATTTAAAAGCCAAGCTATGTCTGCCTTAAAATTCTGTCATGACCGCTTGTTTCTAAAACATTTTCATTTCATTGTTTTCGGATGCAATAAAAATCAATTTTTATTAGTTACACAACGCGAAAATTATGTCGCCATTTTTCAAGATCACAGGGCCTCAATAAAAACGTGCGAGTACTGGTCATGTGCTTAATTGGAGTTTTTAAGTGAACAAAATGACATTTGACAACGTCAAATTGTGTATTAAAATGAGGCTTTATAATACATTATTTGTTTCCATATTTTTTATTGTCAATTTGTGAAATGGATCAGGGAATAACCGGGATAAAAAGGTAAATATAATAATGAAATGTTTTAAAATGCATATTCGCTTTTCTCGGCAAGCGCTAGTATTTGTTGTCAAACACTATTTAGACTGTTGGCAGAAGCAAACGGTCTTTTGAGAGGGTAATTTCCAGAACAGGTATCGCGGAAAACTACTTCTTTTCTTTCCAGGCCATTAGTTAGTAAATCGAAACCAGAAAGGGTCCTTCTTCAAAACAACAAAAGTTAACACCCATTTTCTTACATTTTAATTATTTAACATGTATAATAATGTGTATATCATGTGATTTGCTACAATTAAAATTTGTAAAAATGGTCAATTTATAAAAAATGTAACTTTAAACTAATGACACCGCTATTTACTTGTATGTAACCAAAATATTCACCCGAGTGTCCTGGAATAAGACCACCAAATTAATGCGCTACATCGGTTATTTTGGACTCGTTGCGAAAGTTTTTTTTTGTTACTAATTCTTATTCTAAATATTTTGACAACAAATTACTGCAATTTATTAACAGTGCTATGAAAAATCGAGAGCTTGCATCGTATGACCTACTTTTTGTTAAGTAGGGTACGAACAAATATCTATAAATAAACATGTTTATTTATAAATCTTTGGCTAAAAAGCACTAACAATCTGTACGCCAAACTACTACGCTTCATCGGTTATTCTGGCCCATTGCAGATTGACTTGTTAACTAGCATGTATATTATTCCGTTTGCATAAGATAATTATCTCGAAATAAATATTTTTTCCCTACTTACAAATAAGTTTTTATTATGATGTCTTATAATATGGAATAAGAAGCAACATTATAAAGTTTAAAGGTGGGAAATTGAACTTCATTCAAACAAATGTTGCTTTTTTAGCAAAATGCACTAAGATTCACATGTTTTAGTTTCTTTTGTAGCCAACAGTCTTTCTACGCTGTCAGCGTTTTGATTCGTTTTTGTAAGGATTAATTCCGCCCAAAAATCGCCGTATTTGATTGGCTAATGAGATCGATGTGGGTGGCACTACACTGTTCAGTCACTTGTCAATCACACTGTTGGGATTGAGACCTTAAAGATCGGTGTAATTAGATTAAGGGTGGTCGCTTTGAAAATTAAGGCATGTCGGCATTTTTTAAGCATGTGGGCAACTGACTAACTGCTTTGAAGGCATGTCAGGCCCAACAAGCGTAACAGGCCTGCGTGAAACCCTGATAGGGCAAAGATATTAAAATGACTAAATATCAATAGAAATGTGTACTATATTTCAGAAATTTTGAAAGTCCCATAACTCTAAAAAAAATCATTGAAGTGGAACATCCTGCTAATGTGCACATCTCCTCTTGGCAATGAAGCTTGAAATCTGGCCAGTAGTTGCAGAGAAATAGCCCGGACAAGAATTGTGCACTATAAACTGTCAGAAATTGTTCAAGTCCCATAACTCCAAGAACAATCATTGAAGTGGAACATCCTGCTTATATGCACACCTCTTCTTGGCAATGAAGCTTCCCATAAAAGTTTATTGAATTCAGGCCAGTAGTTGCTGAGAAATAGCCCGGACAAGAATTTATGCAGTATATACTAATTTCAGAATTCAACAAACTTTATGGGAAGCTTCATTACCAAGAGGACGTTCCGCTTCAATGATTTGTCTCAGAGTCCAATAACTCTGAGACAAATCATTGAAGCGGAACGTCCTCTTGGTAATGAAGCTTCCCATAAAGTTTGTTGAATGCCAACAAGTAGTTGCTGAGAAATAGCACAAACAAGAAAGTCAAGAATAGTGCACTATATACTAATTTCAGAAATCTTCATGCACTATATACTGATTTCAGAAATCTTCAAAGTCCCATAACTCTGAGAAAAATCATTGAAGCGGAACGTCCTGGTTGGTATGCACACCTCCTCGTGGTAATGAAGCTTCCCATAAAAGTTTTGTTAAATTCCAGCCAGCCGTTGCTGAGAAAGAGCCCAGACAAGAAAGTTAATAATTGTGCACTATATACCGATTTCAGAAATCCTCAAAATCCCAAAACTCTGAGAAAAATCACTAAAGCGGAACGTCCTAGTAATATGCACACCTCCTTTTGGTAATGAAGCTTCCCATAAAGTTTCGTTGAATTCTGGCCAGAAGTTGCTGAGAAATACTCCGGACAAGAAAGTCAAAAATTGTGCACTATATACTAATTTCATAACTATTCAAAGTCCAGTTACTCTGAGAAAAATCACTGAAGCGGAACATCCTGGTAATATGCACACCTCCTTTTGGTAATGAAGCTTCCCATGAAGTTTTGCTGAATTCTGGCCAGTAGTTGCTGAGAAATACTCCGGACAAGAAAGTGAGACGGAAGGACAAAGCGGCGACTATAATGCTCCCCCGATTTCGGGAAGCATAAAAATTAATTACATCAGTCACTATATTTGGCAATGTGTATTAAATGTAGTTTGATGAATGACCCACCAAATTTTCAAATGTCCCCCAAAATCCCAAACATGGGGGTCTTAGTGACCCCCTTTTTCAGGATTCAAAGGAAAACCCTGCTACCCTTGTCAATAAGTTGCCTAGTTCTGTAGGATATCCCCATATTATGATGACAAAATTGGGAAATCCATATGGGGCACTTCGTGGGAAAATCCGGACTTAATGCATGTGCGTAGTGTCGTTCAGGATTAGCCTGTGCAGTCCGCACATGCTAATCCAGGACGGCACTTTCCGCCTACAGTGGATTCATGTTTAGAAGAAACTTTCTTGAAACAGAAAATACCATAAAAGCGGAAAGTGCCGCCCCCCATTAGCCTGTGCGGACTGCACAGGCTAATCCGGGACAACACTTTACACACATGCATTAAGTCCGGTTTTCTTGAAAACAAGGTACTCTATTAAATTAACATAGGGGCTAAACAGTGAACTAATCTGGATCACTAGACTGGAATCAGATGTGGATCATCATCATCCATCATTCATTCTGTAGAATTTTATAACGGTCCAGATCTGGCTACTGTGAAATCATTATACAGTGATCTTGCATTTCTGAATAGCCACAAACTAAACTTATCGATTACAATGAATTGGTAAGAAATCATAATGATCAGGTGAGTGTAAACAAATCACATTTTTGTAATATTTTTTAGAACTTTGGCTACATATCTGTTTACAAATGAAAGATGTTTGACCATGTTTTTGTTCGTTTAGTTACTAAAGAAATGTTTTTTTAAATGTGTTTTTTGGCCACAATATTTTGCTTGCCAGGCAGGCGTTTTTTTTGGCCTCGTCATGCTGATATTCGGTACCATTCACAAAGCCAAAAAGTATACTTTTTTCAGAATTTTTGGCCCAAAATTCACAAATGGAAAAGTGAATGAAAAAATAGGAAATCTTAATTAATTTTGTGAATTTTGTTTACACAGGATAAAATTTTGTAAATAGTTTCATGTCTTCACCGCTTTGAAAGGTTACTCATTTTTAACACGACTGGTGTCACGTTTTATCGCTATTTTCGTGAACCAGTCAGATAGTGAAACATGTGCTCATCCAGGTCGCTGTAAACGATAATTTGGTTATAATATGTATTGAATAAAGCTTTTTAAGGATTTTTAAAGTGCAAATTCTGCGGATTATTTTCTTCTAGTATTTTATTTTTAAGTAATCGCAATGCATTTTTCATGAAACTCTCAGTAGTATGTGAATTTTTTTTATAAAAATACAAGCTTATCTTCCAAAATAATCGTCATCATTTAAACAGGCAATTTTAAGCGAGAAAACAGTAAGTGAAACCCCTGAAGACAATATGTGATGCAGTTCAACAGTTTCAACTTAAAGTGTCTTCTCAAGTAGATTTACGGTCAGTAACGCGTGCAAGTCAGTCAGATTAACATACTGATAGTGGTGACCAAAATAACGTCAATGAAACCCCTGTTTTGTCCCTTAATGAGCCTTTTACATCTCAAACATGTGACATTTCTACTGACTCTTGTGTCCGACTCAAGTGAAGCAATTGGACATTTTGCAAATGTAAAGAATAATTGACAATATCAAATCTGCAAAAGAGAGAAATTTAACTGGAATGTTTCATGGTAAGATTTCATGAATGTAAAGATCACACTTTAGTATCATGTGTTTGTACTTTAAGTGTGATTAAATACAACAAAATCACTAGTTATTATTTGATACTGGTTTGTATTTCCCTGTTTTAATGATAAGACATATTTTCGCAAATTTGGCGTTTTACGACCCATTTTTCACAATTTCACAAAAAAGGGCATATTCACAAATCACTGAAAAAAAAACACTGCAGGCGCGCAAGGTATCTAGTTGACTAGGCACCTGGTTCTGCCGGCCCCGTAATCAAATGTCAAGTTTGACCATTTCGGCATTTACAGTTAGTCACTTCGGCCCTGGTAGATTAACACATCTTTAACCGATTTTCTATCAGTTTGCAAATAATTAGCATTTTTTGACTACTCAAAGCGTGAAAAAATCAAAGACATGTTAAAAGGGATGTTTTATCAGTTTGCCTCAATCATGTATGTATAAATAAAATTATAAACAACCAATCTATTAACACATAATAATAATGTTAGAAATTTAGGCATGAGCATTTAAATTAATTGAATATAAAAATTATATACGAGGGTTCAAAACTGCGTGTTATTTCATTATCTCAATGGCAGATGATAATTGTATAAGTTGTAATGTGTGTGTTCGTATGCGACAGGAAGCCCTGTTGTGTGATGTATGCTGTCGCTGGCAACATAGAACCTGCAATACTGGTGCGTATTATAAACACTGAATTTAGTTTCAATTATATTTGAATGGTAAGGTTGTAATCAGTGTATTATTAATATAGTATTGATAATCATGTTTGTAAATGAGAAGTTGGTCTTAATTATATTCCTTCAAATGGCATTGTATTGTTAAAGACCCAGGGTCCGCTTTGAAATATAAGTATTAATTTAAATGGGAATCTATAGGCCTTTCCCAAAACTAGGTTACTTCCCTTGCGTAATCACGAGTGATGTCCCCTGTTCACTTCCAGCGACTTTTATTGATTATAAGGCGGGATAAGCGTATTCATATGTACCAAAAAACATACAATATATTTGATTTTCAATCTAAAAATTGATGTTGTAAAAATGAATTTACAAATATCACCATCAGACTTCCCGAAAGCTCAAAAAAAGTGTCAGACATTCGGTCCGACAACCTGTCAAAACTTGCCGGACCGAAATAAAATTTGCCAGACCGAACATTAATTCATGTATGTATAGTCTATAGTATACATGTATACACTAGTGTGTTTTCGCGATCTCAAACAACAACGAAATTGCTCACCTTTTTCATTGTTGTTAACATCCATAACATAAAATATACAACACATTTAATTAATATCAAACTACGATATGAACACGCAAATCCGAAACGTCTATCCGAATTTTACTGTTCACATGACATACACACATAATTCTTTTTACATTTAGTATGCCCTTTTTGTTCATGTTGTTCATGTAAAACCCGTGGTTAGCTAAACAAAGCCCGCGAAAATTATGCTGACAATCACCACATCACATCATCCGCATGGAAAGCGTGGATGTATTGACCGTGATATAAAAAATTTGTAGCGCAAAAAACTGTGAAATCTTTATTTTTGTATAAAAGTTTTGTAGTGCAAAACAATTAGGTGACTATAAAATCGTGAAGGATGTGAAAATGGTATGTGTCATATTTTTACTCAGTCTAGATCTTTTGTAGACACCATTTATTTTGCCTCTAAAAAGCAGTTACGCGGTATCGATAATGTCGTTGTTGTATAGGTTAGTATTGCTCTATCACTTACAGCACTTTTTTCACGACCAACAGCTTTTTGAAATTAGGCTCCTAATTAAAGCGACTGCAGTGAAAGGACGTGTTATTGTTTGTCGTATATCACGAGTTTAAATGAAAAAGTAGCGATGAAGGAGCAAAAATTTGCATCAAACGGCATTTATTTACGGCAGTTGGGGGTAATAAGATAATCATTAATGAGCATGAAAAAAAAATCATGATCAGATCCAAGGTAGATTTGCAAAATGCGGATCACAATATAGCGAAGCTGTATTCAATTTCTCCAATATTAGGTATTTTTTATCCAGTTACATAAAGGAATAAGTCTTGAAAAAGCTGTCGGACGGATGGACCAATGCTTAGTAAATAAATGTCGGACCCACTCAAAATTTGCCGGTCATGTCCGTCGGATCAATGCTTTTCGGGAAGTCTGCAACATACGTATATAATATACATCATGTACTTTATTTATCAATTTAATTTTAAGCTAATTATTATTTTGATGATTAACAGTAATTATTTTCCACTCTTTGAAGATTGAGAAACAAACTACACAGTATGTTTAATGGTTATTATGCAATAAACACAAAAATAGCGATTTCAGTATCTAACAACCTATGCTTTCATTCTGTTTAAAAATTGCATTCGTAAATAAAATAAATCAATCAAGCTGTTTTTAGTAAAATGATTTTGCTAAGTCACTCTAAAATAACATTCTTCTGGCGACTAAAATTACGAAAATAAGGTATCATTACACAGGGCTTTCCTTAGACTTTGAATTTCAAGAGTCAATGACTCTTGGGATCAAATTTTCAAGAGTCAAAACCAAATTCCCCAAGAGTCAGATATAAACCTTCAAAAGTCGATGCTTTGTGGGTAGTTTACATTCCTTTTGCTTCTTTTTATTATTATTTATATTAATGTATTATCTTTATTTTATAATTTAATAATATTATTTTCATAATTTTTTTTAATTAACTTATCATTTTCTTTTTAATTTATTTAATTTTCTATTATTGTTACATTAAACATTCAGGGCTTTCCTTTGACCTGAGCTCCCAGGTTTTGACGCGTGGGAATTTGAAAATGCGCTTGTTTGACTCGCGAGGTAATTACTTGTTGCGTCACATTTGACCCGGGGCAATTTCCGGACATGCGTCATACAGTGTAACTCTGGCTGATTATCCCAATCAGTCGAACAGCGATGTCAAATTTGATAAAACACTCAGCGATTATTGGTAGGAGGCGGAGTCAATCTTTAAAGTTACCGTGTAGCTCCGCCCATTAAGTAGAGTTATGTCGCTCAGAAAAATCTATAGTGACCAATTAAAACGCATAGTTATATACACTTCCAATGACATGAACAATCGACCATTCGGCGTAATATACATTTATCCACACTTTAGTTAATGTACATGCGTTCGCTAGAGTACGTTTATTTCCGAGCATTAAACGTTTAAAACACAATTTACTCACCGCTCCCGTTGTTGATAATATCCACATTTAGTTTAGTTCCTAAATATAAAGGCATTGTTTTTTATTACTTTCCTTTTTATTTTGGGTAAAATATATTTCCAAAATTTGAAAATTCTGACTTAAACGCAATATTTCTTATATCTTAAATATCCAACATTCAATTTTAATGTCTGTGTATTTCATGTAAATCCTTTGTTTTCTAGAAACACGCGCGAAAGTTATGCTGACACAGACGACGTCACGTTCCACGCATAAAAAGCGTGCGTGTATCGACCATGTGCTTTACCAAATATATACATGTCATCTGGGAATAAAAACATCGTAGTGCAAGAACTTTGAAATCTTTGCTTTTTTTATAAAAGTTTTGTCGTGCAAAAACTTTGCGATCTTTAGCATTTGAATAATTATTTGATTGCAGCTTGTTAATTTACTGTGTAACTGTAAAACAATATCTGCGGACCGTAACTACGTATATTTCTTTTAGGGAAGGAAAGCCTATGTTTTATTGTTGTACATGATATGCGATTTCGTAAAAATATTCAGTGGTATTTTAAGTGCGTAAAGAATACACTAAAATCGTCATAATAATTATTATTAATAATAATAAATAATAATAATAGATCTAATAATAATAATATAACAATAATATAAAGAAAATTTTATCAATTAATCAGCTATGTTGACTGTAGTATACCGACAGTACCTGCTGTGAAAGCTAATCTCTTGCGTCATAAAGGCATTTTTTCACTATATAAACACACGTACACCCACTCAACCAAGTCGGTGAATTATCAAAGCGAGTGTCACTTACCCGAAAATTTTAATAATTTGCAGTTATTCCTTAGCCGCAATCAATCACCGTGAAGCCCCGCCCCTGTATGCAGAGTTTCATTACGCAGTAAAATCGATATAAGCCAATAGAAACGCTCAGGTTATCTTTGCTATGGAAGGACGTTATCATTGACGAATCGGCGCAATCGGCATGTATCCACACACAAGTAACCTCATATTCGCGTCAAAACAAACCCTCGCCGTTTTGTATGTTATAATATCCACACTTATTATATATATTTTTTTTGTGGTAAACCTTTATTTGCCTCGTCCATTGGTATGTGCAGGTCAAGGCCATCCTGCAAGCATACCTTACAATAGGTTGTTAGTAAAAACATGTATTGTATTGTATTATTTATTTGCTAACTACAGTAAAAAAAAACCTGCGAAAATCAGTCTAAAATATGCTAATATGAAATCGTAATTGGAAAAGCCTATCCAGTGTTACTGTTGTAGTTTCGTAAAATAAGCTGTCTTGTTTAGATAAGATAATAAGAGCGTGAAATGTTTGCTGCCAACGACGACGTCACGTTCCAAGTATGGACCGTGTGCGTGTACGGAGCATGTGCTTTACTAACATTTGACGCGCGTAGGCACGACGTGCACGAGGAAATCTTCCCGCCATTTTTGCACGAACAAAGCATGTATTATATTAGCATCCCCAGCAAAATCCAATAATCCATTCACTGATATTGATTTTCTGACGGTCGTATATTTCATCGGATGAATTAGGTGCTTTTAATGAATCATATACAGGGTTGTCATTATTAACCGATTGCCAATGATCAAATTCATTGTTAAAATCATGAGAAAATCGGTAGTTTTTTTCAGGAACTTAAAAATTGCAATAGGTAATATCACAAATGGGCCCCATAGAGCCCTGGCCAAATCGCTTAGATTTAGATAAAAATCGCTTGTTTCCATTGATAATGACAGCCCTGCATATATCAGATTAATCACAATAAAATTCTGGTTAATATGGTTTTTATTTCATAAAAATCCATAAAGGATAAGTTTTGTTTAGCATTGTTTAATTATTGAACAATAGGGATTATTGATGATTTCACACCTCCGCTATCGAGTCCAACAACACGGACACGGTTTGGTGACGGTGGGTATTTTCCACGGGTTATGCGGTGATGTAAATCTATTTGAATACTTATGAAGTTAAATTAACCAATCAGAGGAGAAATTTCCCTTCATGATGATACAACTTCCGTTAAAATCGAACTGTAAACAAGTGTGTTACAAACGACCAAAGTCTACGTGAATCTGTCGGATCCTGAATCGGTATGTTAATACGAAAGTTATATCATTCAAAAATACACTTCCTAAGCTTTAATTTGATATATATTATGATTAAATCGGTTTATGTTTACCCGACCGCATTTGCGTTCAAAGTTCAGGAAAAACCCAAAATCCATTCTGGCGATGCAATAGCCGCCATCTTGAATTTCTGTCGATTAGCGAAAACGAACTATATATTCAGTAAATAAGCCCCAATAAGCACAAGAAAAACGCTTAAGTATGTGGAATTTAAAAATATATTTGTCCATTTCGCTGGTATATGTTACTAAGCGGTTTTTGTTTTTTAAATAAATGCGTTAAAAACTTACAATGCTTGTAAACAATAGTACATATAGTTTCGGATAGGCAGCATTTCCGTCATCGTTTTATAAAACACATTATCTACTCCTAAACAAGTGCACTGTTATTTGTGTGCTCGAAATTCATACAAAATAAATAATTCAGAATATTGTTAATATTTTTTAATTTCATGAAGTCATTAGACCTGCAAAATGTATGTGAAAAGAATGACATTGTTTCTAACATTTTTTTTGTATGTATTGCAGTCAATTTATTACAATAGGAATCATGATATCAGTAAAAAAATAACCAGTACTTGTGTAAATAATTAGTGATTTTAACTAATGTATTTAATAGCTTTATTTTATTTTCTTACTTTATTATATTTATTTTTTCTTAACATTATTTTATTTTTTATTGTGTCTTTATTATTTTTCAGGTGCATTATTATTCCCTGTAACATTTAACGTTCCAGCCTGACCTTGACAGGATGAATTCAGGATGACATCAGATCATAACTTCCTTGGTCCTTACTGCCAACAAGTTGGGTTAACTTGCACATCTTTTAAAGACTCTGCCCTTAATCAAATTAGAACTCGATCAGTCTGGCCATTAACCAGACTGATCGAGCGGATAAGACGTTTACATCCCTCTGGAGCAAATGACAGTACATTGAAATACAGACTGACACATGCATGTGAAATAAATAAAAAGTTGAATGCAAAGAAGAAGGTGAAAGGTTTTTGTAATTTGACAGACTTTAAGTCATCTGTGTTCGAATGTTGCGGAAAGTGTGGTAATGGTAATAAATGCACCATAACCTGTGAATGTGACAAATACGTCTGAGGATGAACGGCCAACAGAGAAGCAGGAAAATCCAACCAAACAGTCAGTGAAAAATTCTACACAAAATGACGAAGTGAAAACCGTTGCTAAACAATTTACTGACGGTGATCTTGTGAAAGAGAAAAATTTAGTAGAATTCAAAATAACAAAAAAAAAAAAAAAGCTCTTAAAAAACTTTTTGAAAATTTCAAAAATCTCAGACATAGGAAACTTGATTTCCGTGCACATGAAACTAGAAAGAAACTCAACGAAGCAAAAGTAAAGATATTACGGCAAGAAAGAACAATTAATGAGTATGTGAAGAGAGAGAAACAAGAAACCAACAGCAGTGAAAACAACCGGCAGGAAAAAGATCTACAAGATGTGAAAAGCTCTCTGACCAAGTCATGCCAAGAAATTGATCATGCCGTGAAGTCACTCCTTAATGCACAAGATCATGTTCAACAACTATTGCATGAAAATGAACTCTGAAGAAACAAGTTGAGCAGCTGAATTTGTGTAAAACCAAGCAAAAACAATCCATGAACTATTTCAAAAGGAGCCTCAAGAAAGTCAAAAGCAAATTCAGGATAGACTCATACGATGAAAAACTCAAAGCTCTAAAAAAACACAATCCAGGAAAAAGATGAAGAAATTCAGTCACAGGTGTGTGGAAATATCAAAATTATTCACTTGTCCACGGACAAGTTCATTGAAAAAATCTACTTGTCCGCAAGTAAATGTCATTTGTCCAAGTAAAAATATTATTCTGCAGCCTTCATATGTATATTTTGTAATGTAAATATGCGTATTACTGTATCAAGTATTGCAATCCAATATAATCGTGCTCCTCGTCTCTCTGTAACCAAGTAGTACCGGTTAAAAACTCATAAAATTGTCAGCATAAACTTCTATGTTTAATAAACATCTCAATTTAGACAGTCATTGACAGTGATTTGACAAAGAGAGCAAAGATTCGTTTTTTCGTTTGTTTGATTCTTCACACCCTTTAACTACTTGTTTGCTATCTGATTTGATAAAAAAAAACGACCCATGGTCAAAAATTGCAGACACACTTTTAACGTTAAAATGCATTGATGAATACTAGCAACATTTATGAATGTCATAGCGAGTTTTTAACGCAAGGATAAGAAAACCAAAATACTGCAATTTGTTTCAAAATAAACATACCGGATTCGAGGTACGAAAACCGAGCTTGCTGAATTTTAGACAGTCATAATATAGGTCTGAACTGTAAACGTGTACTGGTTTTCTAAATGACGTAATTAGAATGAGGGTAACAGACCGGACCATGGCGGCCAAGTCCTAACGGTTCAGAAAATTTAAACAGACTCCATTGTGATGGGTTTTCATATTAAATAAATTGGTAATTGGTGATTATTGTGCATACATTTTCTATGTTTATATCGATTCGAATACTATTTTGGCCACAAGTCAGATACAACACTAACAAACAATGACTCATTTAAATCTATCGAGTTGGCCGTTATGGTTTGGTCGGTCATGTAATTAAACCGTTTTGGCTCGTCATACATTTGCCTATACCTGAACAAAATATTCGAGTGTGCGATGATTTTGTTTGCACCATGGAAAGACTTGTTCATTTTTATCAAGTTTTTATACATACATGTCATTCTGTTAGATCGATGTTGTACATGTCCGCGGACAAGCTGACAGGAAACATTGATTCGTCCGACGGTAAAATTACCCGTGTCGGACGAGTCGGGCATAGGATTTCCGCACCCCTGAGTCACTATTTCAAATAGATCATCTTCAAGAGACTTTGAGAGATAAATACTAAAAAATACTGACGGCTCATATAGTGACAATGTAAGACTCTGTGTCATTGAATTAGCTGGACTTGAGGTTGCAGTTGAGAAAATACCTAAAGTGTTGCAAGTTGTTTCTATGCACTTGCTTGCTAGACATTTAGACAGTTCTGATTTGCCATCTAAGTCAACAACACAGGCATTCATAGATGAAGGACCTTTTCTCGTAAAGAAATTCATTGCCACCAAGATTGAATCAGCCTCGAGTTTTGGCATAAATAGAGAGGGAACAAGTAAAAAAAAACGTCTTGACACTGATGAAGTAATGAGCCTTGGATTTACAAGTGTTGCTCATGAAACAGCAAAAGCCATAAATGACACTACAAAAAAACACATTAAAGAACTCTCAGAAGTAAAAGAAATAGAGATGTCGTCAGATAATTCAGAGTTGTTTGTAAGGAGTTCATTGAATAAACTCTCGTACAGTATGTCTGATCGTGCAAGTAACGAAAAAGCGGCAGATAGACTTCTTGATGAGTGGCGGGATGAAGTTTTGGAGATCTTACCAGAAAGTGACAAAATAATGGTTAAACACTTCCACTGTATGGCACACGTTTTATTAGGATTTCACAAGTATGCATGCGACGATGTCAAGAAGTTTGAAAACAAAATGGTTGAATCAAATGGTCCGCTAGGCCGTGACAATCCCCCCATTTCAAGACGTGTATAATTTTAATCAAGATCTTTACAATTCACCAATTATCCAATCAATACTGTGTTCCACAGTTGGAACGATTAAAACAGTGTTAAAACACTAAACGCATGCCCATGTGAACATAATTAATCGAACAAAAAAAGGCTCTGTAAGTAGATTGAGTGTCACCTAAATATTTGAGAATGACGAGAATAGTTGGTTTGATAATGACATCACTGTGCGAAAGGGATGCGCACTGGACATAAACATCTAGAAAACATTATTAGCTACTTCAGTTTCGCAACAAAATTGATGCCAGATGCTTCTTAAAGGCTCGAGGTATACAGTTTTAACGGTGATGTTTCGTTAATTTAATTTCTTTTAAACGTTTACAAAAAATGAAAAGCTGTTTGCCTAAATTCTAAGAGCTAAAACGCACCAGATAATGACTTTGACACATGCCGTAAAAAAAATTTCCACGTAAGAAGGGGATACCCCTCCCTAAGCCACAGGACAGGGGCGCCTGACAAAATTCTGGGGAAGGCCCTGGTTACCAATGTAGCAGCATAAGCGATACTGGACCTTTGTAACAACATTCATGATGTATACTAGATACAAGTACACAATGCAACCCGGGTGGCAATTAGTTATACTGTTTATGAAGACTGAAACATACTCAAAAACACTGCATTACTTTTTCTGCATCAAATGATCCAGATCGAGGTTGCATGCTGCAACCAATTCACACGAGTCATGTTCGGCTGATGACATGCGCATGCTTTCCATTTATTGTGCCATTCATAACGCATACCATTGTCTACTTACCAAGTCCTTTACAGTGACCACAATAAAGCTTCTTTCTAAGAAAAATCAAATTGGTATCGATAATGCCGCGCAGAAAAGTTTTTAAACCGGAAATGATTTAACGTAAATATTGGCTATGCGCATGTACAGTTCATTTTATTCTAAATCCCGTCCTTTGCATACTCTGATAGGTTACACAGTACTAAACTACTCCTTACCAAACATTGGATTAATTTCATGTTACCGAGTATGTAAATTGATTGTAATTAAACGAGGGAATAGGTGGAATTACCTTTTTTTCCTTTCACATGTAATAAACACATTTTCAATTTCACATGCTTTTATAAATAATACGTTAAAATTTTTGTTCAGATATTGCATTAAATAACTATTGTCTATTTACATGTACATGTGTTCGTTTTTTTTTATATTTTAAAGTTTCTAACTATGTAACTTTTTTCTGACATCTGTGTTTTAATATTTATTAAATGCTTGATACACTAAATCTTGTTACATATACCCTTTTCCACTGTCCTCTATTTTCGACTGTGTCAACATTGCTCAGAGATCTATTAACAAACATGTTTATTAATAGAGCTTTGTCCATATGCTCTTAAAAGAAAAGTTCACTTGTCCATATGATAAATAATTTTCGATTTATCGTTGTTTATATCCGCTAATAAACAACGATTTGGAGTTCTGATGCGTATGAATTAAACCACGAGGGCGTTATCCCTAGTTTTGTAATATCCACGCATCAGAACGATAAAGCATTGCTTATTGGCCGATAAACAACGATAATGCGAAAATTATATCGATTCTAACATGATTTGACATATAGTTCTACAATTGTAATTGGAAATTATTTTTAATATGCTCCGCTCCGAATCGGGAATTCTTTTTACGTTGTTTATTAGGTAGTTTAACAACGATAATTTTGTTTATTGTCTATATAAACATTAGCGAGTATCATATTAAAATACTGTTAAATTTTTATCTTGGACTTGTTCTTTCTATCACATACCTGTTAATTTACTGGTTGTCTTAGTATTGTTAGTGGGCAATTTGTTTATGTTACTAATGATTCACCTGGTCACGAAGTGTGACCCTGCATGAATACATTGTGACTGTGGACCATTATGTGTCATCATTTGTTGTCAGTCAATTATGTCTGTTGCTAATCACCCGACGTCTCTTGATAGCAGTGTTACGTATCAACAACATGTGTTCTTGGAATCTTGTACTTGAATTTAAAAGTATAGTCAAATATATAGGATCTGAAACGAGTTGTCATTTCATACCATATTTTATTAAACGAGTTCAGGAATTATGTTAGTAAGCGAGCCTCTGGACGAGTTTAATACAATATAGCATGAAATGACAACGAGTGTCAGATCTTTGTTATCACATGCTTTTAAACGAAATTAAACCCTTCTAATTTTACCAAAATAAATTGGTAAATCTACGAAGTTGTGTACTGACGTGACGTCATTTCATGTTGACGACGTTATTTCACCAAAATAACGTCATGCGATTGGTCAACCAAATAATATCTAGCCAATCAAAACGCTCAAAATATTCGTAATGGCTGTATTACACGGACAACAAGGTATAGCATGTGATAAAATAGTATTTACATTGATTTACAACCGCATAGGTTACCAGTATTAGTATTCTTTATTTAGTTTTATTGATTAATTACGTAAGTGACATTGGTACCCGGCATATTTTTAAGTGTTTTGTTGAGGGTCTTTTCTTTTTTTAAGTCCATATATGGGTTGGTGAATTCGAGTCCAGATCTGGATTTAACGGTCAGCTAACAATTATTAACACACGTGAATTCGAGTCCAGATCTGGGTTTAACGGTCAGCTAACAATTATTAACACACGTGAATTCAAGTCCAGATCTGGATTTAACGGTCAGCTAACAATTATTAACACACGTGAATTCGAGTCCAGATCTGGATTTAACGGTCAGCTAACAATTATTAACACACGTGCACGATTTCCCAATGTGTAGCAATGGTATATGTGATTTGAAAGGCTTTATGTTCTCGAACCAAAGCCCATCCTTCGTTATAAAATTTAAATTCAAATTGGCTAGCAGAAAGGTCCTCAGACACATGGCGTCTACACATCCTGATGGCTTGATCCTGATACTACAGTACTTCCAACACCCCTAGATGCTGTTTGTTGGCAATTTTACATCCAGCAGTAAAAGCCTGTACTAAGGCTCATTTGTTATCAATTACAATTTTGAAAGAACACGACGAACATTATTTGTACCCCAAAACACAGAACCGAGACATGATAAACATCGATTTAGTTATCAAACAGTATCAACCTTGACGAAAACCAGCTTGCGCTAGAATACATATCTGATTCGTTTTAATACACATAGCGTATTAGGAATATGAAATATTTTAAATTTAAAGAAAACCATACCTGCGCTAGAATACACATCTGATTCGTTTTAATACACAGAGCGTATTAGGAATATGAAATATATTAAATTTAAAGAAAACCATTGCTTGCGCTAGAATACATATCTGATTCGTTTTAATACACATAGCTTATTAGGAATATGAAATATATTAAATTTAAAGAAAACCACTCAGCAATGTACGGTGAAGAGACTACATAATGTTAGGTTTGCTGGCTACATTTTAAGTGTTTGGTAGATCTTGCCGAGACAGCCAACTTGTGCCCCGGTGATTTACACAAAATCTTTTAAAGTTAAGTATGTCTACATGTTTTGGAGACTTAATCTAGCACCATATAACTATTTGAAATATAAAGACATATATAATTTTGGCCAATGCATCGATAGAAGACAAGCACAGCAACCTTCATTTCATCCCGTCTGTCAAGATTTATTCTAACATGATACTCGCTTATTTTCTATAGTCAAAGAACACAATTATCGTTGTTAACCCAATAAACAACGCCAAAGGTAATCTCGATTCTGATCGGAGCATACTAAAATGTAATTCTCATTACAATTGCAAAAATATTTGTCAGATCATGTTACAGTAGAAATAATTTTAGCATTATCGTTGTTTACCGACCAATAAACAACTCTTTGTCGTTCTGATGCGTGGCTATTTAAATTCCTACCCATCAAAACTCCAAATCGTTGTTTATTGGCCGATAAACATCGATAACTCGAAAACTTTTTCTTAAGTTTACATGTGGACATAAAGAGTAAATAAACCTACAATTGGCTTAATTGTCAACGGTCTCATCGACTGACAGCATCGTATTATTGTCCTAATGAACGAGTCATCGCTTTGTGATGCAAACATAACAAAGTAAATGCTTAGAGGTAAAATAAGAGAAATCAGTTAGCATTTGTCCACACCATTTGCAATCCATGACGTTATACACAGTGTGTATCCTATTTACTTTCCTATTATGCAACATAGTAAGTGTGCATTCTGTTAAACATAACTGTATTCCCATGACTACATTTTCAAAATATGTTTTGCCAGGTAGAATGAATTTGCTTTCCCCTATTTATTTCCATCATTCCGTACTGTTTATGCCAGGAGATTGTATTGGTCAGTTCATATCTCTATGCAGGCATTGCTAATTTTTACATTATTTCTTACTCATATATTATGTTTATATTTACTCATATACATGTTATTATGTTTTTCCCATTTAATTCCATACTGCTGATGTTGTATGATATGAAGGACTTCAGTTTATATAATTTATTTACGCTATGCATTGCTATTTGTTACACGCATTTTACTCATGCGTTTTAAGTACATATTTATTCATATAATAATATGTATTGTATTGTAACCTTTACGAGACTAAAATATGGTGTTGAAAAAGACTTTACAGCTCTCAGCTTTAGTAACTTTCAGACAATATATTTCAGAGTGGTATACACTCGCTTGCCTTTATTAATTATATACCATTTTCCTAATTGGACATACTAGCTTTTGTATGGTAGACAATGTTAAAATGTATGGCAAAACGTCGAGAAACATCTCAAGAATTGACATATATGAGAGATTTGAATGCTGGAATATTTAATATAACAAAACTCATTCATACAACAACAAATAAATGCTGGTTCAAATGCGTTGCATTGTCCGAAATGGTATGCGTCCGAAAGCTCTCCTCTTGTGCTCCTGCAAAATTTATTAGTGCGTATGAAACTAATTCATTTATTAGCTTTAGTACACAGTAATTAAGTTATTGTATACATTCACAAGTTATTAAAATGCAATACACTTTTTTATGGTTGGAGGCCACTGAATTTATGTTAATGCCTATATAATTTATATATATATAATTTTACAAATTTATACAATAACTATTTATTAAACAACAAACAAGTTCGGGCCAGAAAAATCTAATTACATAATTTTACTGTTTAAAATCTGCCAATCTGCCAGTTTATTGACAGTAGTCTAGATAAAAAGGCCATTGTAAATTGGCAACACCTTTGATTCAAAATGTTGTTTAGCTGCAGATTATCAGTGAGAAGTAATATGTAAGAAAAATATGCTTTGTTTGTGGAAATACTGAACAAGTACTTTAAAATATACCATGTAGTTTATTTCTTTTTTTTCTCCTGAGCCACCTCATAAATAGACTTCGTGGCCACCATAGTTGCTGCCTCCGCTGCTTCCATCATAGTTGCTGCCGCCGCTGGAATGACCTCCGTCGCCGTGTCCGCCGTGACCGCCGCTACTTACGTAGTTGCTGCCGCCACTACTATGGGAGCCGGAACTGTAGCCACTGCCACCGCCACCGCCACCTAGTCCACCAAATCCACCGGATCCGCCGAACAGGACGTTGATGATGATGATGAATACAAACACTGAAAAGGAAAAGTTGAAAAATCTTCATAAATACATAATTATAATTATTAACTCAATAAATTATTGACGAAAGTGAGGATGTTACGAATACCATAACGACACTCATTCAGTCATTCATTCATTTATTCACTCTTTCATTCATTCATTCATTCACTTATTTACATGTATTCCAAATATTCTTAAACAACATGACATATTACAAAAACTGTTTTGTGACTTCAATGAAAAGAAGTGACTTTGGAAACAGACAACAAAACATTGTTAAAATTGTCGCTAAGTAAAACATTACAATAACTTCTTAAGCTTAGGCAATTACCGAATATTTAGATTCCAAACCAAATTGTAATGCACATATTATTGTACGTGGGTACGTGAAATAAACTGAATTTCTTAACTCAGACATGCTTTACAATGTGTAAAACCAAAATAGATATTCCTGTACTTACGGAAGATAAGAATGCCAAAGATCCCCCCGAAACCTCCGCTGCCACCGCCGGCACCGCCGCCAAATCCTCCCCCATATCCGTATCCACCGTATCCAAGGGAACCAATTCCACCCCCAACGCCGCCGGGGTACATTGCACCGTAACCAAAGCTGGACATATCATAGGCGTCAATGGCGGTTGCCATTAACACCGTGCTCATCACGCACAGAGAACCAATCAAAAATA
The DNA here is from genome assembly GCA_027627225.1 of Congeria kusceri. Taxonomy (NCBI): domain Eukaryota; kingdom Metazoa; phylum Mollusca; class Bivalvia; order Myida; family Dreissenidae; genus Congeria; species Congeria kusceri. Next base: position 26,356,630 of record CM051032.1, on the reverse strand, counting down.
CCCTCATGTCTATGTCTTGTGTCTTCCTAACCCTGTCATATTAATAGATCTAGATTATAGATATATTTATTTCAACGTAACTGTACGCTCACAAAGCAAGTATATCACAACATGCAAGCAGATAAACAAGGAATGAATTGGTTACTAATGCCCACATTAACCAATGTAAAGAGTTACACAAAAACGGGTAAATAGAAACTCTTTGTGGTCTTTGAAATAATATGGTAATTTGACTTTTGCAGATAATAAGCTTATTACGATTCAATGTGTTTATTGGTAAAATAACGTTAACCACTTTAAATGAACGTTAGGTTAACACGTTTAACTAAATTAGTTAAACAGTATAATTATTGAAGTTTTATTTAAAGAAGAACGACACATTCATTTACAACATTAAACAATTCATTTTTCATTTGCAATCATGGCCAGATAAATGTATGTAATACTCACGGTTTGGATTCCTGTCCTACTGTGTCCCTTCCGAAATGCTAACAAAGAATGCCCTTAAATAGTGCCCACCGTAAGTCTTAATCCCAAACCGATATCCAAGGCCTACAGCGATGATCGGTTTCAAACTGAATTCCTGTTCCATCCTTTATCATATTTATCGGATTTATCTGGTATGTGTATGTATGACTGATACACAAGGAAGGATACAAATAAGTAATAAATATATAGTTTTTTCATACACGTCCGTCCGGCTGAATCTGCGTCATAGGAGTATTGAAATATTGTACTTTAATCTTAACAGCATGCCATTCAGTACAGATCATTTGTTGTATGTTGTTTGTTATTAAATTGTCAGTGGCAACAGTAAAAACCTTGTTGACTTACACAAGTCATTGTTACTCAGGTGTACCACTAGTACACACGTGATTGTAACTCAGCAGATGTTCAAACACAATTGGAATCAGTTTTAGAGGCCACAACATTATCTCTGAATTTAAATTTTAAACCAATTTGATATGAACAACATTATGTAGTCGATTTGTATTTAACTGCAGAATAATAATAAAAAGGCAATATGAATATGGAATAATGAAACTCCAGAGACCATATCAGGAGAGAAACCCTTATTACCATCCGCTGGTCCTTTATTTGAGGCAAGTGACCAATACAGGACAATACATACAACACAACACAAAACATAAACATGATTAAAACTGGGGTCACCGCCTTGGAACGGTCAATGCAAAGTATTGGGGGTTTAAACCGGTTTAAAGGCATGCCAAACCTCACACTTAGCCCAGAATTAATTACAACACATGCACTTGTAAATAAACTTTAACCTCAAAGCATTGCAATTCTAATTAAAACGTAATAAAAGAGAATATTAATTCAATTGACTTACGATCTAATTACTCAATGGTTTAATGTTCACCAAAGCAACAGAATTGCAACTTTCTGAGGCACGATGATGCCTAATGCTAATGGCTCAACCAAGAGTACTCTCGAGGTAAGAAAACTAATACAATAGTACGATATATTTTATTTTATTCACTACTCTTTCCATATAAATATGCTTGAAAGGCATTCACAGTTCACACTGATTAATGTAGCAAGCAAGAACCAAATGTGCATGAACGGGAATTACAATGGACATTGATTTTTGTAACAAGAACTAAATGTGCATGAACCCGAATTTTTACAATGGCCATAAATTTTTTGTAGCAGGAACTAAATGTGCATGGCCACGAATTACAATGGATATTACTTTTTGTAACAAGCAAGAACTAAATGTACATGGCCACGAATAACAATGGATATTGCTTTTTGTAACGTAACTAAATGTGCATGGCCACCCATTACAATGGACATTGCTTTTTGTAGCAAGCAAGAACTAAATGTAAATGGCCACGAATTACAAGGGACATTACTTTTTGTAACAAGCAAGAACTAAATGTACATGGCCACGATTTACAATAGGCAATGCTTTGTGTAACAAGAAAGAACTAAATGTACATGGCCACGATTTTCTATGGACATTGCTTTTTGCAACAAGCAAGAACTAAATGTACATGGGTACGATTTACAATGGACATTGCTATTTGTAGCAAGCAAGAACTAAATGCGCATGGCCACGAATAACAGTGGACATTGTTTTTGTAACGTAACTAAATGTGCATTGCCACGAATAACGATGGACATTGTTTTTTGCAACGTAACTAAATGTGCATGGTCACCAATTACAATGGACATTGATTTTTGTAACAAGAACTAAATGTGCATGAACCCGAATTTTTACAATGGCCATAAATTTTTTGTAGCAGGAACTAAATGTGCATGGCCACGAATTACAATGGATATTACTTTTTGTAACAAGCAAGAACTAAATGTACATGGCCACGAATAACAATGGATATTGCTTTTTGTAACGTAACTAAATGTGCATGGCCACCCATTACAATGGACATTGCTTTTTGTAGCAAGCAAGAACTAAATGTAAATGGCCACGAATTACAAGGGACATTACTTTTTGTAACAAGCAAGAACTAAATGTACATGGCCACGATTTACAATAGGCAATGCTTTGTGTAACAAGAAAGAACTAAATGTACATGGCCACGATTTTCTATGGACATTGCTTTTTGCAACAAGCAAGAACTAAATGTACATGGGTACGATTTACAATGGACATTGCTATTTGTAGCAAGCAAGAACTAAATGCGCATGGCCACGAATAACAGTGGACATTGTTTTTGTAACGTAACTAAATGTGCATTGCCACGAATAACGATGGACATTGTTTTTTGCAACGTAACTAAATGTGCATGGTCACCAATTACAATGGACATTGATTTTTGTAGCGAGTTGAAACTAAATGTACATGGCCACGATTTACAATGGGCATTGCTTTTTGTAGCAAGCAAGAACTAAATGTACATGGCCACGAATTACAATGGATGTTGCTTTTTGTAACAAGCAAGAACTAAATGCGCATGAACACGAATTTCAATGGACATTGACTTAGAAAACAGATATAAAATGTTTCTGAACACCTGCAACAATTAAAAACACATCAAATCTTATGTCTGAAACTAACATTTCTAGTTTAATGTCGACCAACACTTGAAATATCCCATATTAAAGACGTAATTAACATGGGTTTGTAGCAAAATAAGGGGTGTATTTCTTCAAATATTAGGAGAAAGGTTCGCAGTGTTGAAATATACAAAAATATTTAAATTTAACAGGTGTTCATTGGGATAATAAACAATGTTTATCTCTTACAATCCTAACCAATCGATCAAAATACGTGAACGTCATGTGAGGGTATGGACATAAATATTAAACATAGGTCTGGAGGAAAGTATTGGTAAATAATATTTTTTCAATTTCCGAAGTAACATGAAAATCCAGTCAGAAACATCCACGAAACATTTTACTAAATAAGCATTTAATTAGGCCTAAAATTAAAATGAAGTTTGTTTGCCCTTTACCGACCGACCTACAAAAAAGCCACCGACTCAAAACATTTTATTGCATAATGTGCGGTAATTATTTTTTTATTTAGTTACTGTTTCTTGCTTTAAATAAAGGCGCTTGAACCAAAGAGTATTATGTGTTTGAGTGTGAAAACAAGCACCTAGTGACCGGATACTAGTAAACATGGTGTGTGTCACGTTTTGTCGTGTACACACCGGTCGACGTATGACGTGTTCATCTGTGTATATAATTAAGTTTTGTTCGAGGTTATACCCTTAAATAGTAGGGTGATCCCCTTGAGAGTTGTCCGTATATAAAATATTTCGTTTTTTCTTCTATCAAAAGGAAAGAGACATTTCGCATAACGGACACTGGTTTAAGTGGTAATTTCCTGAAACGAAATGTCTTCTGTGCATTTTGATGTATCATAACACCGAATTACTTGAAATTTGAACACTCAGCAGTTTATGTAAAGGCAGCATTTGCTTTTGTCGAAATCGTGAGCGTTTCTTACGGGTGACTACAATCAAGTGAGATGAATTTTCTTAGAAGCAGTGTAACATATATTTTTTATTTTACATTTTTAAAGCAGAGAGAAACATCTCATCCAAAGAGATCAGACTCGCAATATCTGAACAAAAGAAAAGTGGCGAAGGATGCGAGGAGATTTTGCTGTTTTACAATGGGACCATATGGAGATTTGATTTACCTGTTTCTAACCTTCAGCGTGTTTGTTGAAATCAATAAATAATAAAAAAAATTCATAAAGCTGAAAAAAGTAACTTGGGATGTATTGTATAGTCTATTGTGCGTGGTAGACGAGAACAAGAAAATTACCGACAAAGTTTCGATTTCAGTTAGCAAATCAACAAGTGGTATTGCAGAAAAGTTTCACCCTGATATTTACAAAAACGTGTATGTCAATACTGGCTTTGTTAAGGAATAATTCTTCCATCAGCAACCAAAATGTTACATATGATACAAGTAACGGCTTTTTGTTAAACTGTCATTTACAAAAACACAGTTTATATTTGAGAGGACAGAGACGTCCGAGTGAACAACATTTCTGATTTTATTATTTGTGACATTTTTCATCAAATTATTTTTAGTTTTCAATTCATTGATTTGACATTTTTCTAGTCAAACATAATGTATTCGTACTGTATTAATATGAGTGTGGCTGTCGAGTCAGTTCAGCCATTGATAATAAAACACATGTTTTCTTGTCAGACAGTATATATCTATGCTGCATTAATTAATAAGTGTGTTTAGTCAATTCAGACATTGCTATTAAATATAATACATGTACTTCACAAATTGTTTTTAAAGCATTGCGTATTTTATTTTATGTTATGTCTATTAATAAAGCCAGTTTTACCATGTATAATCTTGGTTGTATCAATCAAGATGAAGAAAGTAATTGTGATTTTCAAACAAAGATAGAATTATAATGTATTGCAATGTAAATGACGACATTCATGTATGACAAAGATTAAATTCTCGGAATGAAATAATTGTCCTACATACTGACCCACCTCTAAAATTTTGGGTCGGTAAAGGGCAAACGGAAGATTTTTTAATTTAGGCCTTATTTGTAACTTTCTTACAAGGAATATACTTTTTTCTGTTATAGAACATGGCAATAGCTTCGATAATGATAGTAACGTATATTGTTTTAAAACAAGTGTACTAAGACATTTTAAGCAAAATATAATAAATAATTTTAATGTGAAAATAACGAATAGTTCGTGGTTAATCTATCCGAACAAATGATTAAATAAAAAACACATAAATTTAAAGTCAAATTTTTTATAATTTGCAAATAAAATGTTCTGTTGCATGTGAATAGATTGTCGGTGCTTCACAATATGCACTGATGTTGATATTAATGATATTTTCTTGTGAATGCTACATTGTATAATAAAACTTGCATGAAATAAAGAACTATATCAATTAATGTGTCTATAGTTCTTACTTTTATTGTGACAAGCATAAATAGTTATACGTTCATTTCAAATAGATTACCAATACTTCATAAAATACTTTTAATTGGACTTCATAACCTTAACATTTAATTGGCAATTGACTTCAGTAATATTAACGTGTATTTCCCTATAATGTAGACATGCTGGGGTTGTTTTGATGAAAACACATGGTATTTCACATTCATGCGGCATGTGTCACCGTAGAAGAGACGTTACGTCGTATACAAACCATATGGCACGTTATGATAGTTTGGAAATATATATTGAAGAAAAACAAACAACGCACACTCAAAGAATAGAATTACGCCTCTGCAAATGATAATTATATGTCCTATGCTATGGACATTATATTTCACAGGAAATGTGATGTACTATTTTAATTATAATAATCTGTTTGCATATGTGTGCTTTAAATTTCTCACCCATGTGCATGCATGCATTTATGTTGTATTCTTATATACACTATTTATTGAACTTACATTTTCCCTATATTATGTTGATGTGATGTACATGCATTATTTAAGATATGCATATTTTATTCTTTTTAATGCCAGAACATGTAATATATATTATTAATAATTACAAATTATAAAAATCAAAAATCATCTTCCCTCTAAAACGCTTTTACTCATTTCCCTGTAAAAATATTTCATATAACGTGTTTGGAAGATATGATAGTCCAGCTGTAACAGATTAGAGCAGAGGCCCAGATAAGGCGCGTACAAGCGTAAATTAGTACAACTAATTGGAAGAATACACAGAGAAAATAAAAATTGGGGAGTACATTTTCGCACTTATTTTCAAATGTTCGCTTACACTAGTGAGTGTAAGACAGATACAGTTGTAAGTTTTGACAAGCCTGCCTACCTGAATGTGCTGTTTATATGTTCATTAGTTTCTTTAAAAAGTCTCAAAATGCTCATAATTCTGTAACATAATTGTATTCAAATGACTGCATTATAAAGGATTACTATTATTATAATACTTCGGTCTTCTGCTGATATCATAATGTATTGTTGGATGTAAATTTACCCCAAGAATCCTACATAGAAAATACATTTACCCCTACAAATGCTGAAGTGAGTGTACATTTACTGCACAATTTTCAGAAGTTAGCGTACATTTACGCCCAGTGCAAATATCTATCTGTAGCACAGTTAAAGAAACCATTATTAGTGAGTTACTTTTTTCAGGTAGTTGACCAATTTCCAATACAACAATGCACAAAATACGAAAAACACGAAACAAAAAAACACAAAATACAAATATAATAAAACATACGGCCACCGCCTTGAAACGGTCACTGCATCACATTTGAGTTTGTTGAGGATTAAAGGTACGCCAAACTTTACTCTTGGCACAGAATTAATCAAAATACATACAAGCGTAAAAAACCTTAAGCTCATAATACTTCTATTGAAATAAAATAGCAATAAAACACAATATAGCATTTATTTGAAATACAATTTAATTACCAAAGGACTGCATAATTAGTTTTTTTTATAATGAGCCATTTCTTGCAGGATAAAGCTTTACCGTGCAGTTTGTTGCACAGAGTACTACGACTGATCCTGGAGAGCCCAAGTAAGGCAAAAGAAACTCTTTCCGAATGAGTGCAGGATTGTAAACATATGTGATTTTTAACATTATAAATATTGCATGTCTGTATATGTACTTACTTTTGTGTAAATACTGGCTTTTAAAAACGGGACACACTTTTATGAATGCAAAAGGTTTCATATCAAGAATCAGTGTATGTACAGTTAGCATAGGCATAGAATATAATAATAATAATAATGTCTGCCACATGCAACTGCAATGCATCCTATGTTTGTATACATATATAGTGGCAAGGATATATTATAATTTTAACAGACGACACCGATTAAATGTGTGAAACAAACCCAGTGACGAACGCATGTGATGATTCTGAACATTGATGGTACCATATTTGCCTCTTCATTTCAAGTGCTTCAGGTTGGGTACGATGTTTTTGATAAACTATAAAATAATTCTATAACGTTTTTACTTTAATTTACTATTCCTACGAGATCCCCAAATGTTTTGAGTTGTTTGTTTGTTTGTTGTTGTTGTTACGTGTTTTCTTTGTTGTGTAAGCAATAAGTCACTTTAGTTGTAACTAATAGATTATCATAATTATGCTTTCATAATTTGTATATTGAAATGATAAAATATTAACAATCGGTGTGACATAAGTACGTTCACAGCTTTAGAATATAAACACATCATATTTGTACTTGCAAGATCTGTCTGTTGTAATCACGCTTGGGCAACACTCTTAAGAGTTTTATTACTTGTCAGTGTCATTGTATCACTACCTAAATGTATATATTTTACTTCTTTTATACTACTCAACAAATTATTTGTACTAAAACGATGCAACTGCCAATCATTCTACCATTATCAAATCAATTGTGTGAGGTTAGAAATCTATTGAAAGTACAAATTAGGGGCGTGAGGATTGGTTATATATCGATGTGATGCTTTATTGAACTTTTTTTCTGGGCCCTTATTCAAAATGTTCCTCAGGAAAATCTTAAGTTTCAAGTTGGTCCCAAAACTAATAACATAAACAGAAAAACAGTATCATCATTATGTTCACCGCTCTGGAATAGTCAGTACAATACACTACAATAAGTGTTTATTAATAATAAAGGTCAATGAACGCATTGGTGTTTAAACCGTTTTGATTGTTCACCAATACTTTATCAAAGTCGCAAATGTTCTTCGGGTGCTTTAATTTTATTTGGACGATCTTATTTTCGAAACGACGCTATTTGTCTTCAAAGTCTACTAATCTCATCAAAAACTGCTTAGATATGCTTGGTTAAATGTTTTATTTCAATTTTCTAAAAAGTTTACATACTTGCAATCGAAGTTACAGAGTTTCTTTTTATCGACATTTTCCAGTTCCGAAGCCACGACTTATTACTAAGAAAGTTCTTATGCTCGAACTAAGTCTCATCTTAAAATATTGACCAATGAAAGCGCTTGTTAGATCTGGCTTTTGACATTTATACATGTACAGTGATTCATTTCAGTTCAGTTTGATAAAACACTGTTTTAATGTAAAGAAATAAATATGTTGAATACTTGGAAGTTAACAATTATTAATCATATTGGAATGGCGTGTTTTATGGTTAACTAATTATACTGTCTCAAAACTAATATTGAATATTTAAACACATGCAGGATTTGGCTTCATATATGAAGACAGTGGATTACAATGATGTTGATGATCTGTATATTCTTACAAAAATAGTAAACATAATTTAACAACAGCCGTTTGGTAAAATAAATATGCTTACAGAAAATGAATATGCAAACTAGTGATATGCAAAATTCCACTACAGCACAGACTCATTCACACGTTTTTACATACATAATTGAAGAGAAATGGTAAACAAACAAATCAACTACCAAACAAAATGTGTGCGATTAAACATACCCATAGAAACATTTGGTATACAAGCGCAGCAGAAACAACAAGCTCCGACAAAAACAACCAAAATACTAACAGAAAATAAGGATGCCCAAGATTACCCCGAATCCACCGCCGCCGCCGCCCATTCCGCCATTGAACCCTCCTTCATAGCCACCGTAACCAACAGCGCCGCCGTAGCCACCCGGGTACTCGTACATGGTCGTGGAGCAAACCATGGCAACCACGCTCAACACGCACAGCGATCCGAGCACGAAGATTTTCATGTTTATTGATAGAATTTGCATTGCTCAGTTTGTATGTTTGTTGGGATTTTCCGCCGTTTTTAACAGTATTTCAGTCATATCACGACGGTCAGTTAACCTACTCACACTTTTCCAGGGCAAGCTTAGCCTACCGAAGCGGTTTACCAGTACTAAGTGCCAGTAACTGACAACCACCCTACTTGAATCAGAGGTAGGACGAGAAGGGCCGTAGAAATAATTATATGATAACGATGATGATGATGATGATGATGATGATGATGATGATGACGATTATTATTATTATTATTATTATTATTATTATTATTATCAATCGGATACCCGGATGAAATAAATTGCAATATATAGGAGGACAAGCAAATTTTACTGATAGTATGTAAACAATTTGGGTTATTTGATCAATACATATGTGCTGTACATGTATAGTGATAATCAAGAAATTGATACAAATTTATTTCACAATGAAAACGCTTAGAAATTAAAATATGCTTCTTTTCGCCAATCTTTATTTTATGATTCTTATTATTAACCGAATATATACAATTAAGATACTGTAATATTATGTTATCTAGTTAACAATAACGGTATTCTGAAAAAATGTATAACATATACCTATCAAGCATTAATTAGGTTCAAATCAGTGTTCGAATGTAGACATGTTATTTCAAAGCATATATAAAACAGTTATATGTGCATTTCAGTGTTTGTAGTTAGTGACATTTTATTGTAGGGCGCCCAAAGCGGGGTCACGTGGGCTTTATAGTTAGATAAGCGGCATAAGTGAGAAATACCTATAAGATGTATAAGGCATTTTTTTTTCATTTGTACACGACGTTTTTTTTATAGACAGTCATCGAGAAAAAGTGTTGGTACATCCAAAAATGTAAGGCAGAGCCGAACTTGATAGGGGCTTTGGAAGTTAGAAAACTGCACGTGATATGGGGCTCTTGTTTGAAATAAAATTAAAGCATCGGGACACAGACTCGAATGATTTTACAAAGTTGTGGCATACCGGCTTTTAGACAGCTATTTTTCATCAGACAATCGCAGCATACTAGAGCGGTATCGTTTGCTTCGAGATGCATTGGTGATAATCATAGAAGTTACGTATTTCAGTCAGAATTTACCAACGAAACTGACTTTTAAACAGTTTTAGGCCGCTTTTCCGTATGTCCGTATCCGCATCCGTATCCGTATAAATATACAGTAAACCCCCGCTAATACGACCACTTGGGGTCTTAATAAAAGTGGTCTTAATTGCGGGGTGGTCGTATTATCGAGGTACGGCAGAATACAGTATCATTACATTTAAACGTCTGTGTAATTTAAGTTTTCATGAAAATATAAATGAATAACAAATGAAAACAAAAAATCCTATTTGTGTTCAATAAATGCGTTATAAAATGCAGATTGTGAAACTTATAGTTATGGATATTAACTTAAACTCGGATATTAATTAAAATTTGATAAACTAAGCCCATTTAAGGTTCAGTATTCATCAGTGTTACCCACTAACTGTCTGCTAGTGTCAATAAACGTAATCAGATACACAGTCGATGTGATAATCCCTTATCAACACATATGTAACATTGATTTTCACACGCTCCTTGTAGGTATACGGTATATATATGTATATATATATATGCGGTAGCAAAGCATTATGTTATCAACACGGCATATGTTGTTAAGTGATGATGTTAAGTGTCAACGACCAAATGACACTGGTCGCAATAACGGGGTTATTTTCAGCATTATTTGGTACTTACGGTCTGGGATTAATGGTTGTAATACGGAATAGCGGGGTGCCCATATAATCGGGGTTTGCTACCGTTGAAATATATAGGAAAATAATCGGGTCTTTTAAAAAGTGTCCGCTGTAGCGGGGTGGTCGTAAAATCGAGGTGGTCGTAAAGCGGGGTTTTAGTGTATATACTGACGCGTTTTTCCATGAATCCGCATATAAACGTCGAATATTTTAGTGTTTTTTATTATTTGTAAATCGTTACAGTGTCTGAGTAAGAAGCTTATAAACATTTTTAATTATGTCGGCTGCAAATATTTATGCCAGTATGCGAAAACATTCACATGCGGTGGATTTTAAACAATATAAAGCATTAAACAATTATATCTACAGCGTCGGTCATGACTCATTTAAAGGTTACCCGTTATTACCGAGATATTGTACTCAGTGAGTCTTCGGTTGAGTTATCCATATGTGTCTAGATTATTTTTTTTATTATTTCCTAATGTTTTATGTATAACAGCCGAATGTTTAACATGCTTATTTAGAGACCACGTCGTCCGCATCCGCATAAAATCGCTCACCGAGCGATTTCTTGCGGACGGCTTTTGCGGATGCGCTTTGCGGATACGCACTGCGGACATATGGAAACGGTCTACTGTTTTCAACTTGTTCGATTTTTTGCGGATGCGGATTTGCGCAATGCGGATGCGGATACGGACATATGGAAAAGCGCCCTAATGGTTAGTATACGATAAAGTATTACATTACAGAATCACTCGCGTTAATAACTTTGCGAAATGATATACTGGCTCTGTCGAGAAAAACAATTCTCTTGACACACAATCATGGTAAGTTCATGTTAAAATGTAACCATTTTCCAATAACGTTTCTTTTAAGTTATAAACACAAACTGCTGTAGAATCACCAACGCTTCTCATTAATATACATTCTTAAAGGGACTTATTCACATATTGGCAAATTTACGATTTCCAGTTTGTTTGATCATAGATTCCGATATGAAAAACACAATATCAATGTATTGATTAAGGAGCGAAATAACACTCATGATATATAAATATTGGAAATACTAGTAATGCGTCGTTTATGAAAAAAACCTGCTCTTAAAACAAGTAAAGTTCTAAAGCGTTACAGTAAGATTTTGTTGAAACAAATTTGTATCACGTACAATACATACGATAAGTCTATCTGGCATGGGTAAGCTTGGCGGACTTTTGATTCGGAGGTCGGAAGGAGGTTTGAGTCTTTGTTTTGATTTGTCTTGATATAATAATTCGGGTTGACAAGTCCAGGCCATTCGATTGTTTTCAGGATTTATAATTACGAGGATATTTGTTAAGACATTAGATGCGTGTTATTTGACATCAGTGATAGAAATTATAGAAACTATTTTTGTCAATGATATTTTTGTGTGTGTTTTGGTTTATCTGTTTGAGATATATAAGCAACCGTGTGTAGGAAAAGATACTTTTTAACGACGTCAAACTACGATTATAATCAAGACCTCTGTGGCGCAATAGTAGCGCATGTTCTCTTTTTTTCTTGGAATTATTTGATTTATAAAATTGAGGCGTGTCGTGGGAAAACCGGGCTTAATGCATGTGCGTAAAGTGTCGTCTCGGATCAGCCTGTGCACACGCTAATTCAGGACGGCACTTTCTGCATATGTGGTATTAACTGTTTCAATGAAGTCTCGTCTAAACATAAATCCACTGTAGACGGAAAGTGTCGTCCCGGATGAGCCTGTTCAGACTGCACAGGCTGATCCGGGACGGCACTTTACGCACATGCATTAAGCCTCCCACGACATTCCTCTGTATTGAAAGTTTGTGCTAAAGCAGTTTATTAATTACATACAACTGTGAGCATGTACATGCATGGGGTAGTCTTCAAAACACAAAGTGAGGCAGTGTTCGAGTGCTTTTGAAATGTTTTGATAATTAAAATAAAAGTGTGTACATCATTTAAACATTTTACATTTAATATTGTAAGTTTTCATTCCGCCTGTCGTGGTAACTTATACTCGTCCACTATCGGTAAAAGGAGCACGTTGAGAAGAAACTCCATATGCAGATCCATGGACGTCGTCGAATATCCACTAGTGATGCTAAGTTGTCACTAGCATCATGATAACATTTAAATGTGGTACATACAGGTTAGGCATGAAGCCTCTGGTTGCTGATGTTACATGAATATAGTTCGTTCAATGGTTGCTGATGTTACATGAATATAGTTCGTTCAATGGTTGCTGATGTTACATGAATATAGTTCGTTCAATGGTTGCTGATGTTACATGAATATAGTTCGTTCAATGGTTGCTGATGTTACATGAATATAGTTCGTTCAATGGTTGCTGATGTTACATGAATATAGTTCGTTCAATGGTTGCTGATGTTACATGAATATAGTTCGTTCAATGGTTGCTGATGTTACATGAATATAGTTCGTTCAATGGTTGCTGATGTTACATGAATATAGTTCGTTCAAGAGATTATGTAGCACGGTGCTGCCTCGTGTCCAGTTGCGATCACTTTGCATAATGCGTCATTTCACAGTGAGAATTCTGACTTTACAATATAATAATGCATTTTGTTATCGTTACGGTAGGGTTGGAACCCATGCAACTCCAACGCCAGGGTTTTCTTTGATAAAGGTATAAAGGTACGTAATCCATGACCAGCATTTGGATGTGAAACATTATAACAACAACACATCCGGCTGCAATATATTTAAACACGAATGGTCGTAATTCACTGACCAGCATTTACAAACAGTATTAGGGAGCTTTAACCACCTAATTATTTCAGATGACAAGAAAAACGCCGGCAAGAAAAACGCCTACACAATATTTAAATAAAGATTATTAGAGAGTTATTAAGAAACATCTTAGACTTCTGAAATTGTGTAATTGTTTTTTTTTAGACAGAGAAATGTATTGCGTTTTTTTTATATAAATAATTTGACACAGAAGTTGCAATGTAATTCAAAGTGTATTAATATGTTGTATTTGTCATGCACATGTTTCTAAAAACAAGCACATATTTTATTTCCACATATTTTCCGCTGTAGTAAAGAATAGACCGATCTGGGTTTTGCCACGAATAGTTGAATCTCCTCCCCAATTATTGTTAATCTATTAATTTCCATTCATCTAAAATCACACACATTACCACGTGGTCATTTGAATATCACAAACATTATGCACGTGCTCTTTTGTATTAAATAGTTTAACCGCTAAACACGTGATATCCAAGTGTGGCGATTGGATAAAATTGCAGATTAATTTGAATATGATTGATATTTGTGGAAGCGTCTATAACATATCATGAATAATTTTATATTGGCCCAGGTGTCTAAACTAATGCTACACATGACCCTGATTATCCATACTCTAAAAAGGGACATGTTCACAGATTTTGTGTATTTTTTTAAGTATACCATTCAATGTCTTAACGTGAAAGATTTAAGCATTGGAAATAAAATGCTCAAGTATAATAACAAGAAAAAGGATAAAAACAGAAAAAAAAACCTGCTTCCACAAGGGTACTAACTGCAGACCTCTGGATCAAAAGGCTAATGCCTTAACCACTCGGCCATTCCAAATTGTATAGATGTTGTTGCATTTTTTACTTTATGAAAGGGATCCACATGTTGTCAAACATTTTAACGAAATCAACAGAAACACTACAAATTATTCGATCTTTTAGCGTTACAAACGGTTGATAATTTTCTTCATTTCAGCTGATGGTTAGGCGTAAAAAAACAGTTTACGGTTACAGTACCAAAAAAATTAGGGTAGGTAGGTTGTTTTTTTTTTAGTAAATGGTCAACTTAAAGATTCTAAAACTGAATTAATATTCAAAACATATCTGTAATATCCATAAACATTGTTTTAAAGTGGATTCTATAAAAACTAAACACTTATTTAACCCCAAAAAGCATTTAATTATTGAAAACCATAAATAAAACAAAAAATATCTGACAACCCCAATAAAATGTTCTAGGGTCGGGCATTTTTTTAGGGTAGGTCGGGTAACCTGAAGCAAACATATTTTTTTTTTACGCCTTAACAAAATGGTATTTGACAGTATATTTTTATGTCTGCATTTTTTTTTTCGCTCCTTTATATACACTATTCTTTTATTTGGGGAATCTGTGACAAAAAATTGGAAATAGTCAATTCGTCAATCTGTGAACAGGTCCCTTTAAATGACAAAAATACACATGAAGATCAAATGATGGCATTGAAGTTTATTTTAGCATTAAATACATGTAGTAACAATTCATAATATATTTACAGGAATGTTTAATTATACTTACACAACGCACAATATTTGCATACAAACATGTATACCAGGTGAGAGCAGATAATTCACATACAAAATACTAGTATACTAATTCTTAATACAGGTAACTTGTAATCAATTGTATTTTCTAATTAGTTGTCTAATAATTTAATAACAGACAATATTTGAAATGCTGTGTTGATTTCTCATAACAATTGTTAAAAGTATTGCACATCTCCCCATTTATAAACCAAAAATAAATATGTGTTATAACTAATACAATAAATAAACAGACGATTCAACGTCTCTTCACAGCCCTAAAAGATTTCTCAAAATTTCCTAACTGCCTGTGCCCATGGGGAACTTTATCGCGACAAATTTCAAAATAGGGAAATTTTTAAAAAGTATAATTTTCATGAAATGTGTTGTTTTTTGCTCTTTTTTTTAATGATAACTATATTCACATTTTTCAACTGCTGAACTTCTTTTGTGACAATGGTGTAAATTAAGTAATTGTTTTTCTATTTATGCACCCACCTGTAAAATTTAAATTACTTGGGGGAAGAAAATTGACAACTTTTTGGGGAAAATGGATGAAAAAAAAAAAAAAAACAATCACTGTTTCCGGTATTGCATGTAAAAAGATATAACAAGGTGAATGTTCAAGAGGAACTGTCTGATTCTTATAATTTATTTCATGTCTCTTTCATTACCCACTAACAAAAAACTGTTTTATATTACATAAATAAACCTCAATATCAACCATAACTGATTGAAAAATGCAAATATACATTTTGTTGTCAATACAGTCCCATTAATCCTACAGCAACATCTACATTCAGTTTTGAATGGTAAAATACGGACTGCGCATGCGTCATTAACCAATCTGACTCGTCTAGACGCTGTGTTTACATGCATATAATAGTTAGCTGCGCAGCAAAGTATTATTTTAGTTTAAAGTTTCTCTCTTGATACGCATTTCTAAACATTCTCAACATTTCTTATAATATTATTTTTAAAATACACTGACATCATTAGAACCAATGGATAGTATTTTATTATAATTTTCGTAAAAAAAATCGTACAGTCCGTCTTTCATCTTTCAGCTTACACAACTCGGAAACAAGTGGGATCACTATTATTACTTCCAAAGCTCTAATGTTTCTCTCCTATTACAATATATTACAATAATTTAGCATTTGTTTTCATTTCCACCTAGAACATTGTTCTTGTATTTTTATTAATATACAATTTGCAAATAAAGGAAAGTCTTCAATACAAGATTCTTATTAACAAACACTGACCCAAACACAGAGTCTTGGTCCACTTGACAGTAAGTTATCAATGTTGAAAACATTACCCGGTATATCAAGAGCTCACAAACCAGGTTGACGCATCTTGGGCTTTCTTATTCTGTCATTAAATTCGCAAGGTTTTCTGAAGATTCTGAACATGACAAATTAACCTGTGTAATAACACTACCAACAACAATTTTGATCATTTAGAAAAATATAGCCCAGACAATCCTTTCCTATCAAAAACTAGAATTGTCACATGAGTGACCGATATACCCCCAAAATATGGCCTTGTCACATAACTATGGCATCCATTCGAAAGAAATGGACAGAGAGAGAATGCTTTAATTTGTGAATGGTCAACAGTGTAATTGGAAAAATTTATTTTCAATAGGAGACATAGTTCTGTCAACATTTAGTGGTTTGTAACCAAAGTTGAACTTGATCTGTATTTTATGATGTTACACCTACGTACCGACAAATAATTTGAATACGTGAAGCCTTTCATGAGTTAATGACCACGTTTTTGGGGAATTTAAGTCAAAAAGGGGCCATAACTTTGTCAAAATTTAGTGGTTTGTAACTAAAGTCAAACGTGACCTGTATTTTATGATTTTACACATGTGTACCAATAATTATTTTAATATGTCATGCCATTGTTGAATTATTGCCAGGAAACCATGTTTTTAGGGAATTTAAGCCTAATAAAGGGCCATAACTCTGTCAAAATTTAGTAGTTAGTAATCTAAGTCTCGCTTGACCCGTATTTTGTGATGCTACACATGTATACCAAGAATTATTTTTAAATATGTCAAGCCATTCTTGAGTTATCGTCCGGAAATCATGTTTTGGGGGAATTTTAAGTTGAAAAGGGGCCATAACTCTCTAAAAAATTTAGTGATTTGTAACCAACATCGAACTTGACCTCTATTCTATGATGTTACACACGTGTACCAAATATTATTTGAATATGTCAAGCGTTTCTTGAGTTATCATACGGAAACCAAAAACCAACAGACCGGCAGACTGACAAGCTCACTCCTATATACCCACCCCCTAAACTTCGTTTGTGGGGGTATAACTATCTTAATTCATTTGGAAAAGCATTTTTTTAATTAGGCAGATCGTTGCTTTGTTGAATATTTACAACTTCAGCCTGTTGACTAAATGGTGCAATTTTAAATGTAAATATTGTGCACAGATCTACACTGGATAATATGACGATATTCTCTACAACAAGATCTTGTATTTTTCTGCTCGGGGTACTCTGTTAATAACCAGTCTGCCATCGTAACTAAGGGAAGCAAACACCCAGGGGTCAGCAGTGGACCAGTCCACAGTGTACACACTGTCTTCGTGTTCCTCATATGTGGCTATAACCCCGTCTTCCTGCGGACCAGAACCCCTGAAATATCAAAGGCAATGTCACAAACGTTTGCCAGCATTTTGTTCCCAGAATTGAGTTAAAATCTCCGAATTATGACACAGCAGTTATGGATGAGACTTATAGAAAAGAATTAGTACTCTGTATTTACAATTTAAATCAAATTAAATATTTGATTCATTATACAAATTAGTATGCATTTAACATATTATATAACTGGTCATACTACTTTTCTGCAACTAACCATTTACATTTACATATACATGACTTTTTGTGTGTGTATGAACACACTTTGAGGATCAATACTAACATATCAATTTAAAACCACATATTAGAATATTACCAGTGCACACCAATCATATGTACTAATACATACACAATCATCAATAAAGTAGTACATACTGGCAATACTGTTATTTAACGATTTTCAATCCGTGCCTAAGTAATTTCTTTAAAAATATTTACGAATTTAACTATGGTTTCAGACACTTAAAAAAAATTTGTTTCCGAGTCCGGATAAGGTAAAAAAAAAATAATTGTGCAAAACCTGTCGAAAAATCTGGAATCTGCATTATTTTACAGTCGTAAAAATCAAAATTAACCGGACGCGCTACTTATCTGCAAGAATGCTTATGGGTGACAAAGCATTGAACAGCAATTATTTTTTGTCTGAAACATGGATAGCAATTGAATTCCTGTGAAGGTGTCCAAAAACATTGGAACACAAACATTGATTGTGAATGTGGGCGAAAACATAGATGAAATACAGTAACCCCAAAGAGATCATGGAGCAAATCAAATACAGGCATACTCAGTATCGTTGTGTTCACCGTCCTCATTTTCCACGAGGTTTCCATAGGGTTCCGAGGACAGTGAGACGATGTTGTTGAGAATCACTCGACTGTCGCTGCTGGAGGACAGGATCAGCTGGTCATGAAACCGGTTGTAGCGAACCGACCACACCCTAAGTAGGTGAAGATTGTTTAAACAAACATTTATAGATGTATTATTCGTAATCTGTTACTGTAGAAGACTAAAATAAAACACTTAATGATCATAAGTGATGGATTAATGTGATTTGTTTGAATATCAAGCTGAGTATTTGAAAACTAAATAGGTTAACAGGCAACACAGTTTCACCAGAACAGATTATTTAATTAAGTATGTATATGTGACAAATCATTAAACACAGAGATCAAGATACATCAACTAATAAGTACAGATAAATAACTCACAGGTTTTAACTAAACTTCTCTCTTTGTATTTCCTAAACTTTTTTCAGTAAAGAATTATTTATATGTTTATCATTCATTTACAACTTCAGTTTACATTTTCTTACCATTTCAACATTCACTGTATCAAGCAATACATAAAAAGTAGGGATGGGACCGAATACTGAAATCAATATTTGAATATTCGTTTTAGGTATTCGAATATATTCGAATATTCGTTTTGTAAATACTACTATATACTACTATATACAGCACTCTGTCCGAATATTTACCTATCCGAAATATGTATACTACGTGTACGTAGTTGTTTTACCTTGTTTCAGTGGTAAATGAGCGAAATAACTTAGCGAGTGTTATGCAAATATAAAGAAATGTAAGATATTGTTAAATGTATTGTCAATTAATTTGTTAATCTTTCCGTTTTTTTTTCAGAACCATGAAGCTTGTATCTGCTGTGCAGATTACACGTTGCCTGGGTTTTGTCTAATGTAAAGTACTTCCAAGCACGTGATGGTGGCATTGTTTATTAATAAAGACTCTTGTATAATATACGGTGTTGATATGATGGATAATAGTTTACAAGTGGCGTATATTTTAATATTGACCAGATCATGCTAATTTCGTTAAAGAAATTGATAGGCTGTAAATGGACTCATTTTGATTGGTTTACTTAGAGAGTATCTGTAATTTACTGTAAACACGTTAGCCATATAGATGTCACTTAAGGATAATAAACAACAATGTACGCCTTGTGCAAACTGTGAAACCGTTATCACAACATGGCCCAGTTGTGTTATTTATATGGATACAATGCGTCATATTCGCGCCTCCTACAAACCGTTAATTTGTTGCCCTTGTAAAGGCGTTCCCCCCTGCCAGTTATCAATGGTCATTAATTGGACATGTTTGGCATGTGTTGTAAAAACGTAACACTGCCCCCGCCCACCTGCTAGGCAGGAAATACGAATGGAATTCATGTTAACTTTGCAATCACACTGGAAAAAAACATGATTTTTAAAAGAAATTTTGTTCTTTAAATAAATTTGAAAATCGAATATTCGTATCCATTTTTTCGTATTCGAATATTATCTGATATTCGAATATTCGGTCCCATCCCTAATAAAAAGTATAGAAAACGATACGCATAAAGACAATGTACCTTGTAATACACTAAGAACAGAATGTTCAAGTTTACAAATAACAAATACATGTACTCATCTAACAAATCACTTACCAGATAATATAGAGGGTATTGGTTAAGATTGGTGTAAGATCGTATTTTATTTCATGAGTGTTCTGCGCCACTCGTGAAAAACTTATTTTCTATGATCATGAGTGAAATAAAATACAATATTTCACGGAAATAAACTAATTTTTCCCTTTATTTTTTTTGCTGTTTTCAAATGTGTTTTTTTGGTAGATTTTAAATGGGTTTTACAGGAAAATTTCTCGGGACTCTACACGTCATGACATCAAAATAATTATGTCATTTCACAATTCTGAGTCCGGCATCAGTGACGGTCCATTTCATTTACTGTATTAAATCAGAAACCAGTGTGAAACAGTGAAAATTACCAGGGTGGTAATTTTGAATTACCAATTTTATTTCACTGATATTTCCATATACATCACTGGAAAGTATTAAATAAAATGTTCTTACCAATGAGAATGATCTGAGAGGACTTTCAGCGGCTCAGCGACGTTCCGCACATCCCAGAATTTGACCTTACAGTCATCTCCGCAGCTCAGCAAAAAGTACTGCTTATTGGGATTGAAGTCTAAATCACGAACCAGCTGCCCATGGGCATTGTCTATCACATAGGTCTGCCTGAATAAAACAAAATATAAATCAACAACCACATTAGTTGTTTCTTTTACATTTAAACAACATAACGGACTGCGATTATCAGACATTCACCCAACAACTATTTCATAGCAAACAGCAAAGGCGACGTAGAAGTAAAGGTATAACATCTTGTACATATTAATAAACTAATTACAGATATTCATTTGGGGCGACTTAACTACAAACTACCATACAAATATAAATTAATGTACTGATAATAGATAAAAAATGTGTAGGCATGTCACTGTGTTGCATGCAGACTGGACAATAAAACAGTGAAGATCCATAACTCAGAAATGAAAACACGAATGCAACTCTGCATATACTGCATGTCGCATTTATCCCAGCCCAGATAGATGTGTCATTAGCAAAACTAGAGAAATTCTGGACCAGGTGAGCAAGAACAACTTGAAAACACAACTCCAGTAACTCAGAAATGAAATATGAAAGCAATGGCGACATATGCATGCACATACTGCATGTTTCGTATATCCCAGCCCCGGATGCAGGTGTCATTGGCTGTTGCAATCTGGATGCAGCTGTGATGTGGGTCCCAGCTACTGCACGTCATACGCGGTTGACCTTTGGCCTCAAGGCCCACTGAACTGGTCATCTGAAAGTAATGGCTCATTGTTATGGCCCTCTCACATATTTACTTAAAAATGTGCTGTTTTTAACCCAGTATGCTTTACTTAAAACATGCTATCAAATGTTGATGTTGTAAGACTGACCAACATAACCATAAATTAGTTAAAACAAAATTCACAGCTATAAAATGTTGATGTTGTAAGACTGACCAACATAACCATAAATTAGTTAAAACAAAATTCATATATTAAAATGCTGTTTTACAATACCCATTTTTGGCATTCATTCACATTTGATACTGTCATTCATTCTGCCTTGAAATTGATAAATTCATGTGCTGGTAATAACATCTTATAAGGCAAGAAAACTAGTGTGTACACATACATGTATATACATGTAAATTAGGATTCTAAAATTTATAATAACAAGGACTTAGTGAATATTGAAGGCATTTCTAACTATATTTTTTAATAAGAATTAATTAGTGCAATAAATCTTCAGATCATCATTATGCAAAAAGGTGGAGAATTTGTTCTTTTTTTGATGAAATTTGGTCATGTTATTGTGGAAGTACATGTACCTTGGCAGAGCTGCTGGCGGTGTCTACATCCCACAGCACTATGTGGGAGTCTGCAAGCCCCACTACGCTGGTACTGTCTCCAGTGGGGTGCCACATCACTCTGTACGTAAAGGACAGATCAAGTAAGTGAATCTTTGTTAACAATCATGTACACCCAAGACAGAACTTTAATAGTAACAGTCAAACGATTCACAGTACATGTTTTGTAAAAACCCATTGCTGATACAAAATAAATAACACTGGGTATGTTATAATACACTAGACCCAGGCATAACAAATTGACATGGGACATTTACGAGTTGAATAATTTGAAATAGTTGTCTGTCACTTTGGCAAAGTTTTATGCAACCTTATATTTAGAAATGTATTTAGAATAGGAAACTAAGTAACAACTTCTTACAGAAATATTATTGATATTGAACTGCTGTTGAAAAATCTACAAAGTAAATATGCACTGAAACCCGCTGATGGCATTGCTACCTTATTGTCCCTCAGTCATGTGCTTATCGTCACTAACAAGTATTACAAATGTAACATCCCAGTGTAAGTTCTAAAATAAAAATAAAAAACTAACAAAAATATTTTAGGCGTTTCGTGGGAAAACTGGGCTTAATGTATGTGCATAAAGTGTCGTCACGGAGGAGCCTGTGCAGTCCGCACAGGGTTATCCAGGACGACACTTTATGCACATGCATTAAGCCTGGGTTTCCCACGACATGCCTCATTTATTTTTTAAACAAAACACCTCTTCATGTCACCAAAGTCGTTAGCCTCAAGACGGCAGACCTGCTGTAGAGGCTGCATGGAGGACTGGTCTTCAGTCGGAACGTCATCGAAATCGGACGGCAGTTTCCACACGACCGCTTTCATCTCCGCCTTACTTTCTGAAGCTTAACATGGCATGCCACTCATCAGGACAAGTGAAAGCAGAAGTCTTGTAATTAAGCAATATTATGATAGCCAATCGTAAAAGTATGATTTAAATATTTCACATTCTAAAACAATACCGGTACTCACTAATTTAGGTAGACAAAGAACAAAATGATCGTTGTTAAACTACCCAATAATTAACGCAAAAAGTAGTCCCGATTCTTAGCCGAGCATAGTAAAAAGTAGTTTCAATTACAATTGCAGAAATATATGTCAAATCATGTTAGAATCAAAATAATTTTTGCATTATCGTTGTGTATTGGCCAATAAAACAACTCTTGTCGTTTTGATGTGTGGCTACAAAAATGTATTAAACAACTCGGGCTAACATCCTCGTGGTTTAATTCCTACGCATCAGAACTTAAAATCGTTGTTTATTGGCCGATAAACAACAATAAATCAAAATGTATTTCTTAATTTGACAATGAAAGCTTCTTTGTGGACAATTACTGGTATATAGGTGACTTAAGAATATGTTATTTTTGTCTTGCTTGGGAATAAACAAGACTATAATAGTATAGTTTCCCAATAGAAGAAACTGCAGTGATTTTTTAACAACCAGCATGGGGCCGAAATAGGGCCCAATTTCCTTTAGAACCACCAAGACTGAATACCCGTAGTGTGGTTCATTATTATTAGTGTATGTTTAAATAAAATAAAGTTTTAAAACGTCATGCTTTCATAAAACTTACTCTTGTTGTAGCATGTTGTAAGATGACTCTTATCCAGTGTTGATGCACTCATGTGCCAAATCTCTCCTTCTCTGTGAGTGAATATGTTCTTATTGATGACATTATTCTCATCATCAAAGTCAATGTGATGCACCTGTGTACATAAAGAATTTAAAACATTAACAGAAAAATAATTATACATGTAATAGAAACCCATGAATAACTCTGCGTAAGGAAGTACAATGTATGTACCCCCACGACATATGTTTAGGGTCGGGTTGCCCGAAACACAGAAATATTTTTTTGGCCTTATTGCAAAATTTTATATTTACCAAAAAATTGTCAAAATATTCAAAGTTGTAAGTCCAAACAAGGGCAGATAACTCTAGAAATACAAATCACAGGGTAACCTGCCTTGTTGTAATGGAGCACCCTTTTGATAGTGAACAAGTATTGGGAGTTTCAAATGGATACCTTTGATAGTTTCTGAGAAATGGACTCTGACCAAAAACTTTACCAAAAAACTTAACCAAACTAAATGTGTCACAGACATGGATGCCCCCAAGACATATGTTTAGACACAGACAAAGGGTGTGTCACCAACACTAATAGTTGCCTTCACAAATTAATTTTCATATATATTCTATAGCAGTTAAAGAGTTAGTACACAACATTTTGGGAAGTAAATATTCTATAGAGGAAAAAATGACCAAGGACAATAATTCTGCCAAAATTGATCGCAAACAAAATTCCTTCCTTTACGATCACCAACTTTTTAAGGTCCTTCAGCTGTGAAAGTTTGAGCAAAATCAGCCCAGCAGTTAAAGAGGAGCTGAGTCCACAAAATCGGGCGTTACGGACATACAGACATACGGACGGACAAGTGCAATGCTTAATGCCTCTCACTTTGTGGGGGCATGAAAACAGAATAGCCATCATGATTGCTAGGTCACTCTCATCACATTACATGTATATATTAGTGGAAATTGTAGGAATAAAAGTAGTAGCTGGCAGTAGTAGAGGTAGCAGTAGCTGAAATACTAGAAGTAATATATGTGGCTCATCATGAGAAAACCGGTCATAATGCATGTGCGTAAAGTGCCATCCCAGATTAGCCTGTGCGGACTGCACAGGCTACTCCGGGACGACACTTTACGCACATGCATTAAGTTCGGTTTTCCCACGACACGCCACAACAGTAGTCATGGTAGTGGTGGTAGTCACATTCTTAACAGTATAAGTATCCAAATATCACTGGTTACAATAGCTGTCAAACTGGCATCAGATGATTTCAATATTATAGCTAGAACTTGACTTACATTTATGTGTATCATAAATTACCTGATTTTCGTGACGTAATGACTGTGTGCCAACTAGAAATCGTATTTGATCTGCTTCTGCTGCCTGGGCACATAAAGCCCTTGCCTGGAAATATACATTTTAATACGAAAATAACATGTCATTTTTAGATATTAGAATCTCAAACAAATTCAACTTCTTTTAACAACATATTTGGTAGCAAAAAATATTTTGAAGTCAAAATAAGTATTTGATTAATATACCAAAGTTGTCAAAGACAGAGCGCTCGACTATTTGAAGTATTTCAGTTGGTACATATTTTGGATAGTGGAAGAGGCATAAATTTATTAAAACACAAAACTTTTAAGTGAAGCCTTGTATAGTTTATAAACTTTTAAGTGAAGTTTATAAATTTTCGGAACAAAAACTTTAACCACCAAGTCTATGTAAAACGTGGGCTAGCTCTGTCAAAATACAAAACAGAGTTATGGGTAATGTTTCCCCTAATACTAGAGTTGATGACAAAAGTTAGTTCCAAGTTTCAAGTGAATACCTTATGTAGTTTATAAGTTACAAAACTGTTCAATATAAACTTTAACCAGAAATTCTATGTGAAAAAGGGGCATAAATCTGTCAAACAACAAAACATAGTTATGGGTAATGTTGCCCCTGATACTAGAGTTGATGACAAAGGTTAGTTCCAAGTTTAAAGTGAATAACCTATGTAGTTTTGAAGTTACCAAACTTTTGAATATAAACTTTAACCAGAAAATCTAAGTGAAAAAGGGGCATAACTCTGTCAAAATACAAAATAGAGTTATAGGGAATGTTGCCCTTGATACTGGAGTTTATGACAAAGGTTAGATCCAAGTTTCAAGTAAATAACTTATGTAGTTTTGAAGTTACAAAACTTGTGACTAGAACCTTTTACCAGAAAATCTAAGTGAAAAAGGGGCATTACTCTGTCAAAATACAAAATAGAGTTATGGGGAATGTTGCCCCTGACACTGGAGTTGATGACAAAGGTATATTCCAAGTTTCAAGTGAATAACCTATGTAGTTTTGAAGTTACAGTACTTTTGAATAACAACTTTAACCAAATTTAGACACGGACGCATAAGCTGGGGTAGTAGCAAAGCTCACCTTTTCTTCGAATAGTCGAGATTATGAACAGTTATTTAATATATGAACATTTATTTAAGTTTATGGCCATTGAAGATTAAAGATAGGTTTCATAAGACTTAGGAGGGATTAAGCTCGGCTTTGAAAATTATGGACATGTGAGCGATATTTGGGCATGTTAGTTCTAATTGTTTGTTTGTTTGGGTTTTTCGCCGTTTTTAACAGTATTTCAGTCAGCTAATCTCTTACAGTGGCCGTGACTCTCGGAACATGTACCACCCTTAATTAATAAAGTCGTGTAATAGTGATCAAAGCAAGGGTCACATTGCCGAATTTTTTTACAAATTACAGTTATCGAGGTAAGTTTAACTTAACTGGACATTTAAACTATCAGGGCCTTTCCTAGGCCGTTTTAGCGCCCCCATCATGGGCGTTTCAATTCTAACTTGAACATATTTGGGGCACCTACAATCAGTGCTGCGCTTAAAAAATTCACCCAGGGCACTTGTATTTTATCAATTAATCAAATATGTTTACTGCAGCAAATCGACAATTCCCGCTGTGAAAACTAATCTCTTACGTCACAGTGGCCATTTCACTCTAGGAAATTGTACCACCCTTAATTAATAAAGTTGTGTACTAATGACCACTTCTCTGAAAATATTGACAATTTACAGTTAACCCCTTAGCAGCAGTAAATCACCGTGTAGCACCGCTCTGTAGGCAGAGTTTCACCGCACAGTAAAATTGATAATAGCCAATGGAAACGCTTAGTTTATCTTTGCTTTGCAATGACGTTATGATTGACTAATTGTCGTAATAGGCTTGTATCCACACACAAGTAACCTTATACGAGTGTCAATGCGTATAAGCAACTCTAAGAAGTATGTGCGATTTACTCAACCCTGTCGTATTTTATAGTATCAACACTTATTTTATTTGATAAATTTAATCACTTCAAAAAATAATTATTTTTTTCAGTTTAACTATACATTTGTTTCTAAATCAGAACTGCGCACATTCAGTCTGAATTACACAAATAGAAAACTGTAATTGGAAATGCCTATCCAGTTGTACTTTTCTAATGTTGTTGACACAAACTGTCTTGTTTATGTATGCCAAGTAAAACCCGTGTTTTCTACAAAAGAGCGTGAAATGACTGCTGATACCGACGTCATGTTCCAAGCATGGAAAGCGTGCGTGTACCTACCATGTGCTTTACTAAATATAGACATGTCAACTCAGTTGTATTAAGCCATCCAGTAACAAGTGCTGGAAAGGTAGGCTTCTTTCATTTTCTAACTAAAAAATGCTCGGATTGCATGTTTCAATTTAATGAATATGATACATAGATAAGTTACTTAGTGGCATTTAATTTGCATACAATTACAAACACTGAAATATTGACCTTATTCAGTCACCCTATTGCAGTATATTTTAAGAACTAAAACGCACCAGATTTTGTCATTTGACACATGTGATGTATCAAACATGCCATAATTCTTTCAGGCCAAAACAAGACATCGACAAAAAATCTGCAGGACATTTGACATTTCAGAGGGACACCTTAATATTGTTATTTTATCGCATGGTACATGGATCGCAATATTCGTATTAATTGTCATATCATTCATGTACATAATACATGTATACAATACATGTATACACTTACTAAGGCTAACACGTTTTTATTTTTTGAAAATGTTTTAACAAAATAAAATAAACGAAACATTAAACCCTAGCCATTTAAAAGAAAAAGCGTCATTGTTGTTACGAAACTGAAAGTTATAATTCTTTCCGGATGTTTATATCCAGTGGGCATCCGATTCGCGCAATAACGTCACATTCAAACCCGCTTTTCTCGTTGTTCTCGAATCATAAGGTTACAATCTAGTTATGGGGCCTTTTTTATTCGATAAATAATGTTCTTTCGATCATTTGTTTAGTGCTTTGACTGTTTTTAATCGTTACCACTGCTGAACTTGTAGTACTGATTGGATAATTAATGAAGTCTAAAAATCTTGATTTAAAAACATGTATATTATTTATGCTTTGCTCTTGCGAAAACGGCAGGACAATTTCCTTGTGCACTTAATGCTAACGTGCGTCAAATGTTAAAATGCACATATACATTTTGCACTTTGTGTAAATCTTTTTTTCTGCAAGAAAACATGGATACAGATTAACGGGCGCCCAGTTGCGAAATGCTACTAAAACAATCGCTGCGCTACTAAAATGTTTAAGTGATTTGCCCAGCTGGTGATTGAAAAATGCTGTATCGGCAAAAAAATCCCCCCAAAAATCCCGGATTTCATAATAATAATCCAGTTTGGTCCAGTTTTTCACGCCAATATCGCTACTGTTATTGACACCTGTGTTGTCAACAAACTTCCACTCAACTCACTCAACATGAAGGTGTAACAGCTTATATTGCACATGCCACCTTGGAATGCTGTAATTAGCACCCGAATTACTTTTAAGCAAAGGGTCGTGAAAAAGGTGCTACACGCCGTAAACAGTTTAACCTATTTGAACGACTATAACGTTATCAATATGACGTAACTGCTTTTTCTGTTTAGAGAAACTGATAATGGTGTCAACACAACTGAGCAACAATATGCGATATAAGTCCAACTGCACATCGTTCACGTTACAAATACCTAACTTTGTTGTTTTGCACTACGAAAACTTGATACAAAAGTAAAGATTTCATAGTTCTTTGCGCTACAAAGTTTTTATATACCGGTCAGTACACCCACGCCTTCCATGCGGATGACATGACGCTGTGAATGTCAGCATGATTTTCGCTTGCTTTTCTTGCAAAAACACGGGTTTAACATGAAATACATATGCATACTAAATGTAAATGTAATTTGTGTGTATGTCTTGAGTACAGTAAAATTCGCATAGACGTTTCGGACTTCGATTTTATTATACACATTGTCAAACCATAGTCTGATATTAATTACACACAACTGGATAATGTTTTCATATTAAGTTGAACTAATTTTATGTATGGATTTAAAGGGACCTGTTCACAGATTGACGAATTGACAATTTTCAACTTTTTGTCTCCGATTCCAAAAATAGAAGAACAGTGTATACAAGGGAGCAAATAACACTACGGACCTAGAAATATACTGTAAATTTATTTTTCGTTCAGGAGTAATCATCAGTTGAAATCGATAAGATTATTTGTAATGCTAAACAATGGATTAATTTGGAGTGTTTCTGTTGTTTCTGTTAAAATTGTTGACCACACGTGTAACACTTACATAAAGTAAATAATGCAGGGTGATATACAGAAATTGGAATGGCCGAGTTGGTACGGCGATAGCCTTTTAAGGACCCGGGTTCGAAATACCGGCGGGGCCATTTTTCTCTTTTCTTTTTTTTTTCTTTTCTTGTTACTATACTTGAGCTTTTTAGTTCCGATGCTTAATCTGTCAAGTTAAGACATTTAATGGCATACTTAAAATCTGTGAACAAGTTCCTTTAACACATTATGGATGTTAACAAATATGAAAAGGGTGAGTAAATGACGTTTTCTTTTTGGGGTCTCCAAACTTTGATTGTTTATAAATTATAGAATGATATATATGAATAGCCTGACATCTCCCAAGTTATATATCGCGATCAGTCCATATCGCGATCGCGATCCACAGACTACGCGAATCATGATATAATGGAGCTGCAGTGTACAATTTTATTTAATGGATTATTAGTGTTGGGCTATCACATTTCAGCTGGGCCCCTAGATTTCAAAAGTTAGGGGCCCAGGTGGCGAGTAAGAAAAAAAGTTAATCTGTATCTCTGGAAAAGCGCGCGAAATAATGCTGACATTTACAACGACATGTCATCCGCATGGAAATCGTGGGTGTATTAATTGCCAAAAAACTTTGTAGCGCAGAGAACTTTGAAATTATTACTTTTGAAT
This sequence comes from Congeria kusceri, assembly GCA_027627225.1. Classification (NCBI taxonomy): domain Eukaryota; kingdom Metazoa; phylum Mollusca; class Bivalvia; order Myida; family Dreissenidae; genus Congeria; species Congeria kusceri. Next base: position 26,326,561 of record CM051032.1, on the reverse strand, counting down.
AAGTTTCGTAGCGCATAACATCAAAATTAGGTATCTGTATGGCAAACATATGTAGTTGACATTTCTTCTTTAACCATTAAAAACAAAAGAGCTGAATCGGTAACATAATTGTAGTTCAGATAGGTCAGTATTGATCTATGACAGACAGTTATTGTATACACCCTCCATGTGATGACTAACAGCAATTAGCGACCGCTGATTATATGACCACCATCCGGCAAAAGCGTGACAAAGGAGTAATAAACCACTGTTTGGGTTATCATTACTGCTCCTGGTTGATATGCGGCTAGCGGGCATTGTTGTCATAGAGCCCAATTAAGGATTTAACGATAAGAAGTAAATTGTTGGCCCAATGCAACTTTTATTGCACACTAACATCAATTTTTGTGATTGAGCGGGACAAAATGCATCTGAGCAGGAAGCCGGGACAAACCTCACGAAAGCGGGACAATCCTGGCGAGACTGGGACGTATGTAAGGATATAAATAAATTCTGACATGGGGAGGGGATACCCCTACCTAATCCACCCCACCTGGGACCGGGGCGCCAGAAAATAATCCTGTGGAAAACATTGAAGTTATGCTTTTGCCTGTAATCTATAAAGCACCTCTTATCATGTATTTTAGTGTTTTAAATTGTCAAATGATTGAAGTGACATTAGAATTCATCTTTTCTGGGTTTGTTTTGAGAAATGTCATCGCGAAATTATGTTGCAAATATAAATATAAAATGAAATATAATTAAATTCAATATAACATTTCAATGTTGTTGTTAATTAATGATATCAGGATATATTTATGCATGTGTAACATGCCATTATTAGGCTATACTCACTTGAAATTCGAGTCCATAAATAACGGGTGCTTCGTCTTCCATTTCTCACTTTTGGCATATATCGTAAAATATATACCTTTAAAACAGTAATAAAACATGTCTTTTTTCATTAATTTACTGGTAATTCCGATCAAACAATTTTATTTAGCAATTTTCTGAAATTGATTATTAAAAACGTTTTTTTTTAATCCTATTGAGATATTTTGCGACAACCACAAATCGTCTGACAATTTTATTATTGAGAATCTGAAGGTGGATGATTAGATTTTGGTTTGTATTTCGTCTTGTATTTTCAGTTAAAACAGCTGTTATTCCTGCTGAATATATACACATGGTATATAAGATTGGCCCAAAGCATACTCACAAACTGTCACGAAACTTGATGAATAAATAATAATACAAACAATATGAATATAACATTTCCAAATCATTATCATGGAAGTACCAGTTCTCGAACCTCTACCAGTTCTAAGGACGTACCCTGGCCTGTGAACTGTGTTACAAAAGCATACTTGAAAACAACATTATAGATCAGTATTTTAATACTCTGATACACCATATTATATCGTCACCCTGCTATGTAAACTGTCATGGCGGCCTAAAAATAACTGACCTATTCTCGAACCCATAGCTATAAATAATGAACATATGGTGTACCACATGATTATCACATGTCTTTCTGATGCAGCCGATACTGGAGCTTAAAGGGGGAGTTTTTCTTTCAGAAATATACTTTTATTTTAAGAAATAAGTACATTTATTTGAAATGCATAAAAAAGTCATAGAGTTTTTAATAAAATTGTTTAACAAAACAAAATTGTAATAGTAAATACATGTTTCTGACGCATATTTCCAATTATTTTTGCTTGTACAGAATGTATATCATAGCACCGGTACACATAATCCAATGTCGTCATACACACTTTGCTTACATGTATGCTCTGTTCTTTAGATACCGTTCCTCTTAAGGACACTATAAAATTGTACTTAAATTAGGTTTGACCATACTCGTTTTTAAAACATATCACTTATGAACAAAATATTTATCTTGAATTTCAAAATACAAAATCTGTAAAATCTCACTTTATAAACAAATGACAGCACTCAGAACAGGTCAACCATAACGATCTCTCATAAAAAAAACAAGCGTCTTTCAATACCTTTTATTGTCTTTGTTTGGGTTATGACGTCATCTAAGGCTGGTGCATGGGCTATTGTTCTTTACAAACTTAAAGAGCAATCTATTTTAATCTCAACAGTGAAATTCTTTTCAGTTTAAGTTCGAAAAATCGAGTGAATATCGGAAAAAAGGTACTAGCACTGCTGTTTAACACAAGACCAGAATATGAAAGTAGCACATTAAAAGATTTATTATTATGCTAATTTAACATGATTTTGTGGCTTGTATTTACTGAAAGACGATGTCTGCATAAAAGCATATATTTCCTGATTGTCAGGATACCGAACATGCTGTTATTTTTTTTTTTCTATAGTATCTTGTGAAGAAACGGTATCTAAGATATAACGGTATCTGAAGAATAAGGGATAAATAGCGCATGAATGAAAGGTTTGAAAATAGGTAGGGTTTGAGAATAGGTACCTGCACGATAATTGATTTCACTCAGAATGTTTGTTTATTCACCTGTCGTATTTACAACACATGTAGCATAATATGTCAGCACTGGCGTATATTGAGCTACTTTTTATATGGGCAATATCCGCTGCAGCGCATAACTGGGAAAGGACAGTTTCTGTGGTGGAAAATTATCCTTTGTCTTATTATTTGATTGTGATCGCAACTTTCAGGACCCAAAATTTAGTTAATGTGAACGTAATGCAATAAAAGTTACATACCTGGGCAGATACTAATTAATGTTCCATAAATATTTTTATGACACTTTCATTTTGGATGCATGAACAATTTAAACCTACACACCTTTGCATTTTAAAATAAATCTCTATAACCTCTGCTGTGTAGCAGTGTGTTCAGTTTTATCGATAATCTGCTAACTCAGGGCATTGCATCATTTCTAGTGGTTAGTTGATTCTATTAATAAAGTTGAAGGGGTACACAAGAAAAAAAGGCGGTCTGTACATAAATGTAGTAGATAAATACACAGGTTTAAATCGGCAATTTATTGGCAATTTACCTACTACATCAAAGTACAGACCGCCAATGGCCTTGCCTTACACTGTCGACCAAGCTTTAACCAATCGGAATGACAACTCTATTTATTTATAGAATTGTTCTAGGCAACTGACTTATAGAAATGACTCAATGCTTAGAGTGCATATCCATGAAATTAAAGGGGCAGATATGAAAGATTTATTTAAAAACGTAATGTCGTGTAGATTTTTAAATGGCTCATGCATCTGTCATTATAATAATATTTATGGAACATTATTGAGGAATACATATCTGTCCAGGTATGTAAATTTTATTATTACACCTCAAGTGACCACTCTGTGTATTTTGTATACGGATTGTTCGGTGTAATAACCGCCTCTGTTGATATAACATTTCTCAGGTTGATATTATTTTATATCACCCTCTCAACCATGTGTTATTTATATATTTGTATCCATTCACTGTAACCATGTATTGAGCTATTGTGGTCAGTCTGTGTTCGGCGTCCGTCGTCCACGTTTTACTTCAAACAACTCCTCTGAAACCACTAGGCGGATTGTAACCAAACTTGGCAGGAATGTTTCAGGGATGGTCCTTTACCCAATTCCGTCAATTTATTAAAATACATTGAAAACTCTGTTTGTCATGGCAAGCAAAAGCTTAAGAACTGGAAAACTTAAAAAAATCTTCTTGTTAGTAACCTTTAGCTGGAGTTGAAAATAGTTTTCACAGAAATGCTCCTTGGGTGACCCTCTACCAAATTCCTTCAAGTCATTTTGATTTGTTAAAAAACACGGCCGCCAGGGGGCGGGGCAGTTTTCCTTATATGGCTATATTGCAAACTTTAAAAATCTTCTCGTCTGAAACCACTGGCTGGATTTTAAAATAATTTCACAGAAATGTTCCTTGGGTGACCCTCTACCAAATTCCTTGAAATTATTTTGATTCATTAAAAAACACGGCCGCCGGGGGGGTGGGGGGGAGGGGCGGGCCAGTTTTCCTAATATAACTATATTGAAAACTATAAAAACTTCTAGTCTGAAACCACTGGCTGGATTTCAAAATAATTTCACAGAATTGGTCCTTGGGTGACCCTCTACCAAATTCCTTGAAATCATTTTGATTTGTTAAAAAACATGGCGAGGGCTGGGCCGTTTCCCTTATATGGCTGTATTGAAAACTTAAAAAAATCTTCTAGTCTGAAACCACTGGTTGGATTTCAAAATTATTTCACAGAAATGCTCCTTGGGTGACCCTCTACCAAATTCCTTCAAATCATGTTGATATATTAAAAAACATGGCAGACAGGGGACTGGGCAGTTTTCCATATATGGCTATATTGTAAACTTTTAAAATCTTATAGTCTGAAACCACTGGCTGGATTTCAAAATAATTTCACCAAAATGCTCCTTGGGTGACCCTCTACCAAACTCCTTGAAATCATTTTGATTTGTTAAAAAACATGGCCGCCAGGGGGCGGGGCAGTTTTCCTTATATGGCTATATTGAAATGTTCTTGTCTGAAACCACTGTCTGGATTTCAAAATAATTTCACATGTTCCTTGGGTGACCGTCTACCAAATTCCTTGAAATCATTTTGATTCATTAAAAATAATGGCTGCCAGGGGGCGGGACAGTTTTCCTTATATGGCTATATTGAAATCTTAAACAATCTTTTTGTTAAAAGCCATTATGATGCTTTACACCCAGGTGAGCGACCTAGGGCCATCTTGGCCCTCTTGTTATATTTTGTTAAGCATCAGCCTCATTTTGTAAAACCTAGCTACCTATTTACAAAAGACACAAACTCGTTTAAAAAACAACAACAATTTTCTTGACCTTGATAATAGGAAATGGAATAGTTTTGATGCTTTAATAACAAAAACAGCACGTGAAACATATTTAAAACTACTGACTAGTTTAAAGACTAGCAGTTAATAGAATATTGAAATATAACACAAAACTTATCAACAGTTGAGTTTACAGAAATGTATCATAATAACAAAACTTTAATACACATAGTTGTATGTATGTGTACATGTATGTTATACAAAAAGATATAGATTATATGCAAATATTTACATTTCATAGGCATTTTAATAGGGAAGGGGTATTCATTCATAATCGTATGAACGAAATGCCTTATCACCGGCATAGTAATATCTGTGTGTCCTATTTTTATGCAAATTATATTTTGACAAGAATAGTTACATGAACTAAGATGTCATATTCTGTTAAGTTTTACTATTTTTTGCATTTATTGTTAACGTTTGATTAAATATTTTTATAATTAATACAAATGAACATTTCGTTCCAGTTCTACTTCTACAAAAATCAATTTGACATTTTTTTCACTTGACTGGATAGGACTCTATCATGCAAGATCTACAACAGTCTTCACCCTAATTTTTTCAAAGCACTTGCCAGTTCGGGCAAGCTTGTTAGCAAAACCACTTGCCCGAAATCTGTTTAACTTGTCAGAACTTCAAATGCTACTTTACAGCAATATAATAAAATGACGTGTTCTATAATTATATTTATTCATATTTTATTTCCATAGTCATGTCTGTCATCTTGTTTTTGTTGTTCTCCCTCAAAATGGGAAATGCATAAGGTTCATCATAATTTGTATGTCAAATGTGATTTAAAAGATAAACAAGGAAATATCTAATGTCCAAAAGGTATGTGGCTCTGCTCAAAAGGAGAGGGGTGGACAGCTGGACCAATTTGTTGATATTCTCTAATAACTTGATAACTCACTTAAATGCTTCTAATTAAGGTTTGTATTCAAAGTATATTTATTGGATAATCATATTTGCACAAATATGCTGTATTTCAAAAGATATATATTCAACATTTCTCTGTGAACCAACTCAGAGGGGCTGCAGAGCGAAACTAAACAAGGAGCAGGGTGAAGCAACCCGCTATTTCACTCTTATAAAACTGCAAGCTACATTTGACCAAAGTAGTTCCAAAATAGTTCCTACCAAAGAAAAGTATTTAAATGCAGTCTTACTTTCAAACAACATGCACTTGTGCAATCAATTTCATATTCAAAATAAAATACTTATTTATATATTTGTTAATTACTGCAAACAATGCAATTATGTGTACACTTCAATTTCAGCCAAACTAGGATGGACTCCAACTCAACTAAGGTAGTCTGCATCTTAAGCATTTGAACGGAGAAGCGTTTACTCGACTACGATCAATTGTCTATATATTTCAATAAGCGTCTACACAACAATGAAGACCGAACAGCATGATGATGTCATATGTTTATGTGTAAATACTTTATGTGCCAATAAAACGATGGGTTTTATAAATATTTTCTTCGAAGAAACAATCTTGAATGTTATTTTTAATGCATTTCTGTTTCCACATAATATATAAAGCCTCTGAAAACACTTGCCCGATCGGGCAAGCATCCGGCATTTTCTGCTAGCCCGAAATCAAATCTACTTGTCCCGGGCATCGGGCAACCCAGTTACGACGAAGACTGCTACAAGTGCTATTATTAAACAAAGCCATTTTACTAGCATGTGCATTTGTACATGTTATGGTATTTTAAGTAAACATTTCTTTTCTTAGAAGCGACCACAGAAAATCTTACTTTTCTTAGAAGCGACCACAGAAAATCTTCATGAAGTAGCAACGGTTCACGAACGTAGCTTTAAAATGGATTTGATTTTACATTGATGCGTCTATTTGCTAGATGCATGTAGATCGTCTAACTTATTGTGCATTTATATCACAGTTAATGATGAATTGTTTAACATGTACAATAAGAAAAAAAAAGCATTTTGAGATTTATGTTAAAATGTTATCCTTTCAAAGACAAGTTATGCCCAGGCAAAGCAAAGAGCTTAGATACGCCCATGTGGATGCTATTACATTTGCATTTTTTTCGCTGAATGAAAATTTGAATACTATGGTGTGGATTTAAAGCATTTAAAAGCATTTAAGTCTCCATCTGTTGTTATAATAATTATCCAGGATCTGTTAAACTCTCAGCCTAGGAATTGTGTGATTTTAGAGTGCCAGAACTCAACTGTGGTATAGAAATATGTGGTTACTGAAGTCTTACTAACAAAGCACCTGTTATTTTATACTAAACTTTCTCAAGCATTAATAATAATGTTTGGTGCCTGTTGGCTATACCGGCCGAAATAGCAGTTCTTTTTTATGTCACAGGTATTTTTACATCTGTTTAAGTTACTTACATTGTATTTAGTTTTGTAGCGATATGATTTATGCAAGGAAAATAAAAATGTTATAACTTATAAGGCTAAAAAAAATTAAGGAATTGTTTCTCGGGCAATTTTTCAAAAAAATCAGGAGGGAGGGCGAATTTTTTTATTGAATTGTTTTTGTAAAAAAAAATTCTACTACTCTTTTCTATTGGCACTATGTAATGGCTTATTAAAACAAGTAAATAAATGCAGATTAAAGACAATTTTAAGTTTTAATAACAACATAAGCATCCCTTTTTATAAAATTCTAAATATAGATTTATTAATCACAAACAGTCATTTATGCAAGCTGACGTAAGAAGGCAATCAATTTGAATGTTCATAATTAACATAAGTGCCTTCAAATTGATATACCATCAGCATTAAAGTACTCCTCTTTATAGAATTTAACTTTTTATAAATCATTTTTTTATAATTGTCAAAAATAGGAATTATTTAGGAATTATTTTTGCAATAAATCACCAATAATTTTTCAAAAGGAAAATCAACAGTTGTAAATGCAGCTGGCATTTTCATTTGTTTCCATAGGACTTATATTGACACAGATTTTCTTCCAAAAATATGGAATGCTTAATATTACACAAGCAAAAGCATCTACGAAACAAAAGTTTAAGTCAACAAATAGACAATATTTATAACGATTCCCAATCGAGTATGACATTTTTTAATCAAAATTTACACAGTATTTCTCTATTTTTGTACATGTATATCCGATTTATATAATTAAATCAGACAGGAAGAAATTAAGTTACTGGAAATACCGAAATCTCTACCGGGTAACTCTTCTTCCGCTTTCTTAAAATGCGGATTCGTTTAATTTTAAGCCGCTGTCCATGGGATCTAAATCAATACATCGTAATTTTAGTAATAGTTCTTATGAACGATTGTAGTGTTTATTCGTCTGAAATCTGTTTCTTATTTACGAAAGGCATTGTTCAAAAGCACTTGGTACGAACGGAATATACTATAATATACTTGCTGGTTTACCCAAGAGTCATCACCAGTTATCGCATACAGAAAATAGACGAAAGCAAGTTACCAAAATGTTAATAATTCATATATTTCAATGGTTAGTTCTGTATTTTGTTCGGTAACATGTCCATCAGAAACACTTTCTGCAAAGTTTTATTTTTATTAACATATTTCTGGACTTCTCCTTTAAAACCTGGGCGCGATCGTCAACAAATAGTAAATAAAAATTTTGTTTGGGCATTAAATGAAATTCGTGGCGGGCCAATAGAAAACGTTGCGGCGCTGCCTGGGAAACAAATCATAAATTTTTTTTAGCCTACTGTTGACATTAAATTTCATTTGTCACAGCAAATTGACTGTAAAATAAGGAGAAAATGGCATTTTTGTAGGGAACTATTTTATTAATCGTCGTTTGCATTTTGTTTTGTGTAGTTCGGTTACAATGGGCGGTACTTTGCTGTACCGATAAGAAAACTGCTGTGCGTGATTTTTCTGTTAGGATGGCTATAAAATGCATGTTAAACAAAAACAATATAAAGGAATGATATGAAATCATCCCAAATATAATGTAAATATAAGGATTGAAATTAATTTTGGCTTCGTTCATGCGATTATGAACGAAATGGTCAAACTGACAAATTATCCATGAAGCACTAGCGCGCATCATGGATTTGCCAGTTTGACCATTGCATTCATAAGCGCATGAACACAACCAAAATTAAATTCAATCCTTAAGTATTGTCAATATGTGGCACTTCATCAATATTATAATAAATTAATTGTATAGGCACTTTCTGAGATCAAAGTTCATAAATTTACACGAGCATTTTTTCAAAGACGACCCAATTCAATTTTGACTGAATCCTAGTTTGTTGTTACTTTTTCATATTGTATATATTTTCCTTCAAAATGATGCGACTCAAAATTAATGTGTGCCTGGTGGCACCACTTTGCTAGCGTTGCATATTGCGTTCAAATAAACATGCAGTGATTATGATTAGTCCTATCAAGCACCTCGCCAAATTTAACTGCTACGCCAGATGTCATTCAATCCTGTGGAATTGTTCACAGTGGAATTTTCTTGATATCACAGGGCAGAAGTTAGCTATTTGGTCTTTCATTAACTCAAGGTGAGTAACTTTCTGTGCAGCCATGCGGCGACTAGTCTGTGGAACATCCTCTCCATTGTCGATGAAACCATGCATAGGGTTTGTGCTAATCTTATTGTCCATCTAACACCTTGACTAAGAACAATTGTGTCCAAGGAGAGTGTACTGTAGCCTTTTTGTAGGTTTTGGAGCCATGACTCAAACGATGTTCTACGGTACTTTCATTCTCAGTGATACGCCACTGCTTAGGGGCTCGTTGAGTAGCCATTGAGATACTGATTGACCGGGTGGTTTATGTGTCAAAGAAAGGTGCAAAGATTAAACAGCTACTGGACAAGAACTGTCTCATTGTTCTCAGGCTGAGAAAAGTTTCTTTCCGAACATGTATTGTAGTATTGCCATATATACTGATTTTCCAGTCTTGAATATGCGCGGTTGATTCGTTAATATCACTGCCACCACGTCATTAAGGAAGGAAAGCTCCGACGAACCTTGTAAAATGTGTTTTATTGACAAAACTGTACCATTCAATGTTGGAACAAAGGGCGACAAATATTGTATAAAAACGGTTAAACGACACCAATACTATTGGCACAATTTTTTGTCTATTAAAATGACATAAAATATCCGAAAAAGCAAGAAAAAAGCACAATCGTGGTGGTAGCAAAAGTAAATATCAATGATCAGAGTGTCTATACGCTCGTTCTTTAGTGCTTTTAACTCTTTCGAAATGGGTTTTTTCCGCTGGCGGAGCTCAAAACCTTAGTACACGGACGCTTAACAAATTAATAAAACAGAATGGCCTTACGGTGAGGTAAAGGTTGCGATCCAAATCCTATTCTAAAATAGCATACTGTAAGAATTATAGATGCATAAGAATTAAGTCACAAGTGTGAAGATACAAAATTATCATAGAAAAGTATTTTTCAATTATATGGCGAAAAAAACCTGAGCACCTGAGAAGGATCAAACCCGGGTCTTTGTCGTGAGAGGCAGACACTATAACTTTGTTGCTAAACAGCTAACCCAACAGCGAGACTGTTGGAAGTGCCTTATAGGCCAAGCACTACAATTCTAACATGATCTTAGTTACATGTACCATTGTGTAATTACTGCACTTTTTAATGAATTTAAACCAGTATGGCTGGCTAGGGTCAGTCTTCTTGCATTAGGTACATTAAAAACTTGTTGAATAGGTGTTGATCTATTCCAAACTCAGTTCGTGAGATCTCTGCTTGATTTGTGGAAATTTATTATTACGGGTAGTGCCACTTTGCCCAGAATAAAACAGAATAAAAGAAATTTAAATAAATATTAACCTCATAGCATTGCATTTCAAATTAAACAATAATAAAAGAGAATGCAACATTCAATTTAATGGCTCAATTGTTCGACACTAATCAGAGCGACTGAATAGCAACATTCTGATGCATGATGTACTAATACATCTGTATTCATAATATGCGTGAAATTATATATTTCAGAGATTTTACACACGAGAGACATGTCACAAGACCCAGAGAGTGTAAATGTTGCAGACTTCCTAGCTGACGAGACGGAAGAGGAAAAGATATTCCGCGAGATGACGAGCCACCATCACCTTTCTGCGGGCAACGGAATGAGACACTCAGCCACAACTGATACTCTGGACTCAGTGTATCTTGAACCCACAGTTACAGAGCATGCAGCTGAGTCTGGAAGTAAAGAGGATCAAGAACCAGCAAATATCAGCACCACTGCTGAAGGTGAATCAGTTATAGATGAGGCTATAAATATTACTGCAGAACAAGATAGTGCACAGGTTGCTGAGGGAAAACATGCTCCAGATGTTAAGATAGAAAATGTTGACTTTTCTGTAGGTGATACACAAGCTGAAAAGAACTCCCCGCCATCATTAAGTAAATACTTTGGAAAGGATAGTAGTGCTGATGATCCATTTGCTTCTGATTTCTTCTCTTCCCTTCCGCCTGCAGAGGAAAACTTGCCACCTGCTACTAGTATAGAGAATGTCATTGATGAAATTGAGATTGTCGATTTTGGTAATGCAAGAAATGAACCTGTTGAAAATACTGACAATATGGCTGATTTGACATTAAATGACACTGATGAGTTACTCAGACTTGTGGAAGAGGCTACTGAAAATGTGACCAACACAGAAGCAGAACAAGAAGAACGTGATAGCACTGAGCAAGAAGCTAATGAAGTGGAAACACCAGAAAGTGTTGACTTTGAATTGGCTTTAGATAATACAGAACCTGTTGAAACACCGGTGGAAATAGAAGATAAAGAAGGTTTTGAATCGTTTACAGCCGAGATGGCTGACACTGAAGCATTAGATGCATTAGGAATATCGCCAGCCACACCGTCTTTCATGAACGAGAAAAATATCACAGACTATTTCCGTCAAACAAGCAACCAGTCTGAAGGCCCTTTCAACCATTTTGCCAGACAGTCTTCACAAATCAGCGGACTTTTCTCTTCAAGCCTAGAAAAACCAGCCAGTGCAGCTAACCTTGAAGACAAGATCGAAGATGAAATAGAAACACCTGCATCGGTTGAGAATTCAGAAACCAGGATACCAGCTCCTGAGCTAACGGAATCAGAACCAGCGGAAGTGGAGTCTACACCGATACACCAGCCCCTGTTTCCACCTTCTACCACCCTGTCTCCTGTGGAGTCACCAGCACACCAACATTTCTTCAAGCATTCAGGTACATGCATGAAATTATACAGTGTCTTTTTCATTGTCCTAGCTGGAAATGAATGGGTTCTTATTTTAGCCCCAATGTAATATCTGGGTATAGGTATTTTCTTATTGTGTGACTGTGTTCTGTACTTCGAGTTAAAATGTTGGTTGTTACAATATTAAAAACTTTATTTGCTTTTGTGTATTTAATGTGTAATAAGAATAATAAATGAACCTACCCTAAAACCCATGACATTAAAAACCAACAATGCAATGAAGGTCAGGAATACTGTTTATAATAATTAATCAATATGCATTATTGTTGAAAAAAAGAAAAAAAGGTTACAAATACAACTTAATAACAGAATAATTATTTTGCCAGATGATTGTCACTTGAAAAGATTTAAATACTAAGAAGTACGAAGTATTTAAGTATTAAAGTAGCCAAAAAAAAAGTTTGTGTACAAATGTGATTCTGAACCCTTGCAGATTCCCTATCAAGCACAGACAACTCTGTGACCACGTTCCAGAACTTCAAAGATGCTGCTGCCGGGGAGGATACTTTCTTCGTGACCCTTCAGATGAGCGACTCTGACCGGCAACATGACGCTTGGTTGCCATCAGAAACAACCAAGATAATTCTGATCGCCATGACAACACATGTGCCGTGCAGCTACATTCCAGATAAAACTATGCTCGTCGCACCTGGCCTTGTTGTTGCTCAGCCACAGGTGATTTTCAGTGTACTTCAGTAATATGAATGCAAATGATCATAAAGAACAAGATGTAAACAATAATTTTCATTTAATTGCAGCTTAAATTTTCTGATCTACTTTATTACATGAAATCATAATTGAACTAAATTGTGTGTTCTTCTTTGAATTACATACACTTTAAAACTTCTGTGAGTTTCCAGATATATTTAGAGCTTAAAAATTGATGTAATGTGGAGTATGTTCTTGGGTATAGCGCGAGAATGTGTTGATTCAACTGCCAATGCTTTATTTGATATTTCAATGAATGCTCACAAAACTATGTACCAGTATTTGTTTTGGCAATTATGAGAAACAAAAATTTCTCTTCAGAATTTCTCAACTGCTGATGCAACTGGAGTATAATTATTTTATCTATTTTTGTCTCACCCTATTTCTGTCAGCTCGACTTAGTTGTCACAAAAGTTAGTGTTTTATCCAGGCCCTTTTTGCACGGCGCGGCGACATGCCCCTTTTTTGAAGCGCCACTTTGCCCTTTTCAAAGGCAAAAGCCACCACTCGCCCTAATCGTGAACGATCTTAACTGCCTCTTGACCACTTTTATCGGCCCTAAGTCTGCGAAAAGGGCACCCACTGTTTTCTGTTATTCTCGCTCTGACTGTGCTTGATTTATTGCATACATGCATTTCTAATCGATTTGATTAAATGGATTACTGTGCTAGATTTACAACCTCCGCGCAGAGATTTGACTGGTTCCGAGCAAAGCTCTAATCAAATCCCTGCCGTCATAACAAACCACGTGAATGATGATCGTTTAAAATCTTCTAGATATTATTTATGGTTTTAATTAGTTATTTTCTTTTTCTGTTTTCATTATTGACTGCAAACGATATATAAAAAGTCCAATTATGTAGAAAATTGCACTGAGTTGCATTAAATAAGTAAAAGTTATCAACACATAATCCTTCCAGATCTGGAAGGATTTTACTTGCCATGGCAGTGGTTACCGTTAACCGATAGGGGAGGTAACCGCTGTGAGGAGTTTGCTAGATTTATTGCCGGCGGACGTTTCTAAGCAATTTGATTTAAGCGATTACTGTACTAATGATTGTCAGCTTGATTCTTAAACCGACCAAAGTGGTGACATTTGGGCCTAATTGATGATGCGTATACGATAAACATGATACATAATGTCAACTCGTAGATTGGACATTCCCCCTTAACTTCCGGTCAATTACCGGTAGTGGGGTTCTCTGACAATCTCTGTCTAGAGGCTTGAGGTGTGAAAGGGAACCAAGTTGTATATTGGTATGCGTGTCAAATATGACTTACCTGTCAACACCTTTTGGGCCCCAAATGTAAAAAAAAACAAAAAAAAAAATTCCCGGACATGTCATTTAAGATGGCCCCACACAGAAGTTTTCATTACAGATTCTATATTATTTTCAAACATTCCTAATCAAAACCTTACATGCGTAGAGCGGTTCTGATCAGTGCATTGGACATACAGTCATTTATCTTACTGTATATTGTTTTTGTACTTGTGTGTTAAATCGTCAGAATGTAATTTGTGAAACAGTTTTTTTGATTAACTTGTTGCTTATATTTGTGAAAGATGGAAAATGCTGTCGTGCAAATGGAGGTTGGCACAAATTCATAAGGAGAATGTAAAAGTGGAAAAATATACAATTAGTTTGTTAAAATTTGTGCAGAGGACATACGGATCTGAAAGGTATTTGTATAATTGCTACAAATCTTTAGGTTTGTAGATATTAAGTATCGATCAATAATTACTAAGAATATAATTATGTGATCCACAGAACTTGCTTCCCAAATTTCTCCGTAAGTTACGGACAATCAAGTTTATATTAAACACGCCGCGTACTACTTACGTTAGATACAGAAAATTACATAAAATAAACGCGTTCGGCAGATATACAACAAACAAGATGTTTTTCTCGTTAGTTTAATCCATGTGGATATTGAATTCTCGTGGGCCAAAACTTGTATTTGGTACAAGAGTGTGACAACATGCCTTTATAGGTTTAAAAAAAATAAAATATATAATGTGTATATATAGATATGATACCCATAGCCAATATACTGAAACACATGTGCCCTTTTAAATGGACGCAGTGCACTAAAATGCCCTTTTTGAATATATTGCGCCATGCCCGTCTGCCTTCCTGGATAAAACACTACAAAAGTGGTTCGGTGTATGTGTGTGAGTGTGCGTACGTGCTTGCGTGCGTCCATCCGATCTTTCCGTACTGTAACTTCATCATTCATTAGAGTATTTTATAATAACTGGGTACAAATGTTGACCATGTGGAGACGGCGTGTCTCACACAAGAACTGTGTCCCCTGCTCAAAGGTCAAGGTCACACTTAGAGGTCGAAGGTCAAATATGGGCATATTACAGCTTGTCCGAACAGTTCATTCATCAGGGAATTTTAAAATAACTTGCCACTAATGTTCACCATGTGGAGACTGCATGTCACACGCAAGACCTTTGTCCCTAGATCAAAGGTCAAGGTCACACTTAGAGGTCAAAGGAGAACATCTGCTTGTTAGAAAATGTGATTTCAAAATAACTACAATATTAGTTGCTTTCTTGACAATGGGCTCGACATGTTGCCAACAGGCATCTAGTTATTGGATTACTGTATTGAATTAATGCATCATGATTATTTCTCTGTACCATCAATAATAGGGTGACCCTGTACGAGATCTGGTGTACAAGTACATGGGTGAACAAGAAGCTATGAAGCGTACGGTGCCCACTGCTAGTTCTGTCACTCGAGATGTGGACGGTCTTGTCAAGCTCATGGTATAACTGATTGTAACAGATTGTAACAGTATCTGTTCAGGAATGTGGCACTATTATTGACTGCAGTATTATAACAGTTGTTGGTATGTAAAATGACATATTAAAATTGTAGACTTATAAAACTATTAGGCAGTTGAAAAATTCTGTAGTGGTATGATATTTATATTTTGATTGCAGTTAGATTATTGTCTAGTTCAACCATTGTTTCTTTAATTAGGGCCCCACAGAGTTTTTGCGGGTGCCCAATAGTAATCACCCTGTCTGTCCATCCGTACACACATTTGGATACTTAGGTGACTAAAATAGTCAAATAAGTATCCCTTTGTAAGTAAAAACTAAATTAGTCCCTTAGGGGGCTAAAATGGCATTAGGGTTAGTCATGAAATAGTCACATAAGTCACATAAGTATTCATTTGTTAGAACGTCCGTCTGTCTGTCCGTCCACATTATTCATGTTTTTCTTTCATAACTTCAAAACCGTTTAAGCTGTTAATTTGAAACTTCATGGGTGGATAGATCTGATTAAGGAGAAGTGCAGTGCACAAGAACCATTACTGCGCACTTCATGGTTTGGAGTTATTGGCCTTTGTTAATTTTTCATACTTCGTTTTTGCCTGGAGCATAACTCTTAGACTATAAGAGGTATTAACTTGAAACTTCATAGGTGGATAGATCTCATTGAGGAGAAGTGCAATGCACAAGAACTGTTACTCAGCACTTCATAATTCTGGAGTTATGTTCCTTTGTTAATTTTTCATTTTCAGGCGGAGTCAACTTTTGGTTTCACCACTCTAACTTGAGAACGAATTGAAATATTTTAATGAAACTTCATCCATAGATACCTTATATCGAGACCTGGCTTGGGATTACATAGGGGGTGGATGGGGTCACTGTCAAGGTCACCGTTACAAAAAATATATAAATGGTTTCCGCTCAATTACTTGAGAACAAATTGAGCTATTGTAATTCAACTTCATAAATAGATACCTATTATCAAGACATCGCTTGGGATTGCATAGGGGGTGGGTGGGATGAAGGTCAAGGTTACCGTTACTAAAAATAGAAAAAACGGTTCCTCACCTTCAAACATGCTATCATTCGAAGCCCGCTGCCACTCCTGTGACAAAGCTCTAGTTAATTACTTTCTTTTTCTGTTAAATAGAGCAATCAAGGCTGTTGCCTCCAATATAAGGGGTTTGGGCTGATTGAAGGGGTTTAAGTATTGGGCCGGACCTTTTTTAACTTCTTAAAAGTAAAATTGTATCCGTTTTTATTCCTTATTTGCATGTCAAACATCAAAGACGGGGTTGTTTTTATAACCTGCCATAAAAAACAGCCCCGACTCCAGACTATCGGTTATTATAACCGATAAAATCAACATCCTTAATTGATTGATGAGCTATTTGGAAAATAGCTTAACCATAAAAAAAGAGAATTGTAATATCGTTCGTGCCAATTAAGCTCACAGTGGTAGTTGCACGCGGTAGAGATGGTGTTATTGATGATAACGAAAAACAAGTGCTGTATTTCACTCTCATGTATTAAATAATTGAAGTTTTAGTAATAATGAAAAGGCAAAAAAAATAATGTTATATTGTCAGTGTTTTTTGTTTGTTTTACTAGGAGTCTACGACTATTCATATTATGGTTAAGTTGAGATTGGTCATTAACATATTCGATGTTTGAAATTTAACCAAACAATAGCAGTGTGAACCAGTTGTTTAACTAAACCAGTATTATAATAATGGACAGCCAACACAAACATTTCATATGCGAATATCTTGAACATTCATGAATGGTTATGGTCTCTATTATAAAACTAAAATTTAAGAAGATCATGATGACAAAGATGAATCCGAACATGATAACTGCCAAAAAGCAGGGGAGCTGAATATAAAATAAGACTAATGATAGATGGCAATAAGGATGAAACTAGTCTCAGGGGGGGTGGGGGGGGGGAAGGGGTAATGACAAGCAACGGGCCTGGAAATATTGTCCCAGCTGATTTCACTGTTATGTCTACGCATATAAAACATTTGTTGTTTTTTATTAATTTCATTGGTTTTTCATTTTCTGTATCATAAATCAATGATTACGTCTCATTGTAGCAAGCTGGATGTTACAGGGCGGCCATCGACCTGACTGCTCAGCTTCTCACAGATATCAGTCAGTCGGTTGCTATGGCAACTCCCATAACCCATTCACCAAGGTCATTACAGGTAAGGAAATATTGCATATTATCAATACAGGGAATTAACTGGTAAAAGAAAGCACATTATAACATATCCACTGTAGTTTAAAAACTAAAAATACTGGTAAGTATATGTCACGCATGTACCCTAGTGTTGCAGAAATCAAGTTGTTGTGCTCATAAGATCAAATCATATGTTAAATATTTCAGTCAGGTTATGTTAACTTCGTTGTTGTTGTTGTTGTAGATATGGCATTGTAGGTTCAGTCTGATGATGAAGTTACGTATGTACAGCATTCTGGAGTCGGAGTTTGCTGCGTTCAAGAACCTTGACACCCCGGATATATACTATGAATTCTACCCGTCAACATACCCTGGCAAACGAGGTAGTCCACTTGGTATCGCACCAGAGATTCTCAAATTGTCTTTCGGTCCCTGACCAAATTTTGGTATTCTGGACTAATCACATTCTGGAAATTGTGTTGCTCAGTATGCCTAATCTAGTGGCATCAATTTTGAAATTGGCTTCATGGTAAATAACATACTTACTGAACAGAATTATTTATGTTTGTGCTAGAAACCATTTTATTGTGTTTAAATTGTTATTATTTTGTTTTTCATGATGATACATGGTTGCATCATATTAAACCTGTTTATTTCTGTTTTTTCTTTAATTCCCAGGATCAATGGTGCCATTTGGAATGCGACTACTGCATGCAGAGTTGCCATATCACCTTGGACGCCCCTCGGAAACTCTCGACAGGTTTTACTATCTGCTCGCCATCATACAGAAGGTGATCTATACATATTTTTGACTATTGTCTATATAATTGAAATTAGGCTTTTACTATAGTGTTGTTGTACAGAAAATTAGCACAAGTAAGAGTGAGTACCAATAATAATTTACTTTCTATTATAAATAGAGTTTTTAATACAAATTCATTATAACAAATTATATCTTCCAATCTAATATTCTTGTTTTAAACTGTATTTATATACGGTTTTTGCTATGTGTTGTTTTTCTAAGTTATGGCAAGATAGAATGTAAACTGCACGTTCATTGGCAGGAAACAGTTCTGCAAGCCTGTTATTTACAATTCTCCTTCTGTAGTTATGTGGAAATGTTCAGTTAACCTTTTTCATCATTTTTTTATGTGAAATGCAATCAATTTTGTTCACAAAATGGCAAAATATGACACAGCTGAGCAGGGTTTATAAGTTCAAAATATTTTAATGTAAAAATACCTATATATGAAATAATCTCAGAGTCAGAGGACTAAAGGAATTTAAGAAATCTATTAATTAAGTGGTTAAAAAAAGTGTTTACTAAGCAGCTTTGTGGATAAGGGCTATGTACATTAAGTAGAAAATGTTACTAAGTGATTGCATTATGTGGCAGATATTGAAGAATCTTGGCGAAGGTCTCTCTGAGGATGGCAGTGCAATAACCATATCATCCGAGAGTCGAGCAGGTAAACACCTTTCACAGCCACCTTAAACAGGGTGGCTAACTACAGCTGAACTTTGGTATCTGCGACTTGCTTATTTTGAAGTTGCAGGATGTTGCAGTGACAAATATTTCAAAACCGTCTTCCTTTTTATATATACATGTATATATATCTCAAACTTATACATGTAACTTGATTTTCGGTTTTGTCCAAGTTGTCCTTATTTATTTAACATTTGGACCACCACTTCTATAACGTTATCGCTGAATGTTATAGCAAAGTCACAGGGAGTTCCAGATATCCTATGTTCAATATCTTCAGATATGTTGAATATTGGATATCTGGAACTCCCGGTGACATTGCTATAACGTTCAGCGATAACGCAGAAAATTACCACCTGATTATATGCCTATTCTTTTATTAAATATAAGAGGTATGTTATGCTTCCTCAATGCAGCTGATTTCCAGCTTTTGAATGACAAATTTTATCATACAAGTAGTGCTTAAAGTTGCTGGATATCTTTGAAATTGATGAGATTTGGAGGGCGTGTTGGGAGGGTAGGGTATTTTTCTCACCTGAAGAGTTTCTGAAATTTCAGATGCCTTCCTCTATTGCTTTATTATATTTTAGTATATGTGCAGTTCAAAATAAAAGAATAAGTTAGAATTAAATAATGAATATATAACATTATGTACGGGTAGATTAATGGTATGTTTGATAATATGCCATAAAACTGGTTATAACTTGGCAAAAAGATTTATAAGTTAATTTTAAATAAAATTCTTGCACATGTTCGCATGAATTGAAGTATTTGTTTAACTTTATTTAAAGCTTCACAAAAGCTTTGGTCCGAGAGGGAGAAGCAGGTCTTGTACAGCATTGCCAACACCCTGACATTGCTGAAGGTATACTGGTAGTTTGTTGTAACAGGTCTTGTACAGCATTGCCAACATCCTGACATTGCTGAAGGTATACCGGTAGTTTGTTGTAACAGGGCTTGTACAGCATTGCCAACATCCTGACATTGCTGAAGGTATACCGGTAGGTTGTTTTAACAGGTCTTGAACAGCATTGCCAACATCCTGACATTGCTGAAGGTATACCGGTAGTTTGTTGTAACAGGGCTCCCCAGGCTTTATAATTTTCTCTAACCAAATTTACTCTACTCTGTTTAAAATCTTTTCATTTTGGGTATGTTAATGGGTTTTTAAAACATTTTTTTTAGCCAAATGGTAATTTCTCAAGACACTTGTTCATGGCATAGCCGCATAGTGAGCCCTGGTTGTAGTCTTTTAATGTGTTGTAATGTAACACTTTGGCACATTATGCATAGTTAAGAGACTCACTGGACCACGTCATTGGAGGTTGTAAGAAAATGTCTGGTGGTGACAACTGGGCTGGGTATTGTGGTGTAAAAATATTGTAAATAATAAGCATGTTTTTCCAAAACTGTGTAGGATTTTCTTCTTTAATGAAGCAATTTAAGATAATGGCAAATGTCATTACCATAAAAAATGACAGAAGAACACTCATTTCAAGTTTCGTTAAATAAATTACAAATATGAAGATTGTAGGATTTTTTGTAAGTTGGTATCACATCTACACACTTGAATGTTTTACCGACGTTCACTGCTAGCAAGATTTTACTACTATATTGCCTAAAGTATCAACTAAATCATTAATCTTAAGACGGAGAGGTGTAAATTGAATTCTGCGGTAGATGATACAAGACAGTATTTACCCATATTTCAAAACAAGCCCTTTCAGTCACAGGCATACGCAGATGTGTTGTTCATTTCCAGAACTATGATGCCAGTTTGAGCCTGTATGAGGCCCTGCTGGATAAGGATACGGAACACAGACTGGCCTTGCTGAGCGGAATAGGACGGATACATCTGCAGGTGTGAGGGGGGAATAATCCAATACACCCAACACAGATTGTTTTCCCTGTTAATTTGTAAACATCAATGTCTTTTAATTTTGGTGAACATCATTGTCCGTTTGTAAACATCGATGTCTGTTTGTAAACTTCAATGTCTATTTTTAAACTTCAATTTTTAGTAAGCTGTTAGTTGAAAATTGATATCAATTTATTGCTGAAATGGTGTTTATGATCATAGTGTGCTTTTATGTTATGGAATATTCTTATGAGTACAAGAAAACTATCTATTTTGTTCAGAAACTTCAAATCCTATATGTGTAGGAACTAAAAGTATGACCTTCACCTGACTCAGAAGGTTTAACAACATTTCCATGGCATGCATGGGTTGACTAATGTTGAAGTGGCATGGCTTACCAGTAATTCATGCAGGGAGCGAATCTTCGACATGGTTATTGGAATGAGATCATCTTGTTAATTGTTACCGCATGTACCACATGTTTGACCCATTCATTCAAACGATGATACAACATCCAATTAAAATCAAATAAGTAAATATGTTTATGCAATAGAACTATTGAATATAAGCCAGATTATTCTGAAAATAAGGCTGAATAACAAAACACATTAACTAGTAATGAAAATATTGTGGCGCGTCGTGAGAAAACCGGTCTTAATGCATGTGCGTAAAGTGTCGTCCCGGATTAGCCTGTGCAGTCCGCACAGGCTAATCCAGGACGCCGCTTTCCGCTTTTATGGTATTTTCTGTTTCAAGGAGGTCTCTTCTAAACATTAATCCACAGGAGACTGAAAGTGCCATCCCAGATTAGCCTGTGCGAACTGCACAGGCTAATCTGGGACGACACTACGCACATGCATTAAGACCGGTTTTCCCACGACACGCCTCAATTGGTTTTGCATTGTCTTCAGATTGGAAACCTCACCAAAGCCAACGAGTATTTCGAGATGGTAAAAGACACGGAAACAAAGACAAATGCTGCCATGGTTGCTGTTCATATGAACAGGTATGTTGTGTTATTACTATTATATTCTTAAAATACGTCTTAAAACATTTCAAAGGTGCAGTGTTAATATAGAATGTTTTACAAGTAATGAAATTTTCTTTTAGTATAGAGTAGTATCCAGCTTTAACATAATTGGTCATTGATATTCATTGGTCATTGGTTCACTACATGTAAATCTAAAAGAAGTCTGGAATGATAGAATCGGTGAATGCTAGAAAAGCCACATGGGCCGGCTAGCTCGATTCCCGGTTCGATTCCCAGCCCGGCCACATAACTTGTGTGGGGATTGGTCATGAAATTATTTCTACGGCCATTCTCCCCCTACCTCTGATTCAAGTAGGGCAGCTGTCAGTTACTTGCATAAGTATGTGCACTCAGTACTGGTAAACCAGCTTACCCAGGAAAAGTGTGAGTAGGTTAACTGACCGCCATTATATGACTGAAATACTGTTGAATACGGCAAAAAATCCAAACAAAGCAAACAAACAAAAAAGAAAAGCCACATGCTTTTAAAGAGAGTTCAAAGGATATTTAGGCTTGTCTGTGTAACACTGTAATCATCACATGTGATGCTAGTGACTGTTTTTCTCACGTGTAACTGTGCTAGTGACTGTTTTTCTCACATGTAACTGTGCTAGTGACTATTTTTCTCACGTGTATCTGTGCTAGTGACTATTTTTCTCACGTGTAACTGTGCTAGTGACTGTTTTTCTCACGTGTAACTGTGCTAGTGACTGTTTTTCTCACGTGTAACTGTGCTAGTGACTGTTTTTCTCACGTGTAACTGTGCTAGTGACCGTTTTTCTCACATGTAACTGTGCTAGTGACTATTTTTCTCACGTGTAACTGTGCTAGTGACTGTTTTTCTCACATGTTACTGTGCTAGTGACTGTTTTTTCACGTGTAACTGTGCTAGTGACTGTTTTTCAGGGGATTCGAGGCAATGTGTCAGAATAACTTCACCGAGGCCTACCAGTGCTTTAAATTGGCTTTACAGCTGGATCCATTAAATACTTCAGTAAGATTTTCTGTATTATTCAAGGATAAAATGGTATTTGAGTAAAACTAGCTTGAACTAATGCTGCTCTTTACAAAATAAAATTTACTAATGAGCTTATGTTTTTTTTATGATGCATTCATGTATATTTAAGAACTTAGATCATGGAAAACATCAATATATTTTCATTTGTTTAAATCAAAGAATATTTTCATGGACTTCGTTGTTTGAGTTTCTTCAAAGTTTTGCTCTAACTAAGGCAGAAATTCCGTTGTCAGAGATTATTGACTAACTGAATATGCTGTTACATCTTTTCAATTTCTCCACTGTAAGGCGGCCAACAACATGTCCGTGTGCTGTCTATACTTGGGCAAGCTAAAGGAGGCGCTGACCTCCCTAGAAGCGATGGTCCATAGCAACCCGGACCGAAATCTCCACGAGGGAATACTCTTCAACCTCTGCACACTGTACGAGCTCGAATCATCGAGGGCGCTGCACAAGAAGCAGGCACTGCTCGATCTCATTAGCAAGCGCAAAGGGGACGGGTTCCCGGTCGTGTGTTTGAAGATGGCTTGAGTTTGTTCTGCCAGTTTAATCTGGACATGGCTTATCCTGGTGCAGCCCAGATTTGATGATTCAGGGATTATATTACAGTTTAACAAAAAAGATTTGTTTATTTGAATAACCTAAAGTTGAACAGATAATATATAAAAAAAACTACCATAATTCACATTTCAAATAACACAGAACAATTTGGATGGCGTCAGATTTGTGATACACCAGGATATATGAATTGTGCAACAAGTTATGAACATTTAGTGCTACTGAATATAGCAATAAAACATTCCGTAAATTTGAACAGTACACTGCAAAATGCATCATTCTTAGACATTTTCTGTTCAAGATGCGTGTGATTCATATTGTTAGCATTTATTAGTTGCTGGGGACCAGATTCCTAGTTTATCTGCAACTGCGTGCTAGGGTCACTGTTATTCAGATGTATGCTGTTAGTCATTTGTCATTAACACAGTACGAATTACAGATCAAATTATATAAAAGCTTATGAAGCCTGCACAGATCAAAATTTCGTTCGATGCAAGAGTCTCAAACCCTGAGATGACGATATTGATGTCATCTAGGTAACTTTATGGGCTGTGTGTTGTTTCAAACTAGGTCACGAGGTCAAATTGAAAACTTGTTTACCGATTACACTCTAGGTCCCCCATTTTTCATCAAATCAGTGTAAAACATGGTTTGTAAAATTTGGATCGGGTTCAGTAATTGGTAACATAAAATATATTGCATATGATAACCAGGTAGTTTTATTTGTTTCGCTTCAGCTTAAGGGCTGTTCCAGGAAAAAATGTGAGAAAAAAAAAAGTTATTTTTTGTTTCAATGTTTATTGAACATTATTTAGAGAAGATCTTATAATTTCGCTGTCATCTTTGATCCAAGCAAACCATCTATGGTGGAAGTCTTCTGTGCAGATCATGCTAAGTGTGTGCTCCTGGAAATATATACAGTTATTAACAGGCGTTTGATATAATTATTAAGGTACATTTATTGACATGGCATTAAGGTCACGGTACCAATGTGGGTTTATGGATTTCTTCCCCTATTCAAACTGTAATGGATAAAAAAAAACAAATGATGAAGTGTCACTTCCTTTAAAGCATAGAAGAGGAAAAGTTTACTAGTACATTTAAAATGCCAACTGGTTAAAAAACCATTCATTGTGATGGAATAGTTGAATTGTTCAATCAGCTGTACGTATTACATGTGTTCGTATCATTACTGGTAGTAATTCTTTATGTTTAACCAAGTGTAGCTATCAGTTGATGTTGATTGTTTGACGATATGTTGTGCTTAGTAATACAATTGGGTATAATGACATTTTGAATGCCTACAATGTCAATTACAATTGTGGGTATGGCTATGTGCAATATTTAAATTACAGATGTGGCTCTTCATAACACTGAATAAAATTATTTTAAATTTCAACACAATTGTTGGCGCTTTATTTGCGCACTATATCCTGCAGTGCAAAATATAAAGTGTTCAAACCTGGCATATTGATACTCCATATTGATATAACAATGAATGCATGTCTTAAAAACTAGACGTGTCCAAAGGACACGGGTGCCCTCACATTCGGCTGTTTGTCACAAAACCCTATGCAATTACTATACACAGGTGCACAAGTCACATGCTGAAAAATGTCCATACAGTTTCATCACTCCAGCAGTTATACTTTTCGAGTTACCTGTGACACAAGCCAAAAATGTCAATTTTTGCTAAAAAAGGGTCATAACTCTGATGATCTCTGACAAATCTGCACCAAAATCCCCAGGTGCACAAGTTCACATACTAATGAATAAGTTTATAAAGTTTTATCAGTCTAGCAGTTATACTTGAGTTACATGCGACACAAGTAAAAACCAGAGATGTTTGTAAAACATGTATGCCCCCCGACTTGCAGCCAAGTTATGAATATGTGCAATTGTTAAGAACATTTTTTAACATGCAAGCCCAAGCGAGGTCTCGATATATGGTATCTATGTATGAAGTTTCATTAAAATATCTCTATGCATTCTCAAGTTATTGAGCGGAAACCATTTTTCTATTTTTTGTAATGGTGACCTTGACCTTGACCCCACCCACCCCATATAAAATCCCAAGAGAGGTCTCAATATAAGGTATCTATGTTTGAGGTTTCATTAAAATATCTCGATGCGTTCTCAAGTTATTGTGCTGAAACCGTTTTTTCTATTTTTAGTAACGGTGACCTTGACCCCCACCCACCCCATATGAATCCCAAGCGAGGTCTGAATATAAGGTATCTATGTACGAACTTTCATTAAAATATCTCGATGCGTTCTCCAGTTATTGAGCGGAGACCGTTTTCTATTTTTAGTAATGGTGACCTTGACCCCACCCACCCCATATGCAATCCCAAGCGAGGTCTCAATATAAGGTATCTATGTATGTCGTTTCATTAAAATATCTCGATGTGTTCTCAGTTATTGAGCGGAAACCGTTTTTCTATTTTTAGTAACGGTGACCTTGACCTTGACCCCACCTATCCCATATGCAATCCCAAGCGAGGTCTCGATGTAAGGTATCTATGTATAAAGTTTCATTAAAAATATCTCGATGCGTTCTTAAGTTATTGAATGGAAACCGTTTTTCTATTTTTATTAACGGTGACCTTGACCCCACCCACCCCATATGCAATCCCAAGCGAGGTCTCCATATAAGGTATCTATGTATGATGAAGTTTCATTAAAATATCTCGATGCGTTCTGAAGTTATTGACCAGAAACCTTTTTTCTATTTTTCGTAACCGTGACCTTGACCACACCCACCCCATATGCAATCCCAAGCGAGGTCTCGATGTAAGGTATCTATGTATAAAGTTTCATTAAAATATCTCAATGCGTTCTCAAGTTATTGAGGGGAAACCGTTTTTAAATTTTTAGCAACGGTGACCTTGACCTTTGACCTGTTGACCTCAAAATTTATAGGGTTCTTCCTTTCCTCCCAAGTAACCAGCGTACCAACTTTCATGATCATAGGTCAAAGCGTTCTCAAGATATCGTGCGGAAACTAAATGTTCTACGGACAGACCTACCGACCGACCGACTGACGGACAGGTGCAAAGCAAGATACCCCGATTTCTTCGAAGGGGGGCATAACAATGTCCAATTTTGCTAAAAAAAGGTCATAACTCAGTGGATCTATGACAAATCTGCAACAAAATACCCAGGTGCACAAGTTCACATGCTGATGAATATGTTTATGAAGTTTCATCACTCGAGCAGTTATACCTGTCGAGTTACAGGCGACACAAGTCCAAAAATGTCATTTTTTTGCTTAAAAAAGGTCCGTAACTCTGCTGTCGGAAAAAAATGCACCAAAATACCTAGGTGCACAAGTTCACATGCTGATAAATAAGTTTCATCAGTCTAGTAAAGTTACATGCGACACAAGTCCAAAAATGTCATTTTTTGCAACCCACATTCCGCTGGTTGCAATTACTATACCCAGTTGCACAAGTTCACATACTGATAAAAGTTTCATCACTCTAGCAGTTTTACTTCTTGAGTTACAGCACACACAAAAATCCAAAGGACAGACGGACAAGGGCAAATCTATAACCTCCCCCCTCTTCAAAAGAAAGTGGGGGCATACAAAGAAAACTTACTAGGGTCTGTGAATTGTCATCTTGGGCCTCATCCTCAAAAATATCTCGCCTTATGAACTGCAATATGAAATAAAGACCAACTTAATATAATGAAGAATGCTTACAAGTCAATGTAATTGCATTATAAGATGAAATTACGTGTATTTTTAATAAATAAACACATAATTAAAGATAACTAGCATTCAAAACCGTTCAGAAAAGAACCATAGGTATAACATGTACATAAATACAGAACCATAGGCATAACATGTACATAAATACAGAACCATAGGTATAACATGTACATAAATACAGAACCATAGGTATAACATGTACATAAATACAGAACCATAGGTATAACATGTACATAAATACAGAACCATAGGTATAACATGTACATAAATACAGAACCATAGGTATAACATGTACATAAATACAGAACCATAGGTATAACATGTACATAAATGAATTTCTTTCTAACATACATGTATGAAAATACATGTAAGAAAGGTTATAAAAAAACTAAAATGATACACATGACTTGGTAAATATATTTATCTGTAGTAAACTTATTCTAAAACATAATTAAATAGATTGGGTACTGTGAATTGCATAATGTTTTGGCATGAAAAACACATCCGATTTATTAGGAAGTTCATGTTCTTGTTGTGGCAACCCAGTCTATTATGGAATTCGTAGTCTGCGATAATGACCTTGACGATCCAAATTTGCCCGTAAATGTAGCTTATAAGGTAAGTACAGAGATCTGAAGTCCGTGTGACCGCTACTCACCTGACATGCAGAGTCAGTCAAGGCATCGTCCACACCAAGGCATTGAATTTTTCTGTTCAGCTGCAATGTACCAGATGTACCAATGTTAAACAAAATAATTTTACCTTTACGAGTAAATTTTTACAAAATGAAAACACCAATGAGGTTTGTTTTATGATAACAGACAAAATAACCATTCAAAATAGCAACATATTAGAAGTAATATATTCACTAAATAAATACCAAATATATGTGCGAGTGAGAACAAATGTTCGTAACTTTAAACCTTGCATACCTGTTCAACAAGGATTATATTGCGGTCCTTGATAAAGGTTCCTACAGTATTCTGAACACACTGCAGTATAAGCCTGCAAAGGGAATGCAGCAAGATAAAATATGTGAATGAAACAAACTGACATACATCCAAAGGATGTATTAACAGTCAATCACGCACTGTTGCTTCTAGAGTTTTGAAAGTTATTTTTTTTTTTTTTATGTTTTCAGTTAATAAGCTTTACACAGAAGCAAATAGATTGACTGCAGAAAAGATTAATGAATGACAAATAAATGATAACTGAAAGAATGATTGAATGCATGAATGAATTAATATAAACTGTAAACTAATTCTAAAAAATCAGTACATGAAAACTATAAGAAATACCAACCTGGCTCTGAGGAAGCATGTGAGAAGTAACAAGTCATATGGATAGCTAATAAATAACTCTGTGATATTGGTATCAGAGTTCTCGGCGCCTTCTTTTACTCTGGAGTTCTTCTTTTCTTGCTCACATTCTAGATCCAGCTTGTGCACTCCAGACACAAGGTCTTCTCCATGACCTTCATTATCATCCCATTTAGAAGTGTTGGCAACCCCCTCAGTTTCATCCCTGGTGTGACAATAATTCCCATTGCAATTCTGAGCCACTGTACCTTTGGATTTTTGCTGATGCTTATCAATGCCAATGCCAGAATGTGTCAAAGTAATATTACCCATATTTTGAACATTTTCCTTGTTAGTTTTAGAGACAGTGGCACGTTCCGTACTTCGGTCATCCGAGCAATTTCTGGAATCTGTGGTTGAATTTGTTCCCTTGTGAAGCTTTATGTATGTCGGTTCAATGCTCTGTTTTACACCGAGCCTGGTGTAAGCATCGGCAAGTTTCAGCCAGAAGAAGGCATTCACTGGATGCAGGTTGATGAGCTGGTATAGGACTGCTATCTCCTCTGAAACCAGTAGAGCATGTGGGGCTTGCATTACTTACTGTATATCAATATGATGGAAGCTAACAAATTATTTATGTAGTAAAGCAACCAAGCAAGGGACAAACTGGGTCAAAAGAAATAAGGGATGTATTGTGTTGTCATGTATCAACATTATGGAACTCGGCAAAACAAATATCAAAATAAGTTTAAATAAATTTAATACATTTTTGTAATATATAAGCCATATTAGTGCAATATATTTTCAGTGTTAAGTAAAAAATGAAAAGCAATATAGCTTAATACATGAATTACATTATCATGATACACATCAATATTTATCAAGCCGGGCCGGCTAGCTCAGTTGGTAGAGCGCTGGACTACAAATCCGAGGATCGCGGGTTCGATTCCCAGCCCGGCCACATAACTTGTGTGGGGATTGGTCATGAAATTATTTCTACGGTCCTTCTCCCCCTACCCTTCAAGTAGGGCAGATGTCAGTTACTGGCATAAGTATGTGCACTTAGTACTGGTAAACCAGCTTACCCAGGAAAAGTGTTAGTAGGTTAACTGAGCACCGTATATGACTGAAATACTGTTGAATACGGCGAAAAATCCAAACAAACAAACAATATTTATCAAGCTTTCAAATACAAGTAATGCATGTTGATTATAAGAATTATTATTAATTGTATTTCATATGCAAATAGATTTCATAACAAAGTAGCCATATACATGTACATACGTTCAGTAAAAATGATACAAAAACTAAAACATAGCAGCAAATGCTAGGTCAGATTTATTAAGCGGAGAAGGTCAAGCCCAGTACCAATTATGTCCCCTGATGCCTTGTGGACCTCTTGTTTCAACATGAAGGCCTGGCAATAGTGGTCTACTGTCAAACAGTCACCCAACTGCAAACAAAAAAATAAATATTCGAATATTATTTAGTTTCAAATTCACATTTAAATAAACACACGTATGTTAATGGCATCAAATGTAAATCTAAACGGGTGATGATAATGATGATGATTGTGATGATGAGGATTGTGATGTGGGTAATGGCATTGGTGTTGATGATAAAGAGGATGTTTTGTTGTTGATGTTGATGACGATGATGATGGTGACGATGATGACATCACAATGAGACAACCTGTCAAAACTTAACAATTTAAAGATCTAAATTGAACACAAAAGCACACTGAATATTCAGTGTGTACAAGTTATTAAAGGAACTTAATGCAAAACAAATCGATTTGGTTTACATTTTCAAAATATGCATTGCAAATAACATACAATTAAAGGGACCATACTTTTTATAATTAAAGAACTTCAAATACAAATGACCAATACAACAATGGAATATAGATGTATGCTGTACGGCATAAGCTTAATGGAGGATACTAGAGAAAACTCTAATCAAACATACCAGCAACTCAATGCCCTTGGCTGCTTCTGTGTGCCACCCAACTTGCAAGTAGCATCGAACAAGGGATTCCTGGATCTCTCTGCGCATGGTGCGATTCTGGCTTCCCAGGCAGTCTGAAATAAGAACTTGTTAAGTAAAAAGACTTTGGCTTACAACTGCTAACCGATACATCATAAAACAGACTAAACACTGGATTTTTTTTCTGGGGATAGTGACCTTACTAAAACAATGGAGGCGCGTCGTGGGAAAACCGGTCTTAATGCATGTGCGTAAAGTGTCGTCCCGGATTAGCCTGTGCAGTTCGCACAGGCTAATCCGGGATGGCACTTTCCACTTTTATGGTATTTTCTGTTTCAAGGAAGTCTCTGCTAAACATAAATCCACTGTAGGCGGAAAGTGCTGTCCTGGATTAGCCTGTGCAGACTGCACAGGCTAATCCGGGACGACACTTTATGCACATGCATTAAGTCCAGTTTTCCCACGATGCGCCTCAATGTTATTTTAAATAGAAATCACCTCGAGACAGAAGACCTCTGCTAAGGCAGCTCTCGCACAGAAGACCTCTGCTAAGGCAGCTCTCGCACAGAAGACCTCTGCTAAGGCAGCTCTCGCACAGAAGACCTCTGCTAAGGCAGCTCTCGCACAGAAGACCTCTGCTAAGGCAGCTCTCGCACAGAAGACCTCTGCTAAGGCAGCTCTCGCACAGAAGACCTCTGCTAAGGCAGCTCTCGCACAGAAGACCTCTGCTAAGGCAGCTCTCGCACAGAAGACCTCTGCTAAGGCAGCTCTCGCACAGAAGACCTCTGCTAAGGCAGCTCTCCCACAGAAGACCTCTGCTAAGGCAGCTCTCCCACAGAAGACCTCTGCTAAGGCAGCTCTCGCACAGAAGACCTCTGCTAAGGCAGCTCTCGCACAGAAGACCTCTGCTAAGGCAGCTCTCGCACAGAAGACCTCTGCTAAGGCAGCTCTCCCACAGAAGACCTCTGCTAAGGCAGCTCTCCCACAGAAGACCTCTGCTAAGGCAGCTCTCGCACAGAAGACCTCTGCTAAGGCAGCTCTCGCACAGAAGACCTCTGCTAAGGCAGCTCTCGCACAGAAGACCTCTGCTAAGGCAGCTCTCGCACAGAAGACCTCTGCTAAGGCAGCTCTCCCACAGAAGACCTCTGCTAAGGCAGCTCTCGCACAGAAGACCTCTGCTAAGGCAGCTCTCGCACAGAAGACCTCTGCTAAGGCAGCTCTCCCACAGAAGACCTCTGCTAAGGCAGCTCTCGCACAGAAGACCTCTGCTAAGGCAGCTCTCGCACAGAAGACCTCTGCTAAGGCAGCTCTCCCACAGAAGACCTCTGCTAAGGCAGCTCTCCCACAGAAGACCTCTGCTAAGGCAGCTCTCCCACAGAAGACCTCTGCTAAGGCAGCTCTCGCACAGAAGACCTCTGCTAAGGCAGCTCTCCCACAGAAGACCTCTGCTAAGGCAGCTCTCGCACAGAAGACCTCTGCTAAGGCAGCTCTCCCACAGAAGACCTCTGCTAAGGCAGCTCTCGCACAGAAGACCTCTGCTAAGGCAGCTCTCCCACAGAAGACCTCTGCTAAGGCAGCTCTCCCACAGAAGACCTCTGCTAAGGCAGCTCTCGCACAGAAGACCTCTGCTAAGGCAGCTCTCCCACAGAAGACCTCTGCTAAGGCAGCTCTCGCACAGAAGACCTCTGCTAAGGCAGCTCTCCCACAGAAGACCTCTGCTAAGGCAGCTCTCCCACAGAAGACCTCTGCTAAGGCAGCTCTCCCACAGAAGACCTCTGCTAAGGCAGCTCTCCCACAGAAGACCTCTGCTAAGGCAGCTCTCGCACAGAAGACCTCTGCTAAGGCAGCTCTCCCACAGAAGACCTCTGCTAAGGCAGCTCTCGCACAGAAGACCTCTGCTAAGGCAGCTCTCCCACAGAAGACCTCTGCTAAGGCAGCTCTCCCACAGAAGACCTCTGCTAAGGCAGCTCTCGCACAGAAGACCTCTGCTAAGGCAGCTCTCGCACAGAAGACCTCTGCTAAGGCAGCTCTCGCACAGAAGACCTCTGCTAAGGCAGCTCTCGCACAGAAGACCTCTGCTAAGGCAGCTCTCGCACAGAAGACCTCTGCTAAGGCAGCTCTCGCACAGAAGACCTCTGCTAAGGCAGCTCTCGCACAGAAGACCTCTGCTAAGGCAGCTCTCCCACAGAAGACCTCTGCTAAGGCAGCTCTCCCACAGAAGACCTCTGCTAAGGCAGCTCTCCCACAGAAGACCTCTGCTAAGGCAGCTCTCCCACAGAAGACCTCTGCTAAGGCAGCTCTCCCACAGAAGACCTCTGCTAAGGCAGCTCTCCCACAGAAGACCTCTGCTAAGGCAGCTCTCCCACAGAAGACCTCTGCTAAGGCAGCTCTCCCACAGAAGACCTCTGCTAAGGCAGCTCTCCCACAGAAGACCTCTGCTAAGGCAGCTCTCCCACAGAAGACCTCTGCTAAGGCAGCTCTCCCACAGAAGACCTCTGCTAAGGCAGCTCTCCCACAGAAGACCTCTGCTAAGGCAGCTCTCCCACAGAAGACCTCTGCTAAGGCAGCTCTCCCACAGAAGACCTCTGCTAAGGCAGCTCTCCCACAGAAGACCTCTGCTAAGGCAGCTCTCCCACAGAAGACCTCTGCTAAGGCAGCTCTCCCACAGAAGACCTCTGCTAAGGCAGCTCTCCCACAGAAGACCTCTGCTAAGGCAGCTCTCCCACCATGTATAATGCAACTTATGAGGTGTAGCGCATAATGTGGCAAGTTGCTCTATCTCCTAATGTTAAAGAATCCTATAAAAAATTTCAGGATCCAGACGGTGATCCGGATCAACACCAAAAACTGATCAGTTGTTCATTGGCCTATTACCAACCTTCCCAGCAAATGTAATGCAAATATGTTCATAACTTGCGTATGATAATTGTTGCTAACTAACAAACGGTTTGTTTTTTGTTGGAATGTGCACGTTGTGTTACCCTTAGGGGCATGTATGTGCACCATGTCAGCCTATATATGAGGCGTGTCATCGGAAAACTGGCCTTAACGCATCTGCGTAAAGTGTTGTCCCAGTCTGCACAGGCTAATCCAGGATGGCACTTTCCGCTTTTATAGTATTTTCTGTTTCAGGGAAGTCTCTTCTAAACATAAATCCACTGTAGACAGTAAGTGCAATCGAGGATGACACTTTAAACTAGGGATGGCAAAACAATGAGAATATTCCATTGAATGATTGCCATTCGAATAGTTAAAACGCTATTCGAATATTCGCAAATTTGTATTGCTTTTTAAAAACCAATACTTTCCTGATTATAGGAAGTATTTTTCTGTCAACATAAAGGCAGTATTTCACCAATAGATACCTTATACCATGTTTTCAATCACGTGTCAGACTAAAGCTATTGAATATACGGGTCGGTGTCAGTCGCCTATCGTCTAGTCGCCAGTAATACACACTTATACCAGACAGTAGGAAAACATAACTGTTAATTGTAATTGCAACTCGCGTTTAGACTTGTGAAATTTACTACAAATAAATGACAGAAGTGAGA
This sequence comes from Congeria kusceri, assembly GCA_027627225.1. Taxonomy (NCBI): domain Eukaryota; kingdom Metazoa; phylum Mollusca; class Bivalvia; order Myida; family Dreissenidae; genus Congeria; species Congeria kusceri. The sequence goes on along the minus strand of CM051032.1, from coordinate 26,292,340 downwards.
TCACAAATTTTAGCAGTCATTATATCTGAGAAACTTCGCTCAAATATGCTGATAAACTAATGAGTGTTTTTAAATTGATAAAAATTTGTTGTTTTTTTAACTATTTAATTAGAAGAACAATTAAAATGGGTTCTGAAGTTGTTTATGTATTTATACTGTGCAATAAAAACATTAATCAGAAAGCGCAATTTGTTAATGAAAATATAACAGTACTGGCTACTTGGAACTAATATGTCATACAAAAAATAACTATTACATCTACAAGCCACAAAGTTCAAAATAGTTAATACTAATCTATGCGAATATTCGATTGAATGAAAAAGAAAATATTTGAATACCGATTTTGGTATTGGATGCCATCCCTACTTTGAACACATGCATTAAGCCTCGGTTTCCCATGACATGCCTCATATAAAGAAGCAGGCAAATCAATGTTGGAAAAATATTACTTCCTAAGCAGAGGTAATGAAAACACACAATATTTTCATTGAAATAAGGGTATATTTTACAATTTAATATTTGAACACTGAATGTATTTGTAACAACCTAAAGCCTTCCTGTAAAATTCTATAGCAGTCTCTGTGTTGCTCTCGTAATAATAATAATCTGCACGAAACTTGTTCAGGGTTGCAGGATCATTTTTTCCATTGTCAGCTTTTTCCTCCAGAAACCACTGAAAATCAGCATAGAGTTAAATGACAGACATGTAATGGTCAGCATAAAACATCTATATTTGATCCTGCAACATGTTATTAAATATTTTACAGTCCTTTATTTAATTAATTATAGTTCCATGTATATTTGTTAAAGATATAAATTATATTATGATACTAGCATATAACAGAAATATGTTATTTTATGTGACATACCCCTTTATTGCAGAATTTGGCATTATATGATTTTAATATTGGGTTTTCTTTCTCTTTTTGGCTGAAATCATTATCATCAAAGTCTAGACCAAGCTCCATTTCTTGTATCAAACCTGAAAAACACATCAACAAATTAATATCATAATTATGCTAATCACTTTTTTATGAAATTATAATTGTGTTTCATGATGCAATATGAATAAAGGGGGCAAAAATTATACATTAATGTTTCTATGAAAGGTGTCCGTATAAAGTAGTAAGGTACATGTAATATGTTCATAACATAAATAAAAATACTAAAATATAATTAGCTATTTCCTTATTTAAAGCTTGGATTTTTTTTTAACCTGTGCATGCGTAATTCCAAAATTCAGGTAAAAACATTCACACAGTATAAACTTCCAAAGATGTTTTAACATGTTTTAATTTGTTTAATGATGTTATTCCACCCTCCCCACAAATAAACACCTTCTACCTGGATATTAGTGAAACCAACCCTAGTGAGTTGCAGTGAGACAGTTTCTTAAATGGGGGTATACTGCAGGCCTTAGTAGAAATAAATAAAACATTAAAACTTGAACGACAATGGCACATTTACTCAGGGGAAGTTATTTACTATTAGCCCATAAACAGCACCAAAACAAGATTGACAACTTAATAACCTCAACAGTTATTAATAGACATAAAGATTTATACAACAAATAATAAAGGACTTACTATAAAATTGTATTAGAAGGACAAATAAAGCCGTTTAGGGATTGAGTGTGAATTAAAGTATGGTTCGCGAAAAAAGATGACAAAAGCAAAATTCCGTCCCTTTAACGTAGGACTAGCTGTTATACTTATATTTTCAATTATTTTGCTTCTGTATATTGCTGACCTACTTTCAGGTAAACCCAAATTACAGAATGAAAAGGTAAATTGTATGTTTTGTTGTGTTTACATTTTGGAACGAAGTAATGAAAAGCTTCCACTTTGCTAGGTTATGGTACATCAATTGTTTAAAAGCCATGAAGTCAATACAAATAAAAGGTCTAATACTTTATTTTTCAAGTTTTAATTATTTATTCCCATTCACAGGAGCTATACAACACGTATGTGTTACTGAATAATGTATCAGGAAGTGGCCTTATGAATTTTATGTCATGCAAAATATGGAATATATAATTTATAAAATATAAATTTGCCTGTTAAAGGTTCACTTTCTTTAATAAGTCATGCTTTAAAGGTTCTTTCATGTTGTTTGGATTAATGATGTGTATTAAAGTTTTAAATATAATACTTGCCTGGAATCTTATTGCCGAGAATTATTAAACTATGTATCTGAAACTTCAGTAGCCCATTTACAATAAACATAATTATATTGTACATTAGCAAAAAATGTCTTATATTGCCATGGCCCATTGGCTGTTTGAAATGTTATTTCCTGTTTAATCTGTAGTTCATTTTGTATTTGCAAGGAACACCATCAGACATTTTACATTATCTCCAAGTTTGATTGTGATATTGAGTAACATGAATTTATTATACATGTAATATGTTTTACAAATATGCTGCTATAAATCTCTACTTAGGTGCAATACATATGAAGCTACCAGTATTCAAATTACTCCAGCTCTAAATGAAAAATGGAAATTTGTATAGGAAACTCATTGAGACTCAGGAGACTCATTGAACACGCTATGGCAATGACCAGTCACATAGATAATTAACACACAGATAAATATAGTCACATTATTTATTCCATTTATGTTATCATTGCTCGCACTAGAATGAAGACCAAGTGTTGCCATCCATCCAGGAGCTGAAAAGCCTGTCACACCAAGAGCTGGCAGTTTTTTATCACAGGTACAATATTTATATGTTCCTTAATGATAATAACACTCTGTATGTTCATATTGTCACGTTATACATGAACTGAGCTTTGAAAATAAATTTGTGAACGTAAAACCTCAACTTGTCTGTAACCGTCTGGAATCATACAAAATTATGATACTAAATGAATTGATTGCTTAATGCAAAGCTGTTGTATGGCAGCTCTAAAAATAAGTGATGCACTACTTTTGTACTGAGTCATCTAAACATGTATATAAGGACCTGCATGACTTTGTGTTCCATCAGATGTTTTTTCTTACCAACTAGTGAAAACAGAATGCTGTGTTTGGTATGCATACTGTATTTATAATTGTCACTTCAGGTACATCAACACAGTGCAGGTGCTCTGTAAGCGGATAGTGAGGATCGGTAACCTTGGTGACGGGGGCTGGGAGGTCTGTGAGGATGTGGAGTTCAGACCCACATATCCCTGCCTGGTTTACTCATTTGGGTAATAAAAACAGTATGCATCTGTTGTACTGGTATATAACTAAATAAACCGATATTTATACTGAGAATATTCCATTGTTTAATTTTATGCTTGAAAGGAAGTTCTAATTGACAAGATATTTACGTCTAACTGTGCCAAATTTTCTGAGTTTAATTTGTTAAAACACAAAACACAAAGAGAGATTACATTGAAGATGGCGTGTACTGGTTCTGAAATAGACTCATTCATTTGACATAATCAAGTAAAAGTAACTAGGTATTACCTAAAATCACAATAACTTTAACAAGCAGGATTTTTGTCTGTATCAATAATTATGCCCCCCTTTGAAGAAGTGGGGGTATATTGCTTTGCACCTGTCCGTCGGTCGGATGGTCGGTTGGTCTGTCCGTAGACATTTTTGTTTCCGCACGATATCTAGAAAAGGCTTTGACCTACGATCATTTAAGTTTGTATGCTGGTTACTTGGGAGGAAAGGAAGACGCCTATCAATTTTGAGGTCAACAGGTCAAAGGTCAAGGTGACAGAGGCTTGTAACATGAAAACTGTTTCCTCTGTAGACCATTACGTTTCCGCATGATATGTAGAATACGCTTTAACCTACGATCATCCAAGTTACTGGTTACTTGGGAGGAAAGAAAGACGCCTATCAATTTTGAGGTCAACAGGTCAAAGGTCAAGGTCACAGGGGCTTGTAACATGAAAACTGTTTTCTCTGTAGACCATTTTGTTTCCGCAGGATATCAAGAGATGTTTTGGCCTATTTGATGTTTAAATCAAACAGAAAACAGGTATCCTTTTATGATAGACTGTAAAAATAAATTCATAATTATACACTACCGGTATCTTTCTTTCAGCTTTATATTTACTTTTTAAAGCATCAACTTTAATTTTCTCCCATGTGTTAATGTGCACATTCAATATTAAAAAAATCTCTTAACAATTGCACATATTGACGAATTGGCTGCAAGTTGGGGGGCATACATGTTTTACAAACATCTCTTGTTTAATGTTAATGCTTAAGTGTGTTCATTGATACAACCCCATGCTACTACTACTGGATCTTTTCCTAGTTTGTCCATTTATTTAGACGATAATTGTTATCTTTAATTTATATTGTTATCATCATGTTCTAGTGTTTACACTGTACTATTCATTTATATGAACTATGTCTCTGTACTGCTTACAATTGTCAATTTTTTTCAGGATCAATAACGACTTCAGCTTTGATGACATGATGGAAGACAGATTCAAGTGTGATGTATATTCATTTGATCCAAGGTTGGGTGAAGCTATTCTCTTGTTTATCCTCAAAGGCTTGTCCTCTTTCTATTAAACATTTTAGTTTTTTTAGCTCACCTGAGCACAACGTGCTCGGGGTGAGCATTTGTGATCGCCTTTTGTCCGTCTCCCATCGTTAATCGTCAACAATTACCTTGTGAACATTCTAGAGGCCATATTTATTGCCCAAACTTCATGAAACTTTCTCAGAACATTTGTCCCAATGATATCTTGGACAAGTTTGAAACTGGGACATGTAGGGTCAAAATCTAGTTAACTAGGTCAAATTGAAGAAAAAGCTTGTGAACACTAGATAGAAGTCATATATTTTGCCCAATCAACATGAAACTAGCTCAGAACATTTGATACTATGATATCTCGGCCGAGTTCAAAAATGGTTCCGCCCCATTGCAAAATATGGCCGCCAGAGGGTGGGGCAGTATTTCCTAATATGGCTATATGGAAAACTCCAAAAAGCTTATGAACACGCTAGAGGCCACATTTATTGCCCAATCTTCATGAAACTTTACCAGAACATTTGTTCTAATTATATCTCTTATAAGTTCGAAACTGGGTTATGATGTGTCAAAAACTAGGTCATCAAGTCAAATTGAATAAAAAGTTTGTGAACACTCTAGAAGTCATATCTTTTACCAAATCTGTTTGAAACTTGTTTAGAATATTTGTTTAAATAATATCTTGGACACGTTCGAAACTGGGTCATATGGGGTCAAAAACTAGGTCACCAGGCCAAATTGAAGAAAAAGCTTGTAAACACTTTAGACACCACATTTTTAGCCCAATCATCGTAAAAGTTGCTCAGAACATTTGTACTTGTTTTTAGTATGAGTGCACAGTTATTTCACTGATGAATATCCCTACTGCCTTTGGGGATGGAAATTTTATATGAGTTTCTTCATATGATTTCTGATGGCATATACATGTAGTTTAAAAATAAGATGGGTAGAGAGGGTTTGGGATTTCCTGAAGTAAACTCATTTAATGCTGATCAAATGTCATTCAATCCGTCTTTAGCAAAATTCTAGACACGTTACATTGGATTTTGATATTGTGAACAACGTTATGTTTTTGCACTTAAACATTGCTGCATTATAAGATACAAATCCACCCCTGTCAAAGCATGAGATATATTGGCAAAGCATGAGATATATTGGCAATTTGGCATGCATTTAGCACTCAAAGACTCAGAGTATGCAGTATGTCACATAAATGGACTACCCTTCTGTCACAGTATGCGGAGATATATTGGCATTTATTATATACGTGTTAAAAATCTTACACAAAATACATGCTGTATCAATCGGTGAAATACATGTTGTCAGAAACAAAATCCCGTATTATGCTACTCGCTATTTTTCCGATCCCGTATTACCATACTAGCCGTACTACTTTTTTAATGACGTCATCATATAGTTATGTAAACAAATATAATCTATACCTACAATGATTAGTCATTATTGCAGTTTTTAATGAAATAAAATAAGGAAAATGAACATTTGAAGTTTATCGTGGTATATAATAAAAGGAATATTACGCTAGTCAATTGTTCCAAGAGTATGTATTAGTCTTGTGGCTTGCGTTATTTCGTATCACACTCGAAGCTCCGCCTCTCGTGTGATACGTCATCACACAAGCCACTCGACTAATACATACTCGTGGAACAAATGACTAGCATAATATTCCGTATGTATTTTGCAGTATGTGTACCATGTATTTCACATAAATTGAGTGTAATTGTTTTACAGTAGTGTTGGGACATCGGTTTGAAATTGCAATCAATCATCGGGTTTGAATTGGTTGCCACTTCCGATATGATTTTACCGATTATAATCTGTTTCAAATGTTATTTCTTAATTATACATATTTCTCTCCTTTTAACGTAGACAGAATACTTAAATATGGATGTATGTGTGTTTCTTTTGTGCATCAATAATAAATGTAAAAAAATAAACAATAATTTCAATAATATAACTTATTTACTGAACCGATCGATGCTTGAACATTTGGAACATATAAAACATGTATAGAACAAGTACATTTTACATGGGAAAACTGTAAAACAAATCAAAATGAATGTTCAACCGATGATCGATTTTGTAACTGTGACATCGATAATTCAACGTGAAAAAAAATTGACACGCCGCTAATCGATTTTTGCCGATCATTGTCCCATCACTATTTCACAGTATGCGTGAAACCCTGGAGGGACCGCGGGGGCCTAGGAAGTGGTTTCACAGAACGGGGCTTAGTGAGAGAACAGAGACATTCCAGAATGGTTGGCAAGTCAGCACCTTGAAAGATCTGCTCGAGAAAAACGGAAATTCCAATGTAAATACTTGTGTCAGATATTTTATGTGATATCAGGGTAGGTTGTGGTAAAATATGGGTCACCTGTGATAAAAAACTAGGTAAAATAAAATACAAACCATTGTTTATATTCTGGGAACACATTTTTTATCAGGGCAGGTTGAAACTTGTTGAAGATTGTTGTCCTCCATTTAATCTAGGTTCTGATAAAATATGGGTCATCTGTAATCACAAACTAGGTCACTAGGTTAAATAATGTAGAAACTTCTTTACTCTGTAGGGACAATATATTTTCATCTGATTTGGTTAAAATTTGATCAGATTGTAGCTCTCCATCATGAAATCTACGAGTATTGTATGGTTAAATATTGGTAATCTGATACTGAACCAAGCACACGATAAAGGGCCATCTTGGCCCTCTTGTTGGTATTGTAACCACACATCCAACACTTTTGCCCCAAACAGAAATATGTTAGACAATTTACAAAAATAAATGGATACATTTATTTTATCCCATCATCACGCCTGCATTGATGAAATAAAACCCAGTGGCATAAACTTAGCTGTATTTCACCTTGTTAAATGCAGCAAACACGCACATTTTAATGACGTCATATTGTTTATTTTTCATGACGTCATTTGATGTTTTTCATGTTATTCAGTGATTTTCTTTCATTTATTTTCAAAATAAAGACAGAAAATGATGGGATAAATAGAATACCAGGTAAGTGTTGAATACAGATACGTTTATTTGCCTGGCACGATAACCTTAACCACTCGCTAAATGTTCGTCGTTTAGGTTTTCTAAGCCTTGCTAAATAAACATTCTGTATTCGACACTAACCTAGTATTCTCTATATGTATGAACATTTCACCTGTATCATATTTATATATTAAGACTACAAACGAGCTGCTTCTGTGTTTCAGAAAAAGATTGATGTTCTCAAGATTGATATCGAAAAGTTTGAGTGGCTCTCCTTAACACAAATTTACGAGACTGGCGGACTTAAAAATATTCGTCAGCTGCTGATCGAGCTTCATATGGGCATGCGAGGCGTAGAAGCCGAGAGACTCGAGTACATACAGGGTCTCGGAATCCTGAAACACTTGTATGAAAATGGGTTCCGTATCGTGTATTCTCATCGCAACATTTGGTGCAAGTTTTTATCCAAGCTGCAGCACATCGATGAAGTGGGCTGTCATGAGCTGTCATTCGTGTACATTCCATGATTTTTGTTTTTATATACATGTATGTTGTGAATGTTTTGTTTACAATGGCAACATATCAGTAATAGATACATATTATGATTTGATATCAATATTTTTTTGTTTTTTTTTGTTTTTTTGTTTTTTGTTTGGTTGGTTTGACGTCAGCAGCATATCTTCTAAATTACTGGTAAACACTATTATTTGTAACTTATATTAAATGTGGTCACTTAATTGTTGCATTCATTTGTATTGATAAACAACACAAGAACAACATTTTACTGTACTGTTTACCGGGTATTAAAAACGTTGCACATGACAAGAGCTGTCATTAGTGTACATTCCATGATTCTACTCTACACGTGCGTTGTTAATGTTTTTTTTACAATGAAAACATATCAATTATTGATAAATATTGTGATTTGATATTATTGTTGTTTGTTTTTTGTTTTGTTGGTTTGATGACAGCAACATATCTTCTAAATTACTTGTAAACACTCTTAATTGTTACTTATATTAAACGTGATCACTAAATTGTTTCATTCATTTGTATAAAAAAACTACACAAGAACAACATTTTATGATATACTGTTTACCGGGTATTTAAAAAAAAAGTTGCACAAACACATAAATGATGTCTTGTTTGCAAGGTGTTAGATGGTTTGAGACTTACCATTATGACATTTTCAATAGAATACTCTGATGCTACATATTGGGTATAGTTTCTTTGCTTTCTTCATCTTATTTTTTCTTCATCAAACCAGATTGGTTAACATGAAATGTATACCGATGTAATTATTTTACTAAAGACATGCATGTTTTGTAATAACAAACAATATTTTTTGTAAACTAAATGTATTACTGTTTGTGTTCCAGGATACTTATTGCTATGTGTACGTAAGAAATCATTCATGTATGTATAATGTATTCTCATTTCTTAACATTTTAATATATCAATCATCATATAAATATGAATAAAACAAATATAAGATTTGCATTCTGGTGTTTACTTTTCATTGTTAAATTCTTTGAGCAATATATACAAACCATGTTTATTAATGAATTAATATATTACAAATATAATAACTATGTGCAGCCTATAACAAGTCTTTCACAGCATCATGAATATCTATATTGTTGAGTTCTTCAATTGTTCAATTACTTGTTACTTTAATATAAAGAGTATACACGCATAGGCACTTCTAACTAGACCTTTGCTAAATCAGCTATAACTTTTGTATTTTTAGCCAAATTTCTCCAAACTTTTCAAGAACACAAAATAATATATAAGACTTTGATGTATTTAATTTCCTTTATCTAACATTTTGTTTTCATACAAAACTTCACAAAAACTAAACATCCTGTCAAAACAAAAATTCGCTAACATTGCGAAAACGATATAAAGTCAGTTTCACTGTTAGAAATTAAGAGCCAAATATTTTCATTATTTTTCTTTTATTTTGATTTAAAATTGTAAAAAATAATGATTTAATAAGTTAAATCTAAATAAAGAGAAATTTATCTTATAATAATTACTCCATAACTAAGTACATGGAATGCGGCCACTTACATACCAATGGCATGCACGCATCCTGTATACTGCACAGTAGCCCTTTCCAGGTTTTGCCACTAACATTTTAAACTTCTCTCTTACTATTGTTAAAGGTTTAATGTACATTAATCAAATATCACAAACAGATTAGAAGTTTACCACATGGTTCTTTGTGTTAAATATGTTAAACATTAATCACGTGATATCCAAGTACAATGATTGGATAAATTGCAGATTAATTTGCACATGATTGACATATTTGGAAAGATCTATTCTTCATTGTGGGATTGTGTTATGCATGAAATAATTGATGTTAAATGTTTTTATGCCCCCGGCATCTTGACGCAAGAAGCATGTAGTGATCGTCCTGTCCGTCCTTCCGTCCGTCCGTGACAAGGTTAAGTTGATTTTACCGTTTCGTCTAGCACCAACACCGCTTACTACAATGCTTGGATATGTACACAGTTTTTACTTATGACCTTTTCCAATCCACCCATATCACCCAACCTCACCTTGACCATGACCTAATTTGGACTAGGAAAAAATGGGCTACCCAGCGCGAATCTTGTATTGGTTGGAATGTCATTGTTAAATATGTTTATTATAAACTGCATAGAATTTCTACATTCACCAGGATTGTGAATGATCGGGCTGTTCAAAATGTGAAACCAATGCAATTTGTCATTTTTGAGAAAATCGCAATAAAAAAGGTCTAGTTGGAAGTGCCTATGGATGTATGCATGTTAAATTCAAATAAAAATACACAGATCACAACTGTTGCCGATGTTTAAAGTCATGTTCATATTACGCGCTGTATTATGTTATTTAATGCGAAATTTAGTCTTCAACTGGGCCTTTTGTTTTATAAAGTAAATAAAAAAATAGTCTGGCTGAAAATTCCAATGGCAGGTTTGTTCATAAAAAATGAACTAGATATAAAGTAAAACTCTGACATGTGTAATCTCCGCAGTGATCGAGGCGCGTGATGGTTTAGTTGGTTGTCTTATACAGGACAGGTGGGGTTTCTTCGGGTACTCCATTCCTCCCCCCCCACACTGCATAATACCACTGCAAAATTAAAAAGATTTCAGTAAAAACAATAACAGCTGGAAACTGCAGCTATTGTTCAAATTTCGTCCTAACTTCTGATGTGTTGCTAAAAGTAAATATTTTGGTAAGTGTGCTGAGACACATCCCAGGTCTGCAACAGATGCAGCTTCGACGCGAAAGGAACTCAGAACTTCTTAATACACGCATACAGATGTAATCTGGTACTATTAAATCAGCTTATTAGTATAGGCTTGGGCACAGTTAATAACAGAAAATATTTAAAACTTCCATGTGTATGCCATATAGTCACAGATACTTAGCTTACTGAGGCATTATCTTTCCTGTCTTATTAAGGACTGTTTCTACCATATTTTTTACTAACAAAAAGCAAATATGTTTATACTTTTTTAGCTCACATGAGCACAACGTGTTCATGGTGAGCTTTTGTAATTGCCGTTTGTTCGTCGTGCGTCGTCCGTCGTGCGTCAACATTTTCATTTAATTGACATTTTTTCCTAAACCGCTTGGCAGATTTTCACGAAACTCTTAGTAAGTTGTTCAAATCGTTTTGGTCGTTTTGAAACATTGTGTAGTGGTCCTCTACAAAGATTGTTCAAATGATGCCCCTGGGGTCCAAACTGGCCAAGCCCCAGGGGGGTCACATTATTTATATGGACTTACATGGCCTTAAAAATCTTCTTTGAAACTGTAATGCCGAGAGGTTTCATATTTAGCATGAAACATTGTGTAGTGGTCCTCTACAAAGATTGTTCAAATTATACCCCTGGGCTACAAAATGGCCATGCCCTGGGGTCACATGGTTTAAATAGACTTTAATAGCAAAATGACTTTAAAAATCTTCTCGTCTGAAACCGCAAGGCTGAGAGATTTCATTTTTAGTTTGTATAGTGGTCCTCTACAAAGGTTGTTCAAATGATGCCCCTGGGGTTAAATCTGGCCATGCCCTGGGGGTCACATTGTTTATATAGACTTAAATAGCAAATGACTTTACAAATCTTCTTCTTTGAAACATCAAGGCCCAGAGTTTTCATATTGGTATGTAACATTGTATAGTGGTTCTCTACAAAGATTGTTTAAATGATGCCCCTGGGGTCAAAACTGGCCACGCCCTGGGGGTCACAATGTTTATATAGACTTAAATAGCAAAATGACTAATATCTCGTGTGAAATTCAAGGCCCAGTATTTTCATATTTAGCATGAAACATTGTATAGTGGTACTTTACAAAGGTTTTTCAAATGATGCCCCTAGAGTCAAAACTGGCCACACCCAGGGGTAACATTGTTTATATAGACTTTTATGGCAAGTGGGCCTTAAAATCTTCTCCTTTAAAACTGTAGTGCCCAGAGGTTTCATATTTAGCATGAAACATTGTGTAGTGGTCCTCTACAAAGATTGTTCAAATTATGCCCCTGGGGTAAAAACTGGCCACGCCCCAGGGGTCGCATGGTTTTATATAGACTTAAACAGCAAATTCACTTTTAAAATGTTCTCCTCTGAAACCGCAAGTTCCTCTACAAAAATTTTCAAATATTTCCGAAGTGTAGAAAGTGGCCACGCCCTGGGGGTCACATGGTTTATATAGACTTTAAAAATCTTCTTTAAAACTGCAAGGCCTAGAGGTTTTATATTTGGTATGTAACATTGTATAGTGGTCCTCTACAAAGATTGTTCAAATGATGCCCCTGGGGTCAAAACTGGCCACACCCCGGGGGTCACATGGTTTATATAGACTTAAATAGCAAAATGACTTGAAAAATCTTTTCCTCTGAAACCGCAAGGCCCAGAGGTTTCATATTTGGTATGTAACATTGTATAGTGGTCTTCTACAAAGAAGATTGTTCAAATGATGCCCCTGGGATCAAAACTGGGCACACCCTGGGGGGGTCACATGGTTTATGTAGACTTAAATAGCAAAATGACTTTAAAAATCTTCTCTGAAACCGGAAGGCCCTGAGGTTTCATATTTGGTATGTAACATTGTATAGTGGTCCTCTCCAAAGATTGTTCAAATGATGCCCCGGGGTTCAAAACTGGCCACACCCCAAACCTCACATGGTTTATATAGACTTAAATAGCAAACTGACTTTAAAAATGATCTTTTCCTCTAAAACCGCAAGGCCGATAGGTTTCATATTGGTATGTAACATTGTATAGTGGTCCTCTACAAAGATTGTTAAAATGATGCCCCTGGGGGTCAAAACTGGCCACACCCAGGGGTAACATTGTTTATATAGACTTTTATGGCAAGTGGGCCTTAAAATCTTCTCCTTTAAAACTGTAGTGCCCAGAGGTTTCATATTCAGCATGAAACATTGTGTAGTGGTCCTCTACAAAGATTGTTCAAATTATGCCCCTGGGGTAAAAACTGGCCACGCCCCAGGGGTCGCATGGTTTATATATAGACTTAAACAGCAAATTCACTTTTAAAATGTTCTCCTCTGAAACCGCAAGTTCCTCTACAAAAATTTTCAAATATTTCTGAAGTGTAGAAAGTGGCCACGCCCTGGGGGTCACATGGTTTATATAGACTTTAAAAATCTTCTTTAAAACTGCAAGGCCTAGAGGTTTTATATTTGGTATGTAACATTGTATAGTGGTCCTCTACAAAGATTGTTCAAATGATGCCCCTGGGGTCAAAACTGGCCACACCCCGGGGGTCACATGGTTTATATAGACGTAAATGGCAAAATTATTTTAAAAAATCTCCTCTGAAACCACAAGGCCCAGAGGTTTCATATTTGGTTGGAAACATTGTATAGTGGTCCTCTACAAAGATTGTTCAAATGATGCCCCTGGGGTCAAAACTGGCAAAACCCTGGGGCTGACATGGTTTATATAGACTTAAATAGCAAAATGTCTTTAAAAATATGTTCCTCTGTAACCGCAAGGCCTAGAGGTTTCATGTATGTGACATTCTCTAGTGGTCCTCTACAAAGATTGTTCAAATAATGCCCCTGGGGTCAAAACTGGCCACACACTGTGGCTCACATGGCTTATATAGACTCAAATAGCAAAATGACTTCAAAATCTTCTTCTCTGAAACTGCAAGTCCCAGAATGTTTGTATTTGGTACGTAACATGGTATAGTGGTCCTCTACATAGATTGGTCAAATGATGCCCCTGGGATCAAAACTGGCCACACCCCGGGGGTCACGTGGCTTATATAGACTTAAATATCAAAATGACTTTAAAAATCTTCTCTGAAACGGCAATGCCTAGAGGTTTCATATTAGGTTTGTTACATTGTATAGTGGTCCCCTACAAAGATTGTTCAAAAGATACCACTGGGTTCAAAGCTGGCCACGCCCCGGAGGTCACATGGTTTGTATAAACTTAAATAGCAAAATGACTTTTAAATGTTCTCCTCTGAAACTGCAAGACCCAGTGTTTTGTTAACCAAATTTTTCGAAGAAAAATGTTGGTTATTAGATTGGCGTATGTCATTAGGCAGGCGAGCAGGCTGCCGGGCGTTGCACTTTTCGTTTCCGCTCTCTAACTCGAGAACGAATTGGAATTGTAATGAAACTTTATACATAGATACCTTATAGCAAGACCTCGCTTGGGATTGCATATGGGGTGGGGTGGTTCAAGGTCAAGGTCACTGTTACAGAAAAATACAAAAACAAGTTTCTGCTCAATAACTTTAAAAAGCATTGAGATATTTCAATGAAACTTAATACATAGATACTTTATATCGAGACCTTACTTGGGATTGTATATATATATACAAACCATGTGACCCCTGGGGCATGGCCAGTTTTTACTCAAAACATGTTAGAGTTGTCCTCTACAAAGATTGTTCAAATGATGCCCTGGGGTCAAAACTGGCCACGCCACAGGTGGTCTCATGGTTTATATACACTTAAATAGTCAAATGACACAGCCCGGGGTCACATGGTTTCTATAGACTGATATGGAAAGTGGGCTTTAAAAATCTTCTCCTGTGAAACCACAATGCCCAGAGGTTTCATATTTGGCTTGAAACATTGTTCACTACAAATATTGTTCAAATTATGCCCCTGGAGTAGAAAGTGGCCACGCCCTGTGGGTCACATGGTTTATTTAGACTATAAAATTCTTTGCCTGAAACTGCAAGGCCCAGATCTTTATACTCAGGTAAGTGGTTTAGTGCCATTTGGCCCTCTTGTTATAAGCCATTATCATGCCTTAAACTCAGGTGAGCGACCTATGGCCATTGTGGCCCTTTTGTTGAGGGAGAGCTGCAAATGGTTATTATTTGTAATTAGTCGTATTTATCCACACTCTCAAGACTATTGCTTTTCAATGTTAAATTAACTTTAGTTTATTCGTTTCTTTTATATCATCTTTTTTAAAACTAATTTATCAATACATGCTCAGATAAAACTGACCATTCAGTTTTCATTTTGGGGGGAATTGCCCGTTCTGTCTTATTTGTTTAGACCGTATTGTCTCAGAAGTTAGGTTACAATACACAATATACATAGTGCGGTAAAATCAAGGGCAAGAACTCAGTTTTGTAAGGTATGGAAGAAAATGGAGAATGAAAAATGGAAGTATTCTGTTCTTATTTTAATTGTTCACTTTATACTTCTGGATTTAATAAATACAATAGGTGCGTATGAAAGATAACTGCCCTGTAAAATATAAATGTATTGTTTTATGCAGTTAATCTATTTCGTGATTTAATTAATCTTTAACAAATATCCTCTTATTAACCGAGTCGTAATAACAAAGACAGGCCATTTTTTGAATTTAAGATTTATATACATTACTATATATCGTTGGAAAGGTCTTTCTAAATGCAAATCAATGCACTTTAATTGAAGCCTCTATCATAAAGGGTATAAAAGTTATTGCATTTTGAAGTTGCCATGTATATCAAAAAGGTGAGGCAAAAAAAAGAACGTCTGAAGTCTATGCACTTAAGGCAATTTTACTGTGACAATCCAAGTGAAAAGTCTATAAAATCATACATCAAAAGAAAGATATTTCAATCAGGAGATCAATGCACTTTAAATGAAGCATTTATCATAAGCGGTCTGAAAGTTATTGCATTTTGAAGTTGCCTTGGTTAGCCAAAAATTGAGGGAAAAATAAGAACGTCTCAAGTCTATGCATATAATGCAATTTTACTGTGACAATCCAAGTGCAAAGCTTCTAATGTTACACATCAACAGAAAGATATTTCAAAAAGGAGAGCAATGTACTTTTAATAAAGTATCAGTCAATGAGGATAACAAAGTAATTGCATGTTTAAGTTTCCATTACTATCATCAAATGTGCCTATAGTTTATCGTATGTATAATTTTCGATGCATCTAAAATACAACATTCAAGCAAAATAAACATGTTGTAATATCATTTAAAACAAAAAAGATCCACTGTAGAAGAATTAATTTAAAATGAGGCTTTCACTTACAAGATTGCATTTCATTTTAAAAAGTGTTAATCAGTTAAATATTGATTATTGATAGGAAATCCATCATTATATCATCAGTTTCCGGCCTACATTGGAAGATGTCTTTATGCCGAAGACCCATACCAACAACATGGAAACAACTTGCTTACTTTGGAAAATTCCGTGGCTTACACATGTCAGAAATAACTCTGTTTACCAGGAGGCCAATGATGGACTGATTACCTTAATATGAATTGTTATTAGAAATTAAAATTGATTATTAAATGTGAGAAGTATGAAGGAAGAAGTATGTTCATTACAAGCTAACCATTCAATCTTTAATTATGGGTCCAAAAAGCAATTGCTATGGTTAATATGTGTCGTTTGTGTTATTTTGCAACTAAGTCTAATGAACAAATCAAATAAACTTGAAACAAAGTTGTATGGACCTTGACATACAGGCTATATTTTAAAAGTGACATGCCGGTTATATTTGAAAAGATAATAAAATTACAACTTATGTCCGGGATTTTAACTAAAATATCGGTGGTCCATACAACATTATTATGGAACTCCCGAAAAATAACCAAAAGCAAACACAGTTAGGCCTAAATTAAAATTCTGTGTTTCCCCATTTATATACATTGTTACTGTTAATTGTAGACGGGATTTGGATAGTAGAACACTGTTATATATTATGAAATTATGTGTTGGTAGGTATTTAAAGGGAAACAAACACAATTTTTATTTAAGCTTCATAGTCAATAAGAAAACTTTGACCAATGTGAACTTCAGTGAGACACAAAACAAATGCACTAGACAAGACACACACGTACATAACAAACGCACAAACATGAATAAAACTGGGGTCACCGCCTTGGAACGGTCAATGCAAAAGAACAACATATATTGAAAATGGGTTCTGTGTGATACAACCTTAATTAATAATGTAGCATATAAAAGTCTAAATCTCAAGAAAACATCTGGACAAACCATTTATTTTTATGGTTAAACTAGTTCCATGATTGTATGAAATTTCCAGTTTGTGATGATGAATGCTGCGATCACTTAACTCTAAGTTCTAACAATCATAAAAATTAAAATATAATGATATAATTATTAATTATAGTTCCTAACAAAATAACAAGAACATCTGAAAAAGGTCAAATTTCTACAGGTCATTATCTCTTCTAATACAGTATGAATCAACTAAAACAATATTGTTTATTTATTATGTTAATTATTATTAACAACATGCACTTCAAATAATATGAATAATTTGTGTATCCGAAATATAGATTGTCCGAAATATATACGCTCGCAGCTCATCTTTGTGTATCCGAAATATTGAATGTCCGAAATATATACCCTCCCAGTTCAACTGCATCGCGGCAAATTGCGGCAAAAGATATTCACAGACATGTGGGCTCAATGTTCTTATAAATGCATCTTCTTTTTAAAAATCATAGTACAATTTATTCCAAAACAGTCTAATTAGCAATACGCATGATCAAATATGGGTCATTTCTTACCAATTCGCTTGATTTTCTGTCTCGTCGTTTTTCATTACGTCTGCGCTTAAAATGTCGCCAAACATGTGCTTTCTACATAATTGATGACGTTTTACACAAAAAGCTGTCCAAAAGAAGGTAATTTGTAAAATATAGTACTGGGGTTTTCCCCAAAGTTCAATGTCATCCGCCATTTTTTATGCAAAACTAGGTCAGGTGTCCGGTTCAAAGACAGAAAAAAGGCATTGAAGACCATTGAGTGTGAGAAAACTTCATTGTTTTAGTAAGATAAGATATTATTTAGTTTGACTGAACCAATAAATACAAACATTTCATTTAAAAAGTACATAAAACAAACTCCCCAAAATGTATGTTTACAACGGTGACACAATGGAGGAACCTCGATTCGGTATCCCATTGACCTTGTTAGTCGTAAAGACTTCATACAACTTATGAACACATTGACGTTAAGATTATTAGTTTTAAATATTACAATACTCCAATGAAAAAATATTAAGGTCGCTTTCATAAACATAAAATCAAATTCACAGACATTTTTACAATACATTTTCATTGACATTACTAATGTTCATGTATACTAAACATTAGCATAAGTAATTAACTTGTTAGCGCTCTGCGAATATTGAGCTAATTTTTATATAGGCAATATTGTCTGGAGCCAAGTGCATAACCAGGGAAGGACCATTTCTGTGTTGGGAAGTTTTCCTTCTTTGTCTAAAATGTTCCGACAAGATTTTGATTGCAACTTTTATATCCCAAAATGAGATAGTTATTTTTGAACGGATTGTAATAAAAGTTACATAACTGGGCAGATAAACCATTCAGGTGTTCGTTTGACCCGAGCTCTCGGGTTTTGACCCGTGATTTTCATGGAAATCATGAAATTGACGCATGGTAAAATCACCCAAAGAGTCATATTGACCCGTGGTAAATGTCTGAATTGTGTCATCCCTTCGTATACAACTGAAGCCAGTCAAGACACTGTCTGTTGTTAACACATTAGGTCTACCTTATCTTAATCCGTTTTGCATGTACTGATTAGATCTTCCATGCCAGGAAGTTATCAGTGTATGTATTTGACCTTCCACCAATGAAAACAGAGACATTTTCCATTACAGTATGCACCTTTAGCCTCGTTGTGAACTTCAGTGTGTTACACCTTTTGTTACAGCATTTGTGTTCTGTCAACCTGGATAGTTCTGACGTTTACATGTTCAAATGTAGATAGAATGATGTTTAAAATGTTAAATAATAACAATATTTCAAATAAAATATAATAATCTAAAAACAATACTGATAAAACACACCAGAAACACTTACACAAAAATCGGCCAAAATTTACAACAGTCAATAATTTCGGACAACACTTTCGGACAAAAAAATAGCAGCATTAAGTTTTGTCTTTCATTTATATTGATCAATTATTGCAAAATCTTACCTTTTTAGGTCTTTCTTAAGAATTGTACATTGAATAAAAAACAAACAACAACACCTTACACAAACTTACAAAGGCTAATTTTTAATATTATGATCAGCACCAGGTTGATTTTTTATTTTAGTAATATTTTGTAATACATTTATTAGTATAATGTGAACCTTGAGTTTGTTTTTGTTTTGGTGACCTGTGAATATTTGAATTTGACTCTTCAAAATTGCATTTTGACCCTTGACAATTTTGGTCAAAGGGTCAATGACCCTTGAAATTTACAGTCTACTGAATACCCTGCCATTCCTAATTAATGTTCCATAAATATTTTTATAATGACACTTCCATTTTGTTGGCATGAACAATTGAAACCTACACACGTTTGCATTTTAAAATAAATCTAGAAAACTGCCGCTGTGTATCAGTGTTTTATTTTATCGATAAATCTGATAACTCAGGGCCCTGTGTCATTTCTATTAGTCGGTTGATTCTATTAATAAAGTTGAAGGGGTTCACAACTTGTGACAAGGCAAAGTAATGGTGGTCTGTACATAAATGAAGTAGATAAATACGCAGGTTTAAATCGGAATGTATGCATTGACTAGGTAAATTATTATTTCGGCATATGTTAAGCAGTTTAGGTCTTGTCTGTGTAAACTACATCGATGGATAACTTTATTGTTGCAAATAATAGGAATAGATGAAAATTTACACTTTCAGGTTTCCACCACATAAAAGTTCTTCGGCGATAAGACATTCCAACGAATTTTGCCCTATATAAAAAGTAACACTACAATCATTGCACTTCTTATAAATACATGTAAGACTAACTATACATAAATACTAAAATAGTTCTAAGTTCTATAAACCCAACACCCAGGCTAGTTATTTTAAAGCCATTTATTTAATGTTGATGATTATCAAATACTAAAATAAAATTATTTCTAAAAATGCTACAGTCAAACCACTGAACAGCCTCGGAACAATGGTAATTATTTAGTTTTTACACTCAATAAGTCAATTACAGGTTTTGTCTTAAAATTCCATTATTTGAACAAATATGTAATGAACAGTATTGCAGCTGCACAAGCAAGACAAAACATATTTCAATAAACAGGGGTGTTTATCTATGGATACAAACAATTAATTTAAGCTAAACTCCGATTTTATAAAAAGCCTGTGTTTCTATTCATGTTGTTTTGTTAATATTGATGTAATCGTTATTTAGCCATTAATCAATAAAGTATCAACTTGAACTAACAGGATTCCCCCACCTCAACTCCATCCCCTCTTGTTTTTATTGCATTTTTGAAGTTTATATATTTTTATTTCTGGAAAAAATGTATAGGCACGTGCCTATAGTGCCTAATAGAAGCTATGCTACTGGAGGGCGACACCGCAGAAGACAAAGGGGACTGGGCACTGTGCCCTGTCATTTAGGCCTAGCTGGAGCACTATGTACTATGTCTTAATAGTTTAACGCAGAAGCAAATTCTTTAGACAGGCTGTACAAGTGTCCTCATATTTTTGAACAAGATTATAAAACCATAACCAAATTGATTAACCCAATTGATTGCTTTCTTAAATATTAAAATAGGTTTGCTATAGTATTTCATTAATTGTTTTATTAAGCATTTAAGCAGTAACACAATTTGAAAATGTGTTTTTCATTAGTTTTTCACTGATGATCTGGCTGCCTGCTTAACACTTTCTGTCAAATCTCTCCTATTATGTGGCCATTATGTACATTTCAATAAACCTTCTATCGACTTTATATTGTTGACATGTATTTTATAATTTTAATTTATTTTAAGAAATCATCCTTTTGTAAATAGTTGAAAACAGATATGTGGGATTATTAAATTTATATTAATTATGCCCCCCTGCGAAGAAGTGGGGGTATATTGCTTTGCACCTGTCCGTCGGTCGGTCGGCCGGTCTGTCTGTCCGTAGACCATTTTGTTTCCACATGATATCTAGAGAACACTTTGACCTACAATCATTTAACAGTGTTAAATCTAAAGCTGAATAGCTTGGTGCTTCCCCAAGCTGCCCTTAATTGCCACCAATCTGCTGTCCACCCTATTCCACTTATCTCAGTATAACACGCTTTATCACACCCACATGGTATCAATGCAGCTGGTTCCTCTATACTGTTTGTATTTTGGTATG
The DNA here is from genome assembly GCA_027627225.1 of Congeria kusceri. Classification (NCBI taxonomy): domain Eukaryota; kingdom Metazoa; phylum Mollusca; class Bivalvia; order Myida; family Dreissenidae; genus Congeria; species Congeria kusceri. Next base: position 26,271,199 of record CM051032.1, on the reverse strand, counting down.
ATGCATCATATTATACTGAATAAAACTTTGTTATATGTACTTTTGTATATTTTCCATTGCTTCTTTATCAAATTTCGAACGATAATTTGCCATTACAATCCATAGTTAACGCTGATTAATGAATGCCCTTTGTTGACAAATGTCTGCCCTTTTAGCCAGCACCAAGCCCTTTGTTAAACCTGGATATAACACTATTTAAGTTGGTATGCTGGGTACTTAGGAGGAAAGGAAGACGCCTATCAATTTTGAGGTCAAAGGTCAAGGTGACAGAGGCTTGTAACATGAAAACTGTTTCCTCTGTAGACCATTTCGTTTCCGCATGATATGTAGAATACGCTTTGACCTACGATCATCCAAGTTGGTATGCTGGTTACTCGGGAAGAAAGGAAGACGCGTATCAATTTTGAGGTCAGCAGGTCAAAGGTCAAGGTCACAGGGGCTTGTAACATGAAAACTGTTTTCTCCGTAGATAATTTTGTTTCCGCAGGATGTCTAGAGATGTTTTGGCCTATTTGATGTTTAAATCAAACAGAAAACAGGTATCCTTAAATCATAGACTGTAAAAATAAATCCATAATTATACTCTATCTTTCTTTCAGCTTTGTATTTACTTTCTAAAGCATCAACTTTAATTTCTCCCCATGTGTTAATGTGCACATACAATATTTAAAAATTCTTAACAATTGCACATATTCACGACTTGGCTGCAAGTCGGGGGGGCATACATGTTTTACAAACATCTCTTGTTAAATTCTTTATTGCCATTAAAAAACATCACTCATAACTGAAATAATATCAGCAAGAGTATCAAATATTTAGTGTAAGGCCCTAAACTTATCAACTTGTCATTTTAAGAAGGTTCCTCACAACTTGGCTACAAGAATACAATTTAAAAATCTTAGTGACTTAGTTAATAGTATTGATTTTTCCTGAATTTCGTGAACATTTTCATTCTACAGATAGAAAAATAGTCAATTTTCACTTCCTTTAATCATATTTGACTTATTTGTGAAAGGAGCAGGTTGAAACCATGAAAGTATGAAAAAGGGTTTAAACAGTGGACACCACAATGTGACTTCAGACAATGTGCAATGTAGCTTGCTACATGCATGCATATTCTATTTTCACCAATGTCGTAATTTCTTCTTGTTGACATTTTGTAAAATTTGTAAATTATTTTTAAGACCTAGTACATTAAGGGAAATAATGTACATAAACAAACATATATTTTGAATATAGCTCATGTTAGGCCAGTCCTTTTTTATTTTCTGGTTTACAAAAATTTTGGGGGAACATGTCCACTGGCAGGTCGAAAAAAAAAAAAAAGTGTTCAAATCTTAACACAACGAACGATTTCCCATTAGCAATTTATAATTAATAACAATATAAACATTAAAACACACTATTATGTGAAGTTAGAATAAGACGTCAAACATGGTATAAACTCGAAAAACATATTAAATTTAACTATATCAAGAGAAAAGTCCAAATAATATGACGTTAATTGTCAGGATTCTTATTAAGTCTGAATTCTTATTAAAAATGAGAAACCAGTTTTAACATATTTCTGTTTTAAATATTCAACTCTGTGTAAATGCTAAATCTTCATGTATATATGAAATTTATCAGATATAAACTGAACTGCTAGTGTGTGTTAAATTATTGCATTACATTTGTGACAGAAACAAAATACAAGGCAAATAAGAAATTCTCATTGTGTCGCAAAAATATATATCATCAACAAAATGCAACCATGACTTTCTCTTTTAAGTGTATACGAGACAAAGCTGTCTGTCCCCACATCCTCGTTTCGATGTGCCCCAAGAAGATCTTGTTACTAATGATATTATTTGTTACAAATGCCACCTGAAAATATACATCCACTGCCTTCCACAGGATTTTTTTTGGCGTCCCCGTCCCGAGAGGGGTGGGTTAGGGAGGGGTATCCCCTCCGTACGTCAATTTTTTTTGCGGCATGTGTCAAATGACGTTATCTGGTGCGTTTTAGCTATTAAATTTAAGGCTAAGATGTTTTCAATTTTTTGTACAAGTTTAAACGAAATGAAATAAACGAAACATCACCGTTTGAACGGCATACCTCTAGCCTTTTAAAAGCAAAAGCATCATTGTTGTTGCGAAACTGAAAGTAATGATTTTTCCGGATGTTTATGTCCAGTGCGCATCACATTCGCACAGTGACGTCATGTCCAAACCCACTATTCTCGTCGTTCTCGAATCTTTAGGTTACACTCGATCTACTGATGGAGACTTTTTTATTCGATTAATTATGTTCATATGGGCATGTATTTAGTGTTTTAACACTGTTTTAATCGTTACAGCTGTTGAACATAGTACTGACTGGATAATTGGTGAATTGTAAAGATCTTGATTAAAATATATTTATATTATATACATGCTTTGTTCTTGCAAAAACGGCGGGAAATTTTCCTCGTGCACATCGTGTCTGTGCGTCAAATGTTAAAGACAAATGTGACTCTATTGTTAAAAACAGTGTTGATTTTCTCATGTTTCATTCTTTCCATGAATAACTGTACTTCTAACGGTAATATTAACTGTCATCAAATGGACAAGTCATGAAAGGCCGTCTATGAAACATGTTGAACATTATTAGAAGTTTACAATATATAATAAAATCAACAATTTACGAACTAAAAATCACTTGCTAATTTTTTGTCCACCAATAAGTAAATTTGCATGGAAAAACCACGCCAATTTGTTTATAATTTACCTATTTTTTCTCCATTTGCTGTACCAACCTTTTTCAATTTTGGATACTAGTACAGATTTATGAGACGACCCTCAAACTTGAAACACTTCACTGACCACAATAACGGGATTTCTCCCTGCAAAAATCATGCATGGGTTTAACATTCCTTTGACGGGAAACCAGGACACCCAATGTCTTTAAAGACCTGTATTTAGTAAAGCACATGATCGGTACACGCACGCTTTCCATGCGTGGAACGTGACGTCGTGTTTCAACAGACATTTCGCACTCTTTTGTAGAAAACACGGGTTTTACATGGCATACATGTACATAAACAACGGCGGACGCCTTGCTTAAAAAAATTGTCCGTGAAATTCCGGAACAATTTGTTGATCTCGATCGGCAATCATCGTGTGATACCGTCAAAAACAAAAAGCAGTTTCACGGAAGTAAACGGACTTACCGAGCAAATTATTATATTCGTACTCAAAATATTTAGAAAATTTGAACGTTTCGTCCCCCATCAGTAAAAAAAAAAATCGTAATTATAATTTTTTTTTTTTTTTTTCACTTTCGGAAAATTTATGTTCGCCGGTTTTGTAAACCGTAAAATCAAAAAGTCCTGGCCTTATGGTGTGGAGTTAAAAGCATGGGAGTGGTGTCTTGTCATTGTTTTAACTTAAATGTAGACAGAAAGTCAGAAACCCAAGCAAAAAAAGTGACTGAAGAAAAACTAGCTGCTATAATTGTCATTGGTGTATCTTATTACAGTAATTTACATCGTAACACTGCTTGGAGACATTTTGGTATGGGTAGGATGGATTTATCTCATTGACAAAATTGTATTCAGTACTTATCTAGCTGGATTAGATAAAAGAGGCACTCTACTACAGTGTGTATCGCATTACCAATTGTCATTAGAACCTGTCATTTGAATGGATTGCTACATGTAATGGGGTTCGGGTGCCAATTTGTAGTGTTTTCTTGCCTTCTGAATTGTTGAGCATACCATTAAGGACAAGGCTGGTAGTGTTACCCTGCAAACTGAATTAAAGAATGCATAAATTCATTAGTGTTGTGTAACCAAGTAACTGTAACTTGAGAATACATTAAATGATGAATAATAATAATGCAATACAGCTACTTGCTGCAAGTGAACATAAATAAAACATTTTAGTGCATGAAGCTTTTATATTTTACATTTTTTCTGTAGCAGTTTTATGCTGCAATTTGTTTGTTTATTTATTTCCTTTTGGAAGACAGTTATCAAATCACCAGGCCGTTGTATAAGTTATGTACATGTAATTACTAAAAATTGGTCTTAATGCATGTGTGTAAAGTGTCGTCCCAGATTAGGACAGGACAGCACTTTCTGCTTTTAGGTATTTTCTGTTTCAAGGAGGACTCTTCTAAACATAAATCCATTGTAGGTGGAAAGTGCCGTCCGGGATTAGCCTGTGCGGAATGCACAGGCTAATCCGGGGTGACACTTTACGCACGTGCATTAAGCCTGGTTTTCCCACGACACTCCTCATAACGTGGGTTCTGACGATAGACAAAACTGTTGATGTGGATGGTTGTAACGTGAGTGCCTGTTAGATAGCTGACATTATGCCCATGATGATTATGGTGCAAAATGGCACTCTGAAAAATCTGATGTAATAAACTAGCAAGTTTTGACAGCAATTTCCAAATTAGAGTATTATCTGATCGTTTATAAGTATATTTTAAACATTACAGTAACTTGTGAAGTCCATTACAAGAAAGGTCACAACATGGTGTTGAGTTTGTTATCGTAGTTATTTTCTAATGCAAATACACAGAATGTTTCAGAAGCTTAGATATAGGCCTTGTATATTTGTTATGTAGAGCTGTTCTCTGCATATTTAAATTTCTCTTCTCAAAGTTATTGTTGCAACTTGCACATTGGTTTCATGTACATTCATCTATATCAGGATTCAAAAGCGTTACACATTTTTTGAAAGAGAATGCTTAGAAATTTATCTTTTAATTTTTCACTGATGCTGGGTATCTTTATCTATATGTGCATCTATTTTAGATCAGGATGATTGCGTTACACTCCCTCAGTAATGGTTTTTGCGCCCAAGGAACATTGAAGTATCATAGAATATCAGTCTGTACAAATAAATGCCTGAAATACCAGATTCTATGTAGTTTATTGCAATTAATCTTGGCAAGTTGAGATTTAAGTACATCATAAGGAAGAAAGCACTTTACGTGTACAATTTGTAGTTAGAAATGAAAGTTAACTGTCTTGATAGCTTGCATCTGTATAAAGAAAGGATTACTGTACTGTAAAAAAAACAACCCTCAGATCTACAGTATACTTTATTGAAAACCAAGGATTATTTACTCAGCGAGAAAGATGATGCTGTTATACAAGTAGTGCTTTTGAGAATTGAAGTTCTACTAGGATTTCAGACAAAGTCCTCATTTTCAGAGATAAATAAATAGGTAGAACCATTTTTGGTAAAATAATTTTTTTTGTTCTGTACCGGTAATTTGTGATACCATTCAGTCATCACAGATAGTTTATCCGGTTATGTAGATAAAATGTTTATTATGTGCAAGCTACTTTGACCTGAAATTAGTGATTACTGTTTTACATCATATCATATAAATATCGTCATTTACTTGAATGCATTTGGCTTCATTGAGTTTGAAGATTAACATACAACAACCCGTATATAAATGTCCCACTCCTACATGAAAATGATAGTAAAATAAAATAATGTTATAATTTAGATTTTCGTTTCCTCATTTTAGTGATTGTTTAGCCTGTCCATGTGACCTCAGCTTTCGTTGCTAAAATAATAAATTTAATTACAAAATCAACTGTTGTTTTATAAGGTATATAAAAATATAGCCTGTTAACTTAGGACGGGCAGTTGTTTCAATATTTTTTTTACAATAACCTTCTGCATTTGGCTTAATGCGTAAAGTGTCGTCCCGGATTAGCCTGTGCAGTCTGCACAGGCTAATCCAGGACAACACTTTCCGTTTTTTTGTGTTTTTCAAGTAAGTCTCTCCCTAACATAAATCCACTGTAGGTGGAAAGTGTCATCCCGGATTAGCCTGTGCGGACTGCACAGGCTTATCTGAGACGACACTATACGCACATGCATTAAGGCGGATTTTCACATGACACGCCTCATTTCTGTGAATAAAAGCAACATTTCTATAGTTGACCCTATTTGTATGCAAGTACAAATTGCCACAGGACACAACATTTCAGTTGGCGTTGGTTTGAGGCTTGTCAGGGCAAATTCAAAAATCCGAACATACGTTTGTTGCTTGGGGGTGTCTAGAGATGCAGAAGATAATCAAGTAATGATAACATAGCAAAGATGTGTTGACAGTTTTGTTGATGTTTATGACCAGTATGAAAATAAACAGGTCATATAAATTGATGCAAATATTATGTGAAGGTTTGACTTTGATGTCTGTTCATGTACCTACATCAACCAGCGAGATGTGACCTCAGAGTAAATGTATGTCAAACACTTTTATATGTATAGTGTCTGACAGTGTTGTCCAGATGAATGGGAAAAAAAACAACTTGTGCACAGTTCACTACAGTACACATATATAATTTTTGCAAGAACTTGTACATATGTCAGATGTTTGTTCTAAACTCAAAAACATAGATACATTGTGTTTTAATTTTATTTTTTATTTAAGTGTGCCCTTTAAATCATATCACTTACACCAGTGAAGTATTAAAAATATTATTTAAAAAATAAATACGCCTTTTGCATACATTGTACCATTGTTATTAGACTGTAAATTGTATGTAATGGTATGGCCAATATCGCTTATGACAAAATCAATGAGGTGCAATAAAATTGTAACACACCTGTATAAGCACACACAAAAAGCACAATACTTGGGTCTAGTCATGCCTTAAAGGAAAGAGATTGTTTCCTAATTTTAATAGCTGTCACTCCACTGTAAGATAACATTATTGGGTAGGCATACGTTACGGAACTTTGTAAACATTACATGAGGTTTACCAAATATTTGGGTTTAAGATTTGTTGCTTTATTGTTAGTGAAATCCTGTTCAGTGTTGATACTGGGGCATTTATTTCAGTAGAGGTTGAAAACAAATGTCATGAATACAAAATATTGCATTCCAGGACATTAGTCCCTCTGGCAATGTCCACTTCATAGCCCCTTTCAAGGACATTAGCCCCTTCAAATTTTTGCACAGGTGGACAATAGCCCTTTCACTATTTACACAATGTATCCACATGTTAAAAGTCAAAGTTTTATGGATTCAAAGCAGGTACGTCCCTTGCACATCTTGGTTGAGAATGTGTGACAGACTTCCTGAAAACCGTCGGCCCGACGGACAAGACTGGCAAATTTTGAGTGGGTCCGATATTTAGTTCATAAGAATCAGTCCGACCGTTCTTATTACCCCAAATGCAGTAAATAAATGCCGTTTGGGCTGGATTTTTGCGCCTTCATCGCTACTCTTTTCAGTTAAACTTGTGTTGTGCGAACTATAACCCGACCTGCGCAAAATCAAAGTGAAACAGTTTGGCATCACCAGCTTACATTGCGCGTGCCATCCATGACAAAGTCCTATCACTGCAGTCGCTTTAATTAGCAGCCCAATAACAAACATGGTTACAAGTACGGATCGTGAAAAACGTGCTGCACGCCGTCCACGTGGCGGGTGTTAAAGTAACTGTAAGTCAAAGACCTAAACGACAACAATATTCTCGATACCGCGTAACTGCTTTCGCGTTTTAGAGGTAATATAATGGTGTCAGCAAAAGATTGAATAAAAATATGTGGCATACATACAGACACCTAATTGTGTTGTTTTGGGCTACGAAACTTTTAAACAAAAGTAACATTTTACAGTTCTTCGCGCTACAAACTTTTTTTTATAACACGGTCAATACGTCATGCTTTTGCTGCGGATGACATGACGTTGTGATTGTCAGCATAATTTTCGCTGGCTTTTTAGCAAACCACTGGTTTTACATGAAAAACCTGTGCATACTAAATATAAATAGAAGTTATGTGTACTGTATGTATCGTGAACAGTAAATTCGGACGGTCGTTTCGGATTTTTTTTCATTATGCACGTTGTCATATGATTCAGTAATTCATCGAGCAAAACTGAGTTTTAAATCATTCCATGTTATATATAATATTTCAGATGCAGCTCCCTGCGATGAGTTAGGCAAGTTCGGTTGGAAGTGTCGCTTCTCCTGCAACTGTGCTGACGACACAGACTGTGACAGGCAGACTGGTTACTGTGCAAACGGATGTAAACCAGGCTACTACGGGTGGGGATGTCAGTTTGGTATGTCAGTTGCAATGAAAATAACCACTGTTGTTATTTTTTAAAGGCTAATTGGCAGTGCGTTTGTAATGCTTATTTGGGATACAAAATTGTGTCTTTATCTCCAGCTCTGGAATATATTTTTATTTTTGTTTCGCATGGATCAATGTTCTCCTCAGTTATTGCCCTTTATTCAATGAAAAATGCACAATTTTGTTTCCATCTGCCGCCATTTCTCAGTAACTGGCTGGTAGAATTCCATGAAACTTAAAATAAATATGAACCAACTTAGTGCAGTGATACACGTCAAGTTTCACTTAGATCAGTCAATGCTCTCCAGAATTGATGCCCTTTATTCAATGAAAAATGCACAATTGTTTTCCTTACCTAGGCTAGAAGTCAAGTTTCACTTAGATCAGTCAATGCTCTCTAGAATTGATGTCCTTTATTCAATGAAAAATGCACAATTTTTTTTTCTTACTTAGAAGTCAAGTTTCACTTAGATCAGTCAATGCTCTCCAGAATTGATGCCCTTTATTCAATGATAAATGCACAATTTTTTTCCTTACTTAGAAGTCAAGTTTCACTTAGATCAGTCAGTGCCCTCCAGAGTTGATGCCCTTTATTCAATGATAAATGCACAATTTTTTTCCTTACTCAGAAGTCAAGTTTCACTTAGATCAGTCAATGCCTTCCAGAGTTGATGCCCTTTATTCAATGAAAAATGCACAATTTTTTTCCTTACTTAGAAGTCAAGTTTCACTCAGATCAGTCAATGCTCTCCAGAATTGATGCCCTTTATTCAATGAAAAATGCACAATTTTTTCCTTACTCAGAAGTCAAGTTTCGCTTAGATCAGTCAATGCCCTGCAGAGTTGATGCCTTTTATTCAATGAAAAATGCACAATTTTTTTCCTTACTCAGAAGTCAAGTTTCACTCAGATCAGTCAATGCTCCCCAGAATTGATGCCCTTTATTCAATGAAAAAATGCACACTTTTTTTTCCTTACTTAGAAGTCAAGTTTTACTTAGATCAGTCAATGCTCTCCAGAATTGATGCCCTTTATTCAATGAAAAATGCACAATTTTTTTCCTTACTCAGAAGTCAAGTTTCACTTAGATCAGTCAATGCCCTCCAGAGTTGATGCCCTTTATTCAATGAAAAATGCACAATTTTTTTCCTTACTTAGAAGTCAAGTTTCACTTAGATCAGTCAATGCTCTCCAGAATTGATGCCCTTTATTCAATGAAAAATGCACAATTTTTTTTTCTTACTTAGAAGTCAAGTTTCACTTAGATCAGTCAATGCTCTCCAGAAATTGATGCCCTTTATTCAGTGATAAATGCACAATTTTTTTCCTTACTTAGAAGTCAAGTTTCACTTAGATCAGTCAATGCCCTCCAGAGTCGATGCCCTTTATTCAATGATAAATGCACAATTTTTTTCCTTACTCAGAAGTCAAGTTTCACTTAGATCAGTCAATGCCTTCCAGAGTTGATGCCCTTTATTCAATGAAAAATGCACGATTTTTTTCCTTACTCAGAAGTCAAGTTTCACTCAGATCAATCAATGCTCTCCAGAATTGATGCCCTTTATTCAATGAAAAATGCACAATTTTTTTCCTTACTTAGAAGTCAAGTTTCACTCAGATCAGTCAATGCTCTCCAGAATTGATGCCCTTTATTCAATGAAAAATGCACAATTTTTTCCTTACTCAGAAGTCAAGTTTCACTTAGATCAATCAATGCTCTCCAGAATTGATGCCCTTTATTCAATGAAAAATGCACACTTTTTTTCCTTACCTAGAAGTCAAGTTTCACTTAGATCAGTCAATGCTCTCCAGAATTGTTGCCCTTTATTCAATGAAAAATGCACAATTTTTTTCCTTACTTAGAAGTCAAGTTTCACTTAGATCAGTCAATGCTCTCCAGAATTGATGCCCTTTATTCGATGAAAAATGCACACTTTTTTCCTTACTTAGAAGTCAAGTTTCACTTAGATCAGTCAATGCTCTCCAGAATTGTTGCCCTTTATTCAATTAAAAATGCATAATTTTTTTCCTTACCTAGAAGTCAAGTTTCACTTGGATCAGCCAATGCTCTCCAGAGTTGATGCCCTTTATTTAATGAAAAATGCCCAATTTTTTTCATTACTTAGAATATTGTGTGAGTTTTAATAAAGTCCAATATATTGAATACCGTTAAAGCTATTGAATTGAAGCTTGGAATACTTAATGTAATGGTGACACAGTGCAGATATATGACTGGTCAGTGACATAACTGGGCCTCATTTTTTGATTAGAAATTAATTTAAAATTTAATGACATTTCTTCAATACCAGTGTTTTTTTTCACCTTTGGGGGAAAGGTGGCGGGGCCCTTCAGATGGGGAATTTTACGGCAAAATGGGACTTTATTTAAGAAAAGCATTATTACATGTTTTAATATATTCAACTTTGTTAGTTATAAAACATTAAACATTGTTTTGCTACAAATGATAGCTAAGATTCAGCACTAACTTGGTTTGATGAAAAATTGCTGGAATTGGATTGTTTAAGAAAATTCATCTAAATCAATTTTTGTCCGATTTTGGTTATTTTTTTTTTCAAAATAAAGCTTTCATTCTGAGGGGAATTTTAAGGTAGATATAGGGAAAAAATATATACTTTTTAAGCAGGGGAACAGGGCCGAATTTCGGCCCCAAATTGGCCCTAAAAAAACACTGAATACTGTTACAGGTATTCAACTAAAATTTCTTCATAGTGACACTGTGCAGATGTATGACAAGGCCCATTACTCTAGCTAACATAATAACAGAATTATTGCCTTTTTTTAACTTAAAAATTTGTTTAAAGTTTTTGTTAGATTGATATTTCTCTAAAACAATTCAAGATAACGACCGCGCTGTGCTCCAGACAGCTTCTGTTTCGATTTGCTTTATTCAGCGAGGGATATCAATTCATCGAATTTGCTTGTTTCCATTGTCTGTAGTCTGCAAATCAGTGTAGTCCTGTCAGATCTATTCTGTTTGCTACATGTACTCAGTAAGATGTAATCCCAATACCTGCCAGATATTAGATGTTATCCTAACAATAGCTTCCATGGTGCATATTTCCATGTCAGAATTAAGAAATTGGCTATCCATCATATTAATTATGCAAGTAAACGGTTAATTACGAGTTCCAGTACACGTACAGTGTTGTGCCTTACAGTGTATAATAAACATGACTCTTAGCATCACATAAACTGGCTGGCCAAAAAACCCAACTAAGATGCCTGTCAGCAAACCGCTTGCATGTGTGTTTGTGGTTATGCACAGAATTTAGCATAATGTTATCTTGTTTCCTTCCATTCCCAATGCCAAATATGGCTTAATGTTCCCAAAAGGAATGAAAAAGAATCCCAAATCTGAAGTGAAAAAATACATTGGAAATAATAATTTGTAGAAGTTGTAAATCATGTATGGTTATGAATCAACACAATTAAAATACCAACACAATTAAAATACCAAGTTCAACCAATAGTACTAGTGTTTCACTAATAATTAATTAAATTACTGCATTCAATGTTTCCCTATTAGCTAGATTTTACAACATGAAATTCCCGTTTGATTGGTACCGGAACCATTCCCAAAGCATAGAAAAAAAAAAGCTGATTTCTTGTCCTTTCTTCAGCTGATGACAGAATATATGGGGAACGTAGAGGCACAGTTTACACAGGAAGCTATGGGAAAGCTGGGAACCAAACCTGTATTAACTGGAAAGACACGCGTATCCAGGTTCACCACTACAATTACCGCTTCCCGGACACTTCCATACCGGGACCTTACTGCAGGAACCCGCTGGTCGTAGATAAGCAGGCATATAACACATACCCTTGGTGCTATATCGAGTCCAAAGAAACGATTGCATTTGAGGCATGCAGTGGTCTCAACGTTACTGGTAGGTGTACGGCCATGTTCCGGTACTTATGTATAATTCAGACTTCAGTATGTTTTTAAGAAATAAGGTTCGATTTATTGTTGTTTATCAACAATTTGGAGTTCTGATATGTAGGAATTAAACCACGAGGGCGTTGGCCTGATCGTTATGATTTTTGAAGTCATAAATAAATGACACATACCATAGTGAATTTTGACATTTACATGTACTTACACATGCTTATACTCACAATTGACCATGGTATGCCCCTAGTAAGGCTGGTTTGTTAAAAATAAAAAATCCAAGTATCTGTTCATTATGATTATTACTAAAAGGTATCATGATTGTTCCAGCGTGCCCGGACTATCTCCATGGAGACAAATGTGACCAGGAGTGCCATTGCTCCAACATCACAGAGGTGTGTGACAAGAGCACAGGGTTTTGTAGAGGGTCCAAATGCCACGCGGGCTGGGTCGGAATCGGCTGCGATATACGTACGTTGCGGTTTCTATGCTGCACTTGTTCTCTTGGAGTATTGTATTTATGGAAAATGGATTCTTCTCAATGTCAAGAAATACTATATCTAGGTTCATTATGAATAGATTATTAATGAATGGAATGTTTTCACATAATAACAGATGCAATCTTAGAGGGCCCACTCTTGTCATTCACCAAATCAGCCAGTGCCTACAATTCTGATCAGATGGCTCAAGAAAATTCTGTATGGCTGAAGAGCATTCTTTGTAAAACCTTTTAAATGACCCCAAAAGGGTAACTTTTCAGTATCAGGTAAACATGGCTAAAGTCAATGTTAAGCCAATGTGAGCCCTCTTTGTCTAATAAGTATTTTTATATACTGGTAGGTGGGGTGTGATTATTTGTCTGTTCAGGTGATTTCCTCCTTTTAATTGCCAAATTGTATATACTATTAATGCTTGAATATGTTTTGAAATGATATAATTTTGGGGGTAGAGTATTTTCATCCCCTGGAGTATTTCTGCAATTGCCCCGTGCTGGCATTTACTGTACATCTCAAAGGTATCTGAAACTTTTCAGCATGTTCCTCAAACAAGTTTGGCATCGACTGTGCGTTAGACTGCGGGAACTGCCTGCACAACTTGTGTGACCACGAAACTGGCCTGTGTACTAGCGGGTGTAAGGCAGGCTTCTCTGGAACCTATTGTAGGAAAGGTACGGTAACCTATCAAGGTTAAACCTGTGAACAGTCTCGATTCTATGGTTTAACCAGTTAAAGATTAATCCAAAGGCAAAACCTGTGAACAGTCTTGATTCTAAAATTTAACCAGTTAAATGTTAATCCAAAGGTAAATCCTGTGAACAGTCTTGATTCTATAGTTTAACTAGTTAAAGGTTAATCCAAAGGTAAAACCTGTGAACAGTCTTGATTCTATGGTTTAACCAGTTAAAGGTTAATCCAAAGGTTAAACCTGTGAACAGTTTTGATTCTATGTTTTAACCAGTTAAATGTTAATCCAAAGGTAAAACCTGTGAACAGTTTTGATTCTATGGTTTAACCAGTTAAAGGTTAATCCAAAGGTAAAACCTGTGAACAGTCTTGATTCTAAATTCAAACCTGTGAACATAAGACAAAATCTGTGGACAGTATCTTAATGTTAAATCTGTAAACAGTCTTGATCTTAAAATTAAACCAGCAGAAATTAGGCGTGTTGTGTCGTCCTGGATCAGCCTGTGCAGTGCGCACTGGCTAATCCAGTTTGATTCTTAGCCTAATCCAGTTTGATTCTTAGACTAAGGTTTAACCTGGGAACAAAGTGGTTTTTTATACCTTTGTTGACTTGAAACTTGAAGCACACCTATGTATGTATTCTCTGACTAAAATCTCACATGTATGAGTTGTGTTCTCTTCCAGCGTGCAGCAATGGAATGTTTGGCAACAACTGTGAGCAGACGTGTGGACACTGCAATGTGGGGGTATGTTCCCCATACGATGGCTCCTGTCAGGGAGGGTGTAAACCAGGCTACGGGGGACATTTCTGCAAGCAGCGTGAGTGAGATTTACTTGAATTAAATATTATGTAACAGCAGTTACTTCAGTACTGCTGTACCTTACTTCGACAAGGATATGTAACACACGTGTACAATGATAATTGATTTAGTAGTAGTATTGCCTTTAATTAAGTTATTGAGACTATTTTTGCATTGTTTTGCATTACATTTTCTTCGTCCAAGTTTTTGAGACATCTCAATGCAGATGTGCATAGCAGTACTAAATTTTTTTATCCGAATCCAGTGGTTTCTTTTCTGTCATTATGAATAGTCTAATAAAGCTCTTGATTTAGAATGTTTGTTTTTGTAAATACTATGTACACATGTAATTCATTATTTATTAATGACACCACCTTAATATCATAGATTGATCACCACATCCACAACCATCCTATGGACTGGCTAGAAATTGAGCCTAGAGCCAGTAAAATGGCAAGCATGGATATAGATTTTGTAAACTGACTACTGTGTATTCATGTATTAGAATGACTGTTCTGGTTGTATTGTTGACAGGCTGCAGTACTGGTTACTATGGTTACCAGTGTGAAAGGCAGTGCCCGTACTGCCACAACAAGGGTCCCTGTCACCCGGAAACTGGCGAGTGTGAGGAGGGATGTATGCCAGGCTTTATGGGGCAGAGGTGCGATGTGGGTAAGTTCAGATCTTGGTATTTTCAGGTTTTGGGCTGATTATTATTAGTGATTTTTTTGCATTATGTAGTTTGTCTCATTTTATCATTAGTCTTTTCTTGTTTGTAGCGCTGTTCGTCTAGGATCTATGATTCAATATCCATTCACACTATTCAAATATAAGTTTTCTTATATCAAATTCAGGTTAATAAGGTACTGAATCATTATCATGCAAAAACCTGCATACATTTTATTTGTTTGTAATTTTTAGATTCGCAATTGAAAATGTTTGTTGATATCAACATGACATGAATAATAAATATTTTTACCTGTGCCCTTTTTATGCCCCTGGCATTTTGATGCGGGAGGCATATAGTGATCGTCCTGTCCTTCCTTCCATCCGTGACAAGGTTAAGTAGATTTTACCGTTTCTTCTAGCACCAACACCGCTTACTACAACACATTGATACTGACCATTTCCCTACCCACCAACATCACCCAACCCCACTTTGACCTTGACCTAAATTGGACTTCTAATGATTCAAAAGTGCCATTTTTTCGTCAACTAGATTTTACCGTTTCGCCTAGCACCAGCACCGCTTACTACAACACTTGGATATTTACACAGTTGTTACTTATGATGTTCCCAATGCACCCATATCACCCAACCTCACCTTGACCTTGACCTAATTTGCACTTAGATTAATTCAAAATGGCTGTTTCTTGGTGAACTAGATTTTACCATTTTGTCTAGCACCTACACGCTTGCTACAACACTTGGATACTTACACAGTTGTTGCTTATGACCATCCCAAATCCACCCATATCACCCAACCTCACTTTGACCTTGACCTTCAACTAATTTAGACTTATAATAAATCAAAAGTGCCATTTCTTGGTTAACTAGATTTTACCGTTTCGTCTAGCACCAACACCGCTTACTACAACACTTGGATATTAACACAGTTTTTACTTATGACCGTTCCCTATCCACCCATATCACACAGCCTCACTTTGACCTGGACCTTGACCTAATTTGGACTAGAAATGGGCTATCCAGCACCAACCGGGGCATGTGTTTTTATCAAACACAGAATCTTGTTGTTGTTTTTTTAACCGTCCTTACTTAATTAAACCAGTCATTAATTTTAGCTTTTGTTTAATCAAAGTTTTAAAACATTGTTGTAAATATAAGAAAAGGTTGGTCAAAACTGTAGAAGTGCACTTTAGCGACCATCTTGTGTATTTTCAGAGTGTCTGGACGGCACCTTTGGTCCTAACTGCACTGGTATTTGCGGCCATTGTATGTACGGGAAGCCATGTGACAGATACTCGGGCCACTGTATCCTGGGGTGCTCGGATGGCTACACCGGGGAAAGGTGTCTTGCAGGTAAGTCACTAGGGTTATAAAATTGTAAAAGTGTTTTTAATCTGTAATAAATCAGAATATTCCTCCTTTATGCTACTGCAATAATATGCTAAGTAGTCCGATGAAGTTCAAAAGGGGCAAAAATCAACAACACATTCAAATGATTTACAGTGGTACTTGGGTGGTCAGAAGTACATGTTAATTGTTTGTTAGTTTGGATTTTTGGTTGAATATTTGTGCAATGTAAATTTATATATAAAGTAGGCGTGTTTTGGGAAAACCGGGCCTAATTCATGTGCGCACAGGCTAATCTGGGACAACACTTTTTGCATACAGTGAATTTATGTTCAGAACAGACTTACTGTAAACAGAAAGTACAATAACAGTGGAAAGTGTCGTCCCAGATCAGGCTGTGCGTACTTTCCCATGACATGCCTCAAATGTATAAATAAATTGTTTCAGCAAGTTTTTAAAGTTATCACCTTAATTTAAATGTTATTCTGTTTGTCTGATTAAAGTTAAATTTTCTAGCTTTGCTGACCGTTTTTCTGAATGTTCTTTGGAACATTTATGCATACAGTGATGAGAAGCCATGTGATATGCTAACAGTATGCATGTATTCTTGTCTGTTACAGTTGTGGTCAAATGCATGTATTCTTGTCTGTTACAGTTGTGGTCAAATGCATGTATTCTTGTCTGTTACAGTTGTGGTCAAGGTGGAGGAAGGCAACATGATGGGAGGAGTGTTAGGAGGGTCTATAGCAGGCATCGTTGTCATGGCGATGGTCATCGGCTTCATCTTGTACAGGTACTGGGAGCGAGAAATCGTACATTTTGCATATAACCTTTCAAATTAATATGGGGCCTGACGTAGGAAAACTGGGCTTAATGCATGTATGTAAAGTGTCGTCCCGGATAAGTGTGTGCAGTCCGCACAGGCTAAACCAGGACTGCACTTTCCCTCTGCAGTGGGTTTATGTTTAGAAGAGACTTCCTTGAAACAGAAAATACCATAAAAGCGGAAAGTGCTGTCCTGGATTAACCTGTGCAGAGTTCACAGGTTAATCCGGGATGACACTTTACGCACATGGATTAAGCCCGGGTTTCCCAAGACACACCTTATATCCTTTTTGCAGAAATAGTTGTCATTTTGTTAAAATGAGAACATGTGTCTTATTTTGAAATGAGTTCAGTAGCTTTACATAGCGTTACGGAAATATTCATAAGTATATTTGTATATAATACACTGAAAATAAACAGAAACAAACATTTTGTCTGATCAGGATATTATCAGCAATCATCATCATCATTGTCAGTATAAATTTACTGAGGTTGCAGTAGTAAACATGTTAAAGTTGAATGTATTCAAAACTTTAACATTACTTACCTTAAAATCTCTATGTTTTCGGACACAATAATAAAACAATTTTGTGTCCGAAAATTTGGATTAACACACATATTCCCAAATTACAGGTGTCTGAAACTTTATCGACTCCATTACAATATAGCAATTACGTTCGGATTTGTCAGGTGCATAAAGTTTTTTGCAGAATATACATGGATAGTATCGATTAATGATTGCGTGTGCTTGTTAAATACTATATACACCAAATCGGTAAACCCATTATTCATGGCACATGGCTCTTTATCCAATAACGATAATGTTACGGTCCACCGCCACCACTCATTCATCTGCCAGGTTTTATGACCCTCATCCGGGTGTAAAAACACATGTGCGATGTGTCACCGGATTAACGCAAACAGGTTAGAATTCTGCTAAAATACCAATATCATATAAAATGTCAGAAAATTTAGATTCATTAATTATGGGTTAAAATCAGGATGTTCGAAAATATATAGTGACAAAAACTTATTATTTTGGCTAAAAAAGAGGGTATCCGAAAATTTATAGTGTCAGAAAATATAGAGCTTTTACGGTACATGTACTGTTCTCTCTCTATTATCACAGTCGTAGTGGCAGTTTTATTATAGAAATGGTTTCTGCCTTGTGATCAGTATATCCCGAGTTACTCACTGATTGTTTTAGATATCTTTCTCTTCGCCACCAAGAACAGGTTCTACCCAGTAAACAGACTTGAAATTGTCGGAAAAAGCCACAGGCTTTTGACACAGTCAAGCTTAAATAAATAGGTTCCAACTAACCTAAATTAGCAACTTTGGACTTCATTTCAGACGTCGTAGATTTAGCAGGACGCTGGAGGTAACGTCCAAGTCAGCTGATCGTAAGTTTGGTACAAAGGAGACGACACTGGATAGTGTGAGAGAGACAGATCTTCTGCTGCGGTCAACGTCAGTAGATAGTGAGTATTCTTTGGTTTCTATGGCAACAGGGTAACAAATGTTCTTTAAGTAGAAAAAACTAGCAGTAACAGCTTCTGGTTTCAGCATTCTGTTGTCAAACTTGATCTACTTTTTGATTGGTTCTGAGTTTTTACACACAGTGCATAGATCTTAACACCATTGTTCTTAGATTAATTTTGGAAAATATGTTTTAGATTTTGAAATGTGTTTTGAAGTTTCTCTATAGAGTATAGTTAACCATATTGGAGGTCTGTATTGGAGCTTGATGGGCAGTCACATAGCTGTTTTTGTATTACAGTACACTCCAAGCCAACATGTAAGTGGGGTAAGCTATATGGGCTCTCTCTGTCAAACGCGTGTATCTCTGCCCAAGTGGCAATGCTTGTCCGTCCATTGACATAAATACTTCACTTCTACTTACCAAGCTGTGTTCACTGATTCACTACCCAGACCATGGTGTCATAGCCATCAGATTATCATGAGCACTAATAAGATTCTGATTTTGGACGGCTGACTTAAAGCCACTTAATCTGTGATTGTCATTGAATGTAAAGCTCCTATCTTCAAGGCATCACAATACCAAGTATGCAATATTGCCTATATAATATATATCTAAAATATTAACATATAGACTTCAATATAAAATTTGAGGCATGGTGTGGGAAACCCGGGCTTAATGCATGTGCGTAAAGTGTCGTCCCGGATTAGCCTGTGCAGACTTTCCACTTTTATAGTATTTTCTGTTTCAAGGAAGTCTCTTCTAAACATAAATCCACTGTAGGCGGAAAGTGCCTCCCTGGATTAGCCTTTGCGGACTGTACAGGCTGATCCAGGACGCCACTTTACGTACATGCATTCAGCCCAGTTTTCCCACGATACGCCTCATATGTAACATATTTTACTAAATTTATGGTGATAGCTTCTACATGTAACACTAGCAGTGATTTTCTATTTCTTTTTATTGCATGGATATTTGTCTGGCATATTTCAAAGTCCCTGGATGTCTTATCAAATTATATAGGCTACAAGGCCTTCCCCACGCCATTTTAGCGCCCGGGCTTTTAATTTTAAATTGAACATATCCGGGGTGCCTAAAATTGGTGTTGCGGCAAGTTGCGCCGTTAAACATCGCCCGGGGCATGTGTATTTTATCAATTAATTAGCTGTGTTGACTGCAGCAGACCGACAATTCCTGCTGTGAAAGCTAATCTCTTACGTCACAATGACCATTTTTCACTCGAGAAACATGTACACCCACTCACTCGAGTCATTGAATGATCAAAGCGAGTGTCACTTCGCTGAAAATTTTAACTATTTATTTCAAAGCCGCAATCAATCACTGTGAAGCATCGCCCTGTAGGCGGAGTTTCATCACGCAGTAAAATCAGTGTAAGCCAATAGAAACGCTCAGTTTATATTCACTTTGAAATAACGTTATGATTGACCAACAAAAGACATGTATCCACACAAAGTAACCTTATACACGCGTTAATGCGTATTATCGATTATAAAAAGATTGCTCACCCATTTTTTATTTTATAACGTCCACACTTATTTATTTGAAGAACACAATGTAGAAAATGGTCAAAACAAAGAAGGAGTGATATTCACATTGAACAATCTATGCAGATTGGGGAATATGATCATACTATACAAGACATTGAGATGGGTGGTGTTAACAGAATGGACCAGCACTTCAGCACTCTAATGAACCATTGGACCTGTTGGCATTCTGACACAGCATATGCAAAATATACCCATACCTTATGAGGTATTCACAAAGAGCTACTGCTGGAAGCCCCGTGGAAACCAGCACCATTGAACCAAGAGTGCCAGATGCGCTCAGATGTGACAGAGTCAACCATTGTATTGTTCCAGAGCCAACGCAAAGTGTATGTCAGCATTTTAAAGGGACAGAAAAAATATAAGCATTTGTGCAAAGTGTCAAGTTGGACTTTATGAAAAGTGCATTGCAGCATTTCACTTTCGCTGATGTGTAAGCAGGACACAATAATTTGATATTTCAGGCAAACAACATGCTGAAATGTATGCTTATGTAATTAGACTTTATAGTACATACATTAAACATTATATAATAATTGAATGACAACATAATCATAGTGAAACATTGATAAACTGTTGGTATCGGTTATGTGAACAGAAGATATGATAAGCTTCAGTCACATTCATGCATTTAATTATGTTTCGTATAACACTACCCACTCCTTCCTAGCATCCCATTCTTGGGATGGGACAATAAATGATCAAAATTCACTTATTGTTTGTCTGTTTTTTTTTCATAAAAAGATTTCTAAATTCCATTGTTATATGCTAAAAGTGATGACTTATTTACTATTAGTGAAGAAATAAAGATTTGGGTATTTTAATGGGTTAACAGAAAAGACGACGGAAGACAGTGATTTCAATTCAGACATTTTGCGTTACAGGTGATTTGTTTAGGAAAATGGAAAATGGATATTTGGACGTTGTTGGATGCATAGTTTAACAACGATAATTTTGTTCTTTGTCTAGACAAATAAGCAAGTATCATGTTAGAATGAGTTATATAGCATAATGTGGCAATATGAAAATCTCCTAATAATAAAGATTCCTAAAAAAATACCTGGATCTGGATCACAAATTCTTATCATTTGTTCAGTAACCGATTTCGAACATTCCTATAAAATTTCATGCAAATATGTTAATAACTTGATGCATAAAGTTTATAACAAGAGACAATCCAGAGCAAGGATATACATAACCAGTTTGGCTGTATTGGCACAGGTAACTAAGGTCAAGACTGAAATGTTCTCTGTGTTTAATATATGGCAAAAATGAATCGGCATTGTTTTTTCATCTGGTTGATTGATTTCAATTTTAATACCTGTGCACATTTTCATTTGTATGATATTTGCCATCTATGCTGTATGATTTGTTGGGTAATAATAAATGCATTATGCAATAAACAGAGCTGCTGGAATATGTGTTGGAGTGATTATTGAAAAACGAGCTGTTGTGCAAAATAGAAAAAAAGTCTCACTAATCAATTAAACATTAGGTACAAGCATATTTTAAAACATCCAGGGACTTCATTGACTTTTACTTATAACTGTTCAGTACTTATTTACATGTTTAGTCATACCACACTAATTCCTGAACATTTTAATGCAAATTGGTTTTTAGTATATTTAATTTTCAATTGTGGCAAAATATTGTAAGCAGTATTATGTAGCTGTATGTATCCGAGGGTACAGTTTTATTTTTACAAATAGATGTTTTAATTATACTGCATTAGATAATAAACCAGGTTTGTATAATTTATATTGGATTACTAATCAGTTAACCTTATGGATCACATTATCAATGTAGTTGTATTGTAACAGTTCAACAAGAGAATGGAATCTTACCAAAGTTTTCAAATTTTCATTATTATTTTGCTATTGTCTGCTTTTGATGTTCTAATGCTTATGTATGTATACAAACAATAATAGCATACATTTTTACATGGTATTTGGATTGTAAAATCAGACATGATATTGTATAATAAACAATACTTCTCTTCAGCATATGATTTTGTGCATATCAAATCAGTTTTATTTGATTGAAGTAAAATCCTAGATTTTAATTATAAACAATGATTTAACAACATATTTATTGTTGGATATGTAAGATTTCACACAAATAGAAAATGTTTATTTGTGAATTCTGAGTTATGTTGCAGAGTGACCTGTGCTTCCACTGTTCATGATATTAAATGACCGTTCGTTGTATTTTCTTTGTAATAAAAATATGTAACACAGTGTTTGCCTCTTATTTTGGTGAAATGATCTTAGGCAGATTTTGGTGTTTAGTAGTCTGCTAAACCTATTTGTCCTTCATTTTAAATGTTAAATTACATATTGAAAATATTGAATTCAGTAACAAGGTTCATTGGGAAATATCCGTAAAAATAAAAATGGTAATTCACTGTTTAAAACAGTGAAAATTACCACTCTGGTAATTTTCACTGTTTTTCACCGGTTCCCGATTTAATACAGTAAATGAAACGATGCCGGACTGAAAGTTGTTAAATGACATCATTATGTTGACGTCATGACGTGACAATTCCCGCAATATTTTCAAATTAAACGCATTTAGATAGCACTTTAACTGTAACAAAATGTCGTAAAAAGCATAAAATAAAAAGAAAATGTGTTGGTTTCGGTAGAATATCGATTTTTTATTTTTTATTCACTTGTGATCAGGGATCATATTATTTTCGGTTTTGCCAGACTGAGACCGATTGGCTTTGAAAAAGACCGATTGAAATGACTGGTATTCGGTCCAACCAGTTTTCTTAAAATTATCCAGTCACGATAAAAATCGTGATAATCCTCTGATTTCAATACACAATTCACACATTTTATGGCTCCACTTCATTGTAGGTGCGGACGCGGGTGGATCAGTGATGCGTGAATGACCCCAGCCATGTCACTATCGATGGATAATTGGAGTGATTTTGCTGTGGCTTGTTGACTGTGCTATATTACTGACACCATTTAGACTCTTATGTCAATCTCAGAGTGTACATCTCTACCATAAAATCATGTCCGTTTACTATAGAGACTGATAATAGCAGCCGCATGTAATCCTCGTGGAAAATGTGCATTTGCTGCATAATAATTTTATGTACTGTGCTGCATTCATAATGATATCAAATATTCATAGTGATTTGAAATCTAACTAAACTTCGTAGTAAAAATATAGTTCAATACAATTCATTTGCTAGTTGGCTTAATTGACGTTCATGACGTCACATAGGTAATTTTAAAGTACCAAAGTGATTATTTTGTATTACATTTTATTTTACTTTTAATTCAGCAAAACTCATATAACAGGCATAGACATTTAAAGTTTATTGAAGATTTAGGAATGCAAACTTTGTAGTTTATAATTAAAATTAAGAATTTCGGACGTACCTTATTTTTCGGATACCCCTTATTTGGATACAGAATGGGCGTTTTTATTGTACTTTTTGAATTGCATTGTCTTTACATTTTTGTGAAATTAAAACTCACAAAAGACAAAGTAATGAACATTTGTTGAAGTCTGACATGCACCACTTTCGGACACACAAAATTCAGATACAACATGAGCATGATCGGGGGACCTCAGGACCGATTGACTTTCTAGAAAAATATGATCCCTGCTCGTGATCATAGAAAATATATATGTGGCGCGTCGTGAGAAAACCGGTCTTAATGCATGTGCGTAAAGTGTCGTCTCGGATTAGCCTGTGCAGTCCGCACAGGCTAAGCCAGGACGGCACTTTCCGCTTTTATGGTATTTTCGTTTTTAAGGAAGTCTCTTCTAAACATAAATCCAGTGTAGGCGGAAAGTGCCGTCCTGGATTAGCCTGTGCGGACTGCACAAGCTAATCCGGGACGACACTTGACGCACATGCATTAAGTCCAGTTTTCCCACAACGCGCCTCAAATTTCTTTGATCACTCGTGAATCAAAATCGATATTCTACTGAAACCAACAAATATCCTCTGTATGTTGTTAAAAAATGATGGAACACCTAAGTGATAATAGAAATGATCTTATATCACTTATAGAATATGCACCATTAGTTGAACTCACTTTGCATACTTACGTTTTCCACGTTTTGCAACTTGTACTAACGTCACAGTTGTGTAATGGATTTTGTATTCTGTATTCTGTATTTATGAGTTGAATCCCACCCCAGGGAACATTAAGAGATCTTTTCGAAAGATCTCTCTCAAGTACTGGTTCTACCCAGGAAAAGTCCCAACAGTGTCCAGGACCCAATCGAAAATACGCTTTCAGGCTTTTAAGGGTCACCCTTGGTCATTTTATTGAAATTTATTGCAGTCCTTCATTTACTATGTTTGTGCCAGACACAAATACAATATTAATCATTATGAGGGCTACATTTTGTATACAAACAGTGATAACATTGCTGGGTCTGTTTAAAATGCCGAGTGTTGGTGAACCCTTGGAGGATGGAAGGGTAGTGACCTCCTCTGACGTGTAGTGTTGGTGAACCCTTGGAGGATGGAAGGGTAGTGACCTCCTCTGACGTGTAGTGTTGGTGAACCCTTGGAGGATGGAAGGGTAGTGACCTCCTCTGACGTGTAGTGCTGGTGAACCCTTGGAGGATGGAAGGGTAGTGACCTCCTCTGACGTGTAGTGTTGGTGAACCCTTGGAGGATGGAAGGGTAGTGACCTCCTCTGACGTGTAGTGTTGGTGAACCCTTGGAGGATGGAAGGGTAGTGACCTCCTCTGACGTGTAGTGTTGGTGAACCCTTGGAGGATGGAAGGGTAGTGACCTCCTCTGACGTGTAGTGCTGGTGAACCCTTGGAGGATGGAAGGGTAGTGACCTCCTCTGACGTGTATTGTTGGTGAACCCTTGGAGGATGGAAGGGTAGTGACCTCCTCTGACGTGTATTGTTGGTGAACCCTTGGAGGATGGAAGGGTAGTGACCTCCTCTGACGTGTTTATGTTGGTGAACCCTTGGAGGATGGAAGGGTAGTGACCTCCTCTGACGTGTAGTGTTGGTGAACCCTTGGAGGATGGAAGAGTAGTGACCTCCTCTGACGTGTATTGTTGGTGAACCCTTGGAGGATGGAAGGGTAGTGACCTCCTCTGACGTGTATTGTTGGTGAACCCTTGGAGGATGGAAGGGTAGTGACCTCCTCTGACGTGTTGCTGAGTGTTGGTGAACCCTTGGAGGATGGAAGGGTAGTGACCTCTGACGTGTAGTGTTGGTGAACCCTTGGAGGATGGAAGGGTAGTGACCTCCTCTGACGTGTAGTGTTGGTGAACCCTTGGAGGATGGAAGGGTGGTGACCTCCTCTGACGTGTTTATGAAGCCTCATGCCTATGTATGGTTTATAAACATTTCTTGTTGACTGGGTTTGCAGGAATGTTTCTAAAATATCATCTTTATGTATGATTAAATTCTGTTGACTGGTTTTACAGATATGATTCTAAAATCTCACCTATGTATGATTCAAATTTTGTTGACTGGTTTTGCAGTTATGATTCTAAAATATCTTTATGTATGATTCAAATTCTGTTGACTGGGTTTGCAGGAATGTTTCTAAATTAACATCTTTATGTATAATTTAAATTCTGTTGACTGGTTTTGCAGATATGATTCTAAAATCTCACCTATGTATGATCCAAATTTAGTTGACTGGTTTTGCAGTTATGATTCTAAAATATCTTTATGTATGATTCAAATTCTGTTGACTGGATTTGCAGGAATGTTTCTAAAATATCTTTATGTATGATTCAAATTCTTTTGACTGGTTTTCAGCTATGATTCTAAAATCTCACCTATGTATGATTCAAATTCTGTTGACTGGTTTTGCAGATTTGATTCTTAAATCTCACCTATGTATGATTCCAATTCTGTTGACTGGTTTTGCAGCTATGATTCTAAAATCTCACCTATGTATGATTCAAATTTTGTTGACTGGTTTTGCAGCTATGATTCTAAAATCTCACCTATGTATGATTCATATTCTGATGACTGATTTTGCTGCAATGATTCTAACATCTCACATGTGTATGATTCAAATTATATTGACTGGTTTTGCAGCTATGATTATAAATTCTCACCTATGTATGATTCAAATTATGTTGCCTGGTTTTGCATCTATGATTCTAAATTCTCATCTATGTATGATTCATATTCTGTTGACTGGTTTTGCAGCTATGATTCTAAAATCTCACCTATGTATGATTCAATTCTGTTGCCTGGTTTTGCAGCAGAGGAAGATGAGGGGGTGGTGGCGGAGGACAGTGTGGACGTCAGCGACTACAATCATGAACCGATCTATGTGAACTTGAACAACCACAGACTTACCAACCCCATACCCGTGGAAAAACTGCAGGCCTTCATTAAAAAGACCCGGGAAACAGACTTTGATGTGATAAAAGGAGAGCACCGGGTTAGTTGCTAAAGGATGTGATATTACATGTAAAATGTTAGCACTTTGTATTGATCGGACTAAAAATTGTTTTCCGTACAATATGAGCCAAGTAAAACGGACATATTTTGTGATTTGTTGAGTTTGGGTGTTTGGGTCAGATGCTTGTGGGCATAGACTAGAATTATGTATTCCACTAAATATCACCTTGAAAGTAATTTGCATCAATTTGCATCTACCATTATGCACTTAATTTCATGCCAGCTATCAGCCACTACTCTGAGTAATTAATGCCCCGCCGCAAAGCGGGAGGGGGATTATAGGAATGCCCTTCGTCCGTCCGTCCTTCCGTCTGTCCGTAACATTTTCATGTCCGCTCCACATCTCCAATACCCTTTGAAGGATTTCATGAAACTTGGCTCAAATGTTTAGGTCATTGAGATGATGTGCAGAAGGCATGAGTCAGTCACGCTGGCTCAAGGTCAAGGTCACACATGAAGGTCAAATATTCGAGCCTCCATTTCGTGTCCGCTCCATATTTCCAATGCCTTTTGAAGGATTTTCATGAAACTTGGCTCAAATGTTTAGGTCATTGAGACGATGTGCAGAAGGCATGGGTCTTTCACGCCAGCTCAAGGTCAAGGTCACACTTGAAGGTTAAATTTTTGAGCCTCCATTTTCTTGTCCGTTTTTCGTTTCCGCTCCATAGCCCCTATACCCTTTGAAGGATTTTCATGAAACTTAACTCAAATGTTTTGCTCATTGAGACCATGTGCAAAAGGCATAAGCCAGTCACGCTATCTCAAGGTCAAGGTCGCACTTGAAGGTCAAATGTTTGAGCCTACATTTTTGTGTCTGCTCCATATCTCCTTTGCCGTTTGAAGGATTTTAATAAAACTTGGCTCAAATGTTTATCACATTGAGGCGATGTGCAGAAGGCATGGAGCAGTCTTGACACCTCAAGGTCAAGGTCACATTTAAAGGTAAAATGTTTGAGCTTCCATTTTTGTGTCAGCTCCATATCTCCTATGCCCTTTAAGGCATTTTCATCAAACTGATTAAGGTCAGTGTGATACTTCAAGTCACCTTTAAAATCTAATGAAGGATCATGGCGGGGGATATAGCTGTCCTTTGGACTGCCTTGTTTCTCATAGATAAAAAATATGCTGAGTAATTTCTGATAGAAAAAAAAAATGCTAAGTAATTTCACATAGATAAAAAATATGCTGAGTAATTTTGTGAATTAAACAAACTAATGAGTGAAATATTTTTTTCACTTAAGCTGTATTGTGTATGTTAAAACGTCTGACTTTTGTAATTAAAGTGATAGAATACAGGATAAATGTAGTTACTTAAAACATTGAGGGGAAGTGCAGTGCATAAGAACCGTTACTCTGCACCTCATACTTTTGGAGTTATTGCCCTTTGTTTATTTTCATACTTAATTTTGTCCGGAGCACAACTCTAAGACTATGAAAGCTATCAACTTAAAACTTCATAGGTAGATAGATCTGACTGAGGAGAAGTGCAGTGCACAAGAACCGTTATTCTGCATCACATACTTTTGGAGTTATTGCCCTTTGTAAATTTGAATACTTATTTGTATGTCGCATTTTTGGTTTTAATTAGTCTTTTCTTTGTAATTAGCCAGAGTGCAGTGCTTTTGAAGATTTCAATAAATCTGTAAAAAAAAAATTGAGCATTAACCTTAAGTGCTTCTTCATTTGGATTCACATTAGCTATGCAGCGTCAGGCGACACATCTGACTCGCGGAGTTCTAGTATTGTAATTTTGTCCCTCTTGTTTTGTCATTTTAGGATTTGCCAACTGGACTTTTGGCCCTGTGTCATACAGCTTTAAAACCAGAAAACAAACCAAAAAATAGATATGCCGATATCATTGCATGTAAGTATACATAATATATGTGAATTTCAGTCTGGAAATGTTTGGCTTTTTAACTCACCTGAGCACACAGTGCTCAAGGGTGAGCTATTGTGGTCAGCTGTGTCCGGCGTCCGGCGTCCATCGCTAACATTTTACTTCAAACAACTTCTTCTCTGAAACCACTAGGTGGATTTTAACCAAACTTGGCAGGAATGTTCCTGTGATGGTCCTTTACCAAATTCCTTCAATTTATTAAAATATATTGAAAACTCTGGTTGTCATGGCAACCAAAATCTTAAAAACTGGAAAACTTTAAAAATCTTCTTGTCAGAAACCACTGGCTGGATTTGAAAATGGTTTTTACAGAAATGCTCCTTGGGTGACCCTCTACCAAATTCCTTAAAGTTATTTTGATTTGTTAAAAAACACAGCCGCTAAAGGGCAGGGCAGTTTTCCTTTTATGGTTATATTGAAATGTTTAAAAATCTTTTTGTCTGAAACCATTGGCTGGATTTTAAAATAATTTCACAGAAATGTTCCTTGGGTGACCCTCTACCGAATTCCTTGAAATTATTTTGATTGGTTAAAAAACATGGCCACCAGGGGGGTGGCCCAGTTTTCCTGGTATAACTATATAGAACATTTTAAAAATCTATTCTGAAAGCATTGGCTGGATTTCAGAATAATTTCACAGAATTGGTCCTTGGGTGACCCTCTACTAAATTCCTTCTAATCATTTTGATTTGTTAAAAAACATGACTGCCAGGAGGCGGGGCAGTTTCCCATATATGGCTATATTGAAAACTTAAAAAATCTTCTAGTCAGAAACCACTGATTTCAAAATAATTTCACAAAAATGCTCCTTGGGTGACCCTCTACTAAATTCCTTCAAATCATTTTGATGCGTTAAAAAACATGGCTGCCAGGAGGCGGGGCATTTTTCCTTATATGGCTATATTTAAAACTTCTAAAATCTTATAGTCTGAAATCACTGGCTGGATTTCAAAGTAATTTCACAGAAATGTTCCTTGGGTGACCCTCTACCAAACTCCTTGAAATCATTTTGATTTGTTAAAAAAACATGGCTGCCAGGGGGCGGGGCAGTGTTCCTTATATGGCTATACTGAAAACTTAAAAAATCTTCTTGTCTGAAACCACTGGTAAAAAGATTTATTCACAACTTATGTGTTTATTACAAGCAATGAAAATCTAGATTTTAAAGAGAAAAGTTGTTACAAAAATTATGCAGTTAGTTAGGTGTTAGCTTTTCCTGACACTGAACAAAAAAGTAAGGGCATGATTTTATTTGTCGTCAGTTTGATGTCGGAAAAACATGTTTTACATAATACAGTTTTTACAAGATACCTTTGATGACAATCACTGTAGTCCTAACTTTCTGATTAGCTGATCACATTGTCAAGAAAATCTGGTTATCAGTCAGTTGGCACTCTTCTAGTGACTGTATGTGATTGTTTTTTACTTGCTATTGTTCATAGATATACATGTATCATGATGTATAAGAATTTCTTGATTAGCTAATAATTTTGTACTTTTATAGTATTTATCTTTATATTATATAGGGCATGCATTTATGTCTATGGTTCTGTTGTTTTTGTACTTTTGGTGAAAGAAAATAAGCATAACAAACAAAATTGGTCAGGTCAGACATGGAGTAGCTTTTCCAGAAATATAAAATGAACACATTTACAAGAGTTTCAATTTTTCACAATCTGGTGTAGTGTGGTGATATGTGTGTCATTATAAAGGGTAGCTAAATCCAGATGGACTTACAGTGAATATTGACCGGCATTTCATTTGGACAGTGTTTCAGATCCACCAAAACCTTACCAGCCTCCCAGGTACCTATAGTCATTATCTAGTAACGTGTTTAAACAGAAACACCCTGGCCTTAAAGTAGGGATGCCAGATTGTAATAGGTCGCCAAGGGTTTCGGGGAATCTGATATTAATTAGTACCAAAGTTAATTAGTTTTTTAGCCACATCTGCTTGACAATAATTGTAGAAGATACTTGTGAAAAGAACTTGAAATGCTACTTGCGTGCAGCAACTTAAAATACAGAAAATGTTACTAGTACGAAAAAAAACATTATATTTACTCGGTATGCAGTAATTATATTATGGACATATTTGAATTAATGTTTTCAATATTTCAATATTCACATTGTGATTATTGCTGTTTGACATAGTTTATAATAATTTCTGATAAAATATATATACCTGCTTTAAATTCAATAATGTAAAAACCTGATTAAAATGTATTAACTGCATTATACACACTGAAAGGTTTGTACTATAATTAAGCAATTTATTACAATGACCAAATTTTATTCATAAAAATCAAACATTGTGTAATGCTTTTTGATTTAACTCGGTCTATGAGACTGATACTGTAGGAAAAGTGATTTTGTTGGAGTGGATGACTGTCCATGCATCTCTCCCTGTTTGTTCATCTATCTGTCAAGAGTTTGTGCCTCTTCTTAAACACTTGAAGAGTTTGCTGGATTCTCAACCAACTGTTTACCACACTGAAATAAAATGCAGATCTAACGATACTCAATTCCTAGAGGTAAGATCAGATTTAAACCTAAGACTTAAAGGTCAGTGGTTGTATGAAGGTCAGTAATGTATTTTGAGTCCGTTCTCAGCCGTTACATAGATTCTCAAATAAATTGGCACATGTGCTCTCTCAACGTGCACAGCACATGATTCCGTGACCTTCACTGAAGGTTGAGATTGAAGTGTGTGTGTGCTAAGTGCTCAAAGGTCACTGTCATTAAGGTTGAGATTGAAGCATGTGTGTGCTAAGTGCTAAACGGTCACTGTCATTGAGGTTGAGATTGAAGCGTGTGTGTGCTAAGTGCTAAACGGTCACTGTCATTGAGGTTGAGATTGAAGCGTGTGTGTGCTAAGTGCTAAACGGTCACTGTCATTGAGGTTGAGATTGAAGCGTGTGTGTGCTAAGTGCTAAACGGTCACTGTCATTGAGGTTGAGATTGAAGCGTGTGTGTGCTAAGTGCTAAACGGTCACTGTCATTGAGGTTGAGATTGAAGCGTGTGTGTGCTAAACGGTCACTGTCATTGAGGTTGAGATTGAAGCGTGTGTGTGCTAAGTGCTCAAAGGTCACTGTCATTGAGGTTGAGATTGAAGCGTGTGTGTGTGCTAAGTGCTAAACGGTCACTGTCATTGAGGTTGAGATTGAAGCGTGTGTGTGCTAAGTGCTAAACAGTCACTGTCATTGAAGTTGAGATTGAACCATGTGTGTGCTAAGTGCTAACCGGTCACTGTCATTGAGGTTGAGATTGAACTGTGTGTGTGCTAAGTGCTAAACGGTCACTGTCATTGAGGTTGAGATTGAACCGTGTGTGTGCTACTGTCATTGCAATCTCATGGCCAATTACCGGTATTTCCAGTTAAGCATGGATTTTCAAATTGCCTAGCTCTTATGTACAACAGCTTAAAATGAAGTACAGAACTAAAAGTGCATTGACCTTCAATGAAAGTTAAGGTTTCACTTTGAGCTTAAAATTCTTCGAAACTCCATCAGCTCAGCTCTTTGTCTGAAATAACATGACACAAATGGGGACCACACAAATGTTATTTCTATAGTGCATGGTTCAGTGACCTTGACCTTAAGGCTTCAAGACAAATATCGTAAAAGCCCTATGGTATCCCCAAACCCTGTGTGGTTTCTTGAAAAGAAAGGCGGACATCTTTGTATCTATGTCGTAATTTATTTTACTGCTATTAATGATTAAAAAATTATTTGCCTGTAACAACCATATAATGTACACCCATCAAAAAGCAATGTGACAAAAGGAAGTTCAGAAATGAAAGCGTTTGTCAGTTTGTTGAACTTATTTATTTTATATACGTTCATACATACTTTGATTTTGTATTTATTAGACTAGTGATAGTGAATTGTGTTTTCCCTCTCATTCTTTGTATCTGTTTAGCGTATGGCATGCCTGCTTTAAGACTGATTCGTGTTTGCATGGTTCGATCATCTATAACTCATCCATGTTAACATCACATCATTTAGAACAACAGATGCAACATAGTGTAGTTGTAACCAAGTTTCTGGTTAACGTATTGGACATTTTGCATGAAAATAATTTATTGTATTTATCTTAGCTGCTAATACATGTACATTTAGTTTTATACCACCAACTCTTTATTGTTTGTATAACTGTCCACATTTTGGCAGAATTGCAATCATTTGTTGGAAATAATTCATATCATTGAAAGTTGTGAAACTAACACATCTCATTTCTCAATTTTGGGGATT
This sequence comes from Congeria kusceri, assembly GCA_027627225.1. Taxonomy (NCBI): domain Eukaryota; kingdom Metazoa; phylum Mollusca; class Bivalvia; order Myida; family Dreissenidae; genus Congeria; species Congeria kusceri. The sequence continues at coordinate 26,238,746 of CM051032.1, read as the reverse complement.
GGCCATACATAACAAATGCATCTCGTCAACGAATCTGAAATCGATTTTCACTGAGACTAATTGGTGATGATTGCTTTTGTTTTGTGTGTGTTTGAGGACAGGAAGGTTTGAAATGTAAAAATGAGGCGCGTCGTGGGAAAAAGGGGCTTAATGCATGTGCATAAAGTGTCGTCCCGGATTAGCCTGTGCGGTCTGCCTAGGCTAATCCGGAACAACACTTTCCGGATAGAGTGTATGTATGTTTAGAAGAGACTTCCTTTAAACAGAAAATACCATAAAAGCGGCAAGTGCCATCCTGGATAAGCCTATGCGGCACTTTACGCACGTGTATTAAGCCGGGTTTTCCCACGACAGGCCTCAAATGTTTTATAAATACTGTTATATTGTTGTGACATGAAAATATGAGCGATATGTCAATATATTGGCTTGTTTACATGTAGCAGTTTTGCTGCCATGTTACCTGTAACCAAGTTAGGTGGCTGTAAGAATTGTTATGTCTCTTTTTGAGTATAAAATACATTTTGTACATGAATGATTTATACAAAGGGAAAAAAGCCAAAACTTCCATGTTTGTATATTTAAGTTAAAACATTCATGACGTGTTGACTTGCAAACTTCATCAGTTGGATAAGCACCATAATGAACTTTTCAGTGGCATGTTTGCATATCGTCTGTCAAATCAAATGCTACTTAAAACATAATACAATGCATAGTGCATCGTTAGCAGCGTACCAAAACTTTCAGTGGCATGTTTCTATATTTTTAGTTCAAACACTGTGCATTCAACTGAATGCTCCTCACAATCAGTGTATAAGGCATCTGTCTGCAACATGTTTCTGTACTTTAGACACTGTTTATACATTGAATGCTCCTCAAAAGCTATGCAGACTGCATCTCTTAGTGGCATGTTTTCTCGATTGCAGATGACCACTCAAGGGTTGTCCTCACCCCTCTCTCCCACGATCCACACTCGGACTATGTGAATGCAAACTACCTGGATGTGAGTTGGACCGTGACTATCTCCGCATGTTATAGGCCAGGAGGCCGTTTTATCAACGGGTCGTAGGGCGGTCGTACTTAAGATTCGGTCGTACGACAGTCGTACGACCCGTGGACCGTTTTATCAACACAATCGCAGCTACGACGTCGTAAGATTTTGCTAAAATTTAAAACAATCAAATAGTACCTGTGCCATCAGGAAACAGTGTATTTTGGCTGATGAACCCATCAAGCACCGATCATATATAAGTAATCAGGGTGCATTGCTGGAAAAATTAGATTCTACAGTTTACATCCACTTGAAGGTTGAATGTTGGCTTGTTGCTGCTTGTATATGATTCGAAAATCCAAATTAATCCATCGTTCGTAACACAACACAACAAAGATATGATAAGCGATTTTCATACATCCACAAAAATTAATAGATATAGAATTCATTTCATAAAATTAAAACATAACCTGAAAGGTTATCATAAATGTACACATTGTCATCAAAATGACATCACAGAATGAAGATGACGTGTTTGTCTTTCAAAATCATCCACAGTGGCGTAGCTACAGTACATAAATGGACATACCCTTTTACAGTATAACTTTTATTTCAGAATAAAAATATATTCTCCAAAATGTAATATTGTCAATTGTATTATTCTAAAACATTGTAACTTTCATCATTGAAAAGAAAATAATAATTATATACTGTATAGATTACCATTCGTAATCAAACTATGGTCAGCTACATTAGTGTAAACTCTGTTGCGTCATACAGTTGGTCGCTTCTAAGAATTGTTGACTGAAAATATTTTACAATGACATTTTAAAGAAGATTAATAGATCGACACGTTCAATGTTATAAATGGTAACACAGAAAATTGATGTGCATTAACGCGGTAACAGGGAAAATTATAATTATTTTCATATAATTATTAAAACTCGATTTTGTCTTTATATATCTAGCTAGTTCTGCAGTAATTATTAGACGGGTTTAATTCTACTATCAGTTTAAACTTTAATCATTAAAACAATCTCGGAACTAGATCTAATCAGATTTCAAATGTTAACAGAATCGGAAAAAAACGTCATGACGTTCAGACTGGTTTCACGTTTTCACGTCGTAAGAGCACGAATAATCTTAGCTGCGACCGGACACTTACGATCACCTTCATAAAACGGTTGTACGCTGGTCGCAAGTTAGGTCGTAAACCCCGGACTTAATATAAGATCAGTTTAAGATACGATCTGTTGATAAAACGGCCTCCAGGGCCTGTATTCACAAAGCTCTTAGGGAAAACTTAAGAAAATGTCTTAAATGTATAAAATTCCTTACCACTGTGGCGGTGTCAAGTATAGGTCTTTTAACATTCAAATGTTTTAATCTAGTAATTATTGCTTAGATGTTTAGTATTCTACCCATTTGTAAACAGATATCATTGGATTTCAAATAGAAAATTTGATCTGAGATTTCACTTAAGTACAACTTAAGTTAAGATTTCCTTAAGGAGCTTTGTGAATACCAGAAAGATTATGCTTATTTTGTGTTTCTTATCTTGTAAAAAAACTCGTATGATTTCAGTGCCCATACTCATAAAGCTTCCCCCCCCCCCAAAAAAAAAATAATCAGGCATAAAGTAAAATAATAAAATTTCTTACTTTTTACTTCTAGAGTGTGATAGAAAAGCATGCTTGAAAATGACAGTGATGGTTTTGTACACTATATATTTTGTTTTGGTTTTAAGGGTTACAACGGTAATAAGGCCTATATAGCGTCACAAGGTAAGTAACTGATAATTTTACTCAATTTTTCTTTTTCTTCATTGTTCAGTACTAGCAATATAAAAGGTTCTTAGGATCATTTGTAAGTTTTGCTCGTTGGTCATCCCAGTTCTGTATACAGAGAGAACACTAAGTAAGTTCTGAATAAACATAAGTTAATCTAGCAAGGCTTAGAAAACCTGAATCAATAGACTTGGCTCATCAGTTCTGTCTTTATTTTCACAATAAACCAAAGATAACTTACTGAATATCAGAAAAAACATACAATGTCATCGAGAAACTAAAATGACTTCATTAGACTGTTTTTATTATCCTATAGTTTTGCAATAAAGCAAATATTCAAAAGTGGTTTATTTCATAAATACATGCACATTGGTGGGATAATATTCATTTTAGTTACTGTTTAGTTTGCCTTTCCAGGCCCTAACAAAGCTATGATTGCTGACTTCTGGCGGATGATATGGCAGGAGAAAGTCGTGAAAGTTGTCATGTTGACAAACCTACTAGAAAACCACAAGGTTAGGCAAATCACTTAATTGTGTATAAAGTGTGTCTTTTGCAGTGACGTTGCTATTTCGAGAAGCATAGTATATCGGGTGAATGTTTTGGTACCATTAATAATTCTCTGTGACTTTGATTTTCGTCTTTCAAAAGGCTGCATTTCTTTTGCTTTAAAATTATACACAACCAACTCATCTTGTACAAATTTCGGGTACACTATACCAGCATATTAGTCTATAATATTATAATTTAAAATTTTGACCAATGATGTTTGCCTTTTGGTCATTCAATTATAATGAAGTAAATTGTTGCATATTCTCCTTGTCGATGCGTGCTCGGGGACAAACTGGGCAATTAGGACTATTGATTTTGTCATCCTTGTCTTTGTGACTTTAATTTTGCCTTCTTTGTCCATAGAAAAAGTGTGAGCAGTACTGGCCTGTGGAGGGCAGCCAGACGTACGGAGAGGTGACAGTTGAGAGTCTTGAGACTGCAGAGTACACAGACTACATCATCCGCACCTTCACAATCTCTGTGGTAAGTGGAAAAGGGCCAGAAAAAGATTCAGAGCCAAATAGCAGGTTGCTGCTCCCAGCTCCCTTTTTCCCCATCCGCTCTCCACGTATTAATAGAGACCATGTTAAAAATCCTTATAAGTACTAAAGTGATACAAACCCTGAATTTACCAAATTATTTGATTGTTTGGTCTTTCCCTCTTGATCCTGTTAGGCAGCAACCTGACTGGTCCTAGATCTATCCCAACCTGACTGGTCCTAGATCTATCCCAACCTGACTGGTCCTAGATCTATCCCAACCTGACTGGTCCTAGATCTATCCCAATTAGGAGGAAATCTGTTTCCTCTAATCATAAAACTTGATTTTAGCTTTGTGGTTTTGCTGTGTATTACAAAATTTTGATGTGAGCAGTGTTGACTTGTAGTGGAGAATGTTCAAATCTAAAAATACTGGTATATAGAATTTTCCATATTTCACTGTATTTCACTCTATCAATCAGGTAGTCACTTTTTAATGCAAACCTTGCATTCAGAATTGCATGATTACAGGCCAAGATGAGTCGCATTATCAAGCAGTTCCACTTCCTGTCCTGGACGGACCACGGTGCTCCGACATACCCCACCACCCTGTTGAACTTCCGTCGCAAGGTGCAGCAGTTCAACCCCGACAGTGTGGCCCCAATCTTGATACACTGCAGGTATGGTAATCAATAGTAGATCAGTAACTGGTTAACCAGCTTTGGTTTTTGTGCAGTTAACCAGACATTAATTGAGGCGCATCGTGGGAAAACCAGTCTTAATGCATGTGCGAAAAGTGTCATCCCGGATTAGCCTGTGCAGTCCGCACAGTCTAATCTGGGATGGCACTTTCCGCTTTTATGGTATTTTCTGTTTCAATGAAGTGTCTTCTAACCATTAATCCACTTAAGGCAGAAAGTGTCATCCCGGATTAGCCTGTGCGGACTGCACAGGCTAATCCGGGATGACACTTTACGCACATGCATTAAGTCTGGTTTTCCCACGAGGCGCCACAGTTATACTTTGGAACTTGAAATAATGATGTAAATGTTAAATTGGGCATTTTCATCCACACACCTTTGTTAATTTTGATTGCCTTTGCTTAAAAATATAACCAAATCTATATGAGGCGCCTCGTGGGAAAACCAGGCTTAATGCATGTGCGTAAAGTGTCGTCCCAGATTAGCCTGTGCAGTCCGCGCAGACTATTCCGGGACGGCACTTTCCGCTTTTATGGTATTTTTTGTTTCTATGAAGTGTCTTCTAACCATAAATCCACTTTAGGCGGAGTGTCGTCCCAGATTAGCCTGTGCGGACTGCACAGGCTAATCCGGGATGACACTTTACGCACATGCATTAAGTCCAGTTTTCCCACGACGCGCCTCATATATTCATTATACAACAAGGAAATCAACTGAAAATAAGAAAGCTTAGATTTGTTAGCAAAAACATTATTGTTTATCTGCAACACACTATACAGGCTTATGTTTCTCATTTTTTAAGTTCTTTGTCTTTCAGTAAAACAAGTTTTTTTGTTACAAAATATAGCAAATACATATTAATCAAGAAGAAGGGTTGATAGAAGTCTTGTGTTTATGTCATAACTAGTCAATGAAAGTCATTGGTTTAGATTAAATAAATATGTACCATTTTTGCGGCAGTGCGGGTATCGGGCGCAGTGGCACATACATTGCGGTGGACTACCTATTGAACCAGGCCTGGGCCGAGGGTGTGGTCGACCTACTGAAATGTGCTCAGCTGATGAGGTCAAACAGGGTCAACATGATCCAGACATGGGTACATTGATATTCAGAGGATTTTTTGTGTGGCCTGAAAAGGCGACATATAGGGGTTACTTTGGTGACGGCATCGTCCCCTTTAGTTTGTGCAGACAATAACTTTGGAAGTTTTTGTGCAATCATTATGAAACTTTAGGGAAGTGTCAATAGGCATAAAAGGAAGGTAAAGTTCCATTTTGGGCATAATTGCTTTTATCGTACTTGAGTTATGCCCCGCCAGGCTAACATCCGACACGCGGAGTTCTAGTTTATATTATTCATTTTTACTTGCCCTGATAGCATACAAATAACTGTCTTTATAGCTTAAGTTGTTGCTCTTTTGTATTTAAAAACAAAATCGGGACCACTCTTTATAAGTTTAAAGCAAAAATTGAGTATCTTTCAATAACGGTAATGTCCTTCTAAAATATACTGTCATAATTGTTTACCCAATGAAAATCTGTTTTAATACATTGTAGCTTTATTTGTTGTCACAGTTACTGTTTGAAGGAAGGGACCCTTTAATGTATTTTTCTGAAAATGATGCAGAGAAATATCTTGTAAAAATGTTTTATTTGCGATCAGACCATAATTTTCCATTTATTTCCTATCCCTGCAGCAACAGTACAGTTTTGTGTATGATGCCGTGCTGGACGCGCTTATGTCAGGGGAGACAACCATTCCAAACTCGCTGTTTCCTGAGAGGTACGAGGACTTGTGCACCCTGAAACCCGAGGCCAACAGTACGCCCCTTGAGGAACAGTTTGAAGTAAGAGTTTTAGGGCATGTTTCTAAGTACTTCCATTGACAGGTTTCAATTAAATTGTTTCATAGGTTACTTATTATAACTTTAGCAGAAACAAAAACTATAAATAAAATAATTTTATGATTGTTATCCATAAATAACCTTATAAAAATTAAGTGTAAAACGTTTATTAAAAGTTATGTGGCCGAGCTGGGGCTCGAACTCACGATCCCTGGATTGTGACAGTCCAGCGCTCCGCCAACTGAGCTAGCCGGGCTGACCCCATTGGTAATGACTTCTACATTTTCCACATTCTAACCTTTTCATTGTTCAGACGCTACAAAGCCTGACTGCAGTGCTGGACGGAGATGAATGCGGGGCTGCCCAGGAGTCACTGAACTTGCCGAAATCCAGATTCAGCTATATCCTGCCTGGTGAGATGGGATTCAGTTATCATGATCATTACTAGGTTATTGCTATGAGTCTTGGTAACAGAAGAAATCGGCCAGTTATATCAAGTTTATTCATTTGAAAGCTCGAACATCTTTTGTACATGTATATTGTTTTGTTTTTGTCTAGCAGTTTTAAAAAGACGTTGTTGCATAAACATAGGAAGGATTAAATGGACATCTAAATGAAACAGAAAATGCATTATTACATGCATTGGAATAAATTCAACAAAACAGAATGAACTCCATATTTAATGTACTCCGATGCACACCACGGCAATAATCACACAACTTGATACGCAACAATAACATAATAGTCAGCAAATGTAATCAGTTTGGCATGAATAGGTCGCCTATAAAGTGACGTAAAATCCCAGCGACAGGCCTACAAGTTTTAACTATCACTTCAATTCATAATTAGAAAACAGTTTCGCCGTGAATATAAGTACATAGGCACACACATGTAACAACGGATTGTCCCTGGCTTGACACGTTTTGAACGGGCAGCATAAACACTTTGCTGCCACATGCAAACCTGGGACTCGTACATAATACACATAGGCTTGACACATGTCTGGCCAGTGAACCAAAGCACCTGCATGCAAGCGTACTAACAGACGTTACATGTACTAGTTTACAGCACGGCCCTACTCGTTGAATGAAACATTAAAATTGGAATGCAGTCCCAGCACCACGAATAGGACGGTCGAGCCGAAGCTCCCTACCCGCGGTGTGAGAGAGCAGCCCCTGTAATTACTGTTATTTCAATATAATTGTTTTTTATGACATTTTAATATATTACGGTGCTTGTTGTTCACCTGCCGCCAGAATCTTACGCCACTTTCAGCGACAGATTTATAAAAGGAATTAAAGAAATGGCGCTTCATTGAGCGTTACAATAACTATGGCTACAACATCCCTAACGACGCTTCGCGCCGACACTTCCGTACACTGTTCGCACAAATACATTAACCCGAAACTGGAAACGACAACGGAATTCCTTGGCGGTTGTTGACACATGGCGCTGGTGTGGCTCCTGGTAATTAACGGAAGCCCTTCAACCGGTATTGAGTTGGCCTATGACTCCCGTGCAGCTTGCCTCGGTGCCTGGCCGTGTAGCTAGCGTGTTGTGTTGCCGTTATTGCCCAGAGATTATAAATTGTCCGGTACACCGGTCCTAAAAGTATAAAATGCTCTACGGCAGCATCTTTAGCCACAACATATGTCTACATTATGTTTATAGTTATGAAACTTAATGACTGTGACAAACGTGTTACATCGTTTCTATATGGTTAGCATGTTGGGTGTGGAGGGTGGGGAATTTGTTTATTGTCTGAACACGAGGTCCTTCTTGGTCAATGGCCGGCGATAAAAGAACGTTCTCGGCACTCGCGTGGTCCAATTGCAGATCTTTGTTAAAGGAAACTGGGTGATATCATTACCTCCTAAATGTAGGATTATAACCTTTGGCGGCTCACACAGGAGGACATTAGACTCGACGGCCCTACGGAAACCATCCCAGCCGATGCCACCGACACCACGCCAGGCAATGTTCCACGGCAACCGCAGGTTAGCGGAGCCCCTCTCTCGTGCGTATTCCGCCGCGCGCCTTACCAACGAATCTCCAATCACCCATATATCTATAAAAATAAAATACAAATTAAACGTTCCTAATGATATTTGTCCTGTTAATTTTGAAATCGGGCACTTATACGTACATGTCTATAGCAACATTGAAAACGATGATAATTTACATTTGTGTTTACCGTAAATACGGTTGGACATTTAACATCGACAAAATTAATTTAATGACCGCTGTACCCACTAGCCGCACGAAAATGAGTCATTTATAACAAGGGAAGCAATCCAAACGCCACGGGAGGATAATCGAACCGGAGTTCCTCTCTCGTATTGCAGGGATCGCCTTATACATGTATCCGTATGTAACGTTTGTAAGTGTCAGATGACCAACGACCAAGCTTCCTAATATCATTTGTCGGAATACCGCGTATTGCAAGGTCAGTGGCTCGGCCTATGCGGAAACTATGGGATTTGAAACTTTCGTTGCTATAACCGGCCCGCGCGAGGCATTTCTGCAAGACTGACGACACTTGCTGTCTGGTAACCGGCGCGCCATTGCTATGACAAAAAGCAGCCGCGCCGTTGTGTTGGTTAAGCAAATATCCCTCCAACGAGGATACTGGACATGGTGGTGTTTCTTCGCGCGGCAACGTTATGGTAACGGGCGGACCATGCTGGTTTGTTTTTGATACATGTAACGTGAACGACGCCGCTCGTCCGTTGCGAGTAATGCGTACGTCGTCGCGCTTAACTTGGTTCGACACACCGGTGAGACTTGTTGCTACGAGTTCGCTGATACGAAAGAGGCCAAAATATGCGCATGTAAATATTGCCTGAAAAAGTTTGGCTTCCAGTTCGTTGTAGCATATCCTGGGCAGAACCCTGATAATTTCGGACAAGATTGCTTTGGTAATCGGACGTCTCATATCCTCTAGCTGTCGCCTAGATCTAACACACCCTTCTAACAGTCTATTTACCACAAACCTGTTATGTATATCATGGAAACCCTGAATTTTCTGCATGTAATTAATACCCGAGTACTTGGTGAGCAGTTTGTCTCAAAACAATATGCTATAAACCAAACCATGTGCTGTTCGGGTATCGGCAATATTCTGTCTAACCCATACTTTGCAAGGAAGGCATGGAAAGCCTTTGACGCGGTGTCGTAGGTCTTTCTCGTATTTACTGCTATGGCATTTCGCAAAAGTGAGTCAGCTCTTTGTTGAAGATTTCCCAGAGATGGGATGGTATCGTGCGACGTTCCGCTTCCGGTGCCAGTCGCCAAAACCGCGATATCTGAAAACGAGAAATGGCGTCGCAGATGGCATTATTTGCCCCTGGGACGTGCGCCGCTCTCAGGAGAATATTAAACTGCAGACATTTGATTGTTAACAGTCTTAGGACCACCATAACTTTTTCCGACTTAGATGATAGGGAGTTTAGTATATGTACTACGCTTATATTATCGCAATTGAACCTCACTTTTTTATTGCGCAGCTCGTCGCCCCATAGAAAAATTGCCACCATGATCGGAAAAATTTCTAGGACAGTAATATCCCTTAATAGGCCTTCTTTCGCCCAAGTGTCTGGCCAGCGATCGTGTGCCCAATGTCCACGGAAATAGATACCAAAACCTAAATCGGCCCCACCGGCGCTATCTGTGTACAGTTCTGCGTCGTCGTTAGTAATCCAAAATTGATCATGGAATACTGAAACTCCATTAAAACCTTTAAAGAAGTTAAACCATAGATGCAGATCTAGTTTTACCGCTTTTTTCAAACGGATGTGGTGCCAAGGTTTAGACAGGCCGCATATCGAGTTGATCAGACTCCTACAGAACGGGCGACCTAATGGAATAGCTCTGCAACAAAAACTGAGTGACCCTATCAGCGATTGCGTTTCTTTGAGCGTAGCTGATTTGTTAGCCATCATATACCGGATGTTTGTAACTAAATGTTCGACTTTTTCTCTAGGAATACGCACCACCATTTTGTTTGTGTCAAGTTCGAGACCGAGGAACACCAAAACTTCTGTGGGTCCCTCCGTTTTTTCGTGAGCTAATGGGACGTTTAGTTCCTGCATTATCTCAATGAATAGCGAAAGTAAAGCGTGAGCCCCTTCATCACTCTCGTCTCCACCAAGAAAGTCATCTAAGTAGTGGATGAGCATGCCGGATGCGGCTTTCGATTTTACGCAATGCTCGAGAAATGACGAGAAGCGCTCAAACGTTGCACAACTAATTGAGGCCCCAAAAGGTAAAGTTTTTTCCACAAAATACCTATCATTGAATTTATATCCTAGAAGCTCAAAATCTGCTGGTCGTATTGGTAAGAGTTTAAAAGCGTTCTTGACGTCTAACTTGAAAAGTTTACAGTGTCTACCAAGTTTTTGTATCATTTTGACTGCCTCATCAAAACTAGTATACTGAACGGAGGTAAGATGCGGGTCAATGAAGTCGTTCACCGAGACCCCTGCTGGGTAAGATAAATGATGAATCATTCGAAATTCGTTGGGTTCTTTCTTCGGTACCAAGCCGATAGGGGAGACAATCAAATTTTGTAATGGTTTACGGACAAACGGGCCTGCTATGCGGCCGGCCGAAATTTCCTTATCAATTTTCTCCGTAACAATTTCTGGATGCATTCTAGCTGACTTAAGGTTATTTGCCTCCCTAGTCTCTCTTGGACCCATGTATTGCATACTAAAGCCATTCTTAAACCCATTTTCTAGAAAATTCGCGTCGTTTACATCGTAAGTACTTAAAGACTTATGTAAAACCACCAAATTGATTGGTGAGCAAGCAATATCTTTGACGTTAGCATTACAAGGGCCGCTGATTTGTTCCACCAGCGGTGGTTGCCATTGGTTGCCTTGACCATTGTCGCCCACGAAATGGCTGCCGCGGTGCGTTATACTGCTGTTGCGTGGCGAAGGATTGAGCGCTTGGTGCCGCTGCATTCAGTATAGTGCACACTGACGCTGGGTGACCTTGACCGCAGGAAGAACAAGCGTGTTTAAACCTGCAGTTAGGCCACGTGCACTTTCTGGTATTAAAAAAGTTACAAGTTCTAAATTGCTTAACCGGCATTCTTTGGGCTGTGGCGGCCGGCGAGTTTGCGGTGGGCATTTGGATACAACGCCACCATAAGTCGTTATTGATATGCGCCCAAGATGAAGGCCCCAATGATTGCCTAACTCTAAATTGCTCGTCATATGCACGCCACGCCATGCCGCCTTGGCGACCCGCGCATTCTCTGATTGTCCACATGTATTGCAGTAGCTCTGCCGTTTGTGTGGGGTTGACCTTGACAGATATGGACATGAAAATTATGAATGCGTCTGTCCATTTTTCGATAGTAGTGATTCTGTCTTTGCATTCCCGTGGTTTAGACATTAAATGGCCATCTACCGACAACTGGAACGTCGCGCTCGAACAGAAATCGTACAGCTCTAGCGAGCCTTTCAGCAGCAATGCCAAGTTAATAAACTCGCCCCTCTCGATCTGACTGCGAATCTGATCGGGGACATGGGCGGCTATATCGTCGGGCAATAACCGTATCGGACTCGGACCCCCGGTCGCGGGTGGAAATTGTTCAATGCCGACCGTGTGCGGGGGAGGTACCGTCGAGGTAGCCGCTACGGATTTTGTTACAGAGGCCGCAGCTCCACCACACCCTGAGTTACAACAGTTACATGTACCCCGAGGCTGATCATTACTTCTGATCTCTTAAGGATTTCTTCGAAATCAATTAAATGTGTTTTTCGTTTACCTGAGCTCGAATCATCGATCGGCCCAACATATTCCACGTCCTCTGTCTCCTTTGTTTTCCTCCTTTTCGCACCGCTTCCCCCTGCCTGGCATAATTAATTGTGTGATTCGAATTTGTTTATTGTCTGAACACGAGGTCCTTCTTGGTCAATGGCCGGCGATAAAAGAACGTTCTCGGCACTCGCGTGGTCCACGGTCACGTGGTGTTTAATGTTATCTGAGGTGTTCCGAGTATGTTAGCAACCGTATTGTTTATAGGTAACGAGGAAGTATTTCCAAGAAAACGCGGACCCGGACGATTTATTTGCCGTAATAAATGAAATTATTATCATTCGAAAATAATTTGTATTAGTTGTCTGTTTGAAAATATATTTAAGAAAGATTAACAAAAAACTCTGATTATATTATGCAATTTTCTATGTCGTAGATCTAATTTACAGTGCATTCTAGGTATTGAAAGCGGATAAGATTATGTAGCGAGGCCTAGAAAAACTGATCACAAGCCATTTGGTTTAAAAATTAAATAAAAGAAAACATTAATGATTTCGTGAAACACATAAAAAATAATGTCACTAAAATCAACCAAGAGATGACATTAGATTTTGTGTATTAGTTTTATTACAGAGTATTGAAACAAAGCCAAGTTCGTTTATTGGGTGTTTATTATCTCAAAGAGTACATGCTGAGATGAAAGTGTTTATATCTTTGTTTTCCAAACTTTATGTCGAGAATTTTTCTTATCATATTTTGGGTTAGTTTTTTGGCAGTCAATATTTTGTTTGTTTCTTACAACATCAAAGTAATCACATTAAATGTTTACGCAGGGAAATGTAAAAATTGTATACTTGTCCATTGTCACGTTTATTGCAAATATCTACTTGTCTGCAAGCAAAAGTCACTTGTCAGAATAAAAAACAACAGTTTGTATTCCAAGCCATCCTAATATATTTTGTCATTAAATAATAGATAAAACACAATTTGGTATTTCATGTATGTAATACTATAATATGATAATAAGCTTCTAACTTTTACATCATTTACTCAAACTGAAATTGTACATGTCAATGGACAACTGCACAGGTAAAGTTTACATGTCGCCATCAGTAAAATTACCTGCGTCTGTCATATGGCATTGGATTTCCTCACCCCTGGTTTACGATTTATTCTTTGTGTTTTCAGCGAATCGCTTCAGGCCTCATCTCTTCACACCTGTCGATGGTTGCAACGATTTCATCAACGCAGTTTTCCTTCCAGTACGTACATGTATTTATCTCTCTTATGGTTGCATGATACAAAAAAATTAATTCAATTTGGAAAACAGCATAATATTATTATGTAGTGCGAGGGGTTAAAATGCATTGCCTATTTCCATGTTTTATTTTGTAGACTTGCACATACCTTAATTGTTGTCAATCAAATGTTGCACTATAGTTTAATCATCTTCTTACAATTTCTAATTTCCTAAAAATGTATGTTTTAATTTGATAACTCCAATATTTCTTGGTTATAAAAACTATATTAAAAACGTATGAGGCGTGTTGTGGGAAACCCAGGCTTAATGCATATGCCTAAAGAGTTGTCCCAGATAAGCCTGTGCAGTGTGCACAGTATAATCCAGGACAACACTTGCCGCTTTTATGGTATTTTCTGTTTCGAGGTAGTCTCTCCTAAACATAAATCCACTGTAGGCAGAAAATGTTGTCCCGGATTAGCCTGTGCTGACACTTTATGCACCTGCATTAAGCCTGGGTTTCCCACGACATGCTTCATTTGTCAATAATGTACTCCTACTGTCCACGTTTAATTCTCAACTAGGTGCTCTCTTTGACATGGTAAAGTTTGTTGCTGGAGTTCTGGTTGCCGTATTTGTTATGTATTGTTGTTGTAAATTGATTTGTCTCCCTTTCACTGTTTCATTTTGTTAGCTAGATTTCTTTAGTGTTTGTGTTGATATTTTTAATGAAAAGTTGGAAAGATAAAATTTAAGAAAGGGTTTATACCTATTGTTGTTCTTTATTAGAATTCAAAGTAGCATAATATCTTTAACAAATGATAAACCATCAAGACATCTAAAAATGAATTTCAATTTCCGTTTATTTGTTTTTAAATTATTTGCCTTTACACATGCATTATTGTATGTATATTCTCAATTGTTTGATTTTCGGTTGATTAGAGTAGTTACATTAACACTTACATTTTAAAGTTTTGTGTGTAATTATTTTATTCATTAACTTCATAATTTGGATTTGGCATATGCTGAATGCATGATACATTATTTTAATTTTCAGTGACGGAACTGAAATTAATGTACTACATTCTGTTAAAACCAGCATATTGCTTATAATTTGATATAGTTGAAAGACTTAAGCTTCTGGAGATACTGTTTGAAATACAGTTAAGTCGGTGCGCCATGGTAGAACCAGTTCTTGGAGTCTTAACAAATTAAAACTAAAAAGAAGTTGAAAGTGCCCTGGGGTGGTATTCACAAAGCGTTTTAAGTAATGTCTTAAATATTTTAACTGAAGTGTCAACTTTCGATTCACAGTAAATGTTTCATTATTTACTACATTTGCATGCTGTTCATATTTGTTAAAACATATATAAATAAAGATGCCATTTCAACATGTTATTTAGTGCTGAACTGCGTTTATATGGATTTACACAGTTAAAGAAAATTGTTGATTTAAGGATAATGAAAAATGTGACTTAAGATGCTTTGTGAATAGCACCCCAGAGCGGGAGTTGTACTACCAATAGCCAGAATGCACAATGGCACCAGTCCAACTTTTAAAGGACTTAAGCTTATCATGTTCATGTATTTCGCATTCAGAGCTATACCCAGTATGACCACTATATCGTGACACAGATGCCTTTGCCCAACACTGTGGCAGACTTCTGGCGGCTGCTGTACGACTACCATTCCGATACAGTGGTGATGCTGAACGAATTCGATAGGAACGACAAGGTTTGTGTTTCTGTCTTCACAGTGAATTGGTATATATGATTACAAACACTAGATATGAGGCGTGTCATGGGAAAAGTTCGCTGAATGCATGTGCGCAAAGACAGCACTTTCCTCCTTCAGTGGATTTATGTTTAGAACAGACTTCCTTGAAACAGAAAATACCATAACAGCGAAGAGCGTCTTCCTGGAGGACACTTTACGCACATGCATTGAGCCTGGGTTTCCCACAGTGTAATGTTTCTGTATAAAACGAGCAGTTTTTGCCACAGACAAATAACCAGTATATGGTTTCTTTTTGTTTAAATTATGTTTTTGGAAATACTGCTATTATAAAGATATTGTTATCACTATAATAATTTTGATAATAATAATGATGATGTTGGTAATGATAATAAAGAAGAAGAATAAATAAGAATAATATATATTAATAGTGGTTTGTCCGCTGTCGTTTGTGATAAAATTGACCTGATACTATGATTGTAGTGGGTATAACTGTTCGGGGATTTGTCTCCCTTGAGCTGTTAACCTGTCATATAGTTATTAATGTTCTAATAAAGATGACCAAGTATTTGCCCACTGACTGTCATTGTACATAATATGGATAAGTGTGCAGTGTTATTGAGGAACTATTGTTTTTGTGTGTTGATGCTGTGCTTTGGCAGCAGACACTTGTTGTTTTTTTTCCCTATTTTCTAACATTTCTTCCTAATGTTGCAAAGATAACTGAAAGATGCTATTCTGGTAAATCACAAATTACAATTGCTGATAAAAACCATTATATCATGACACAATATGGGTGGTTATTTGCAAAATTCTCCTTATGCGTATCAGTTTTCATAGCTTCCTAGCTCTCGACCTTCATATATGCGTTTTCTATCGGTGTTAGTCTTGCCCACTGTAGGTTTTTACCACGTTGAGATTTGTCTCCCTTTCATTGTATGAGTCTAATGTTATTAATAGTTTTAAAACCTTTTTTCCCTTATAACTAGTTGTTCATATGCCAATTATGAATGAAAGAAGTTTTCTTTAACATTCATTTATAATTGGCATATGAAAAACTAGTTATAAGGGGAAAAAGGTTTTAAAACTTTTAATAACATTACCCATTTCAGTAGATATTGGAGACCAGGAGGCAAAGGACCCTGGCTTGAAAGTACAAGTGGTCAAAATGAAAAATTCTATGGTCAAAATACTGAAGTCTGGGATATTTTGTTTTTGAATACATGTTTTATGTTTTGTAAATGATAGTTTGTGTTCATAAAGGTTAGTAACTTAAAAAAAAAAAAACTATTATAAAAACATTCTTTTGTAGTGCTTTTGTAGTTGGCTTATGGCAAAAGCAAGATTCTGCATCAATTGAAATTGAAGTAATTTAATTTCTGT
Organism: Congeria kusceri; assembly: GCA_027627225.1. Lineage (NCBI taxonomy): Eukaryota > Metazoa > Mollusca > Bivalvia > Myida > Dreissenidae > Congeria > Congeria kusceri. Next base: position 26,222,270 of record CM051032.1, on the reverse strand, counting down.
ACTAGTACAGTGTACACTGTATGACATATTTTCAACTCCCTACATCCCAGTATCTGTTCTGTCCTTGTCAGCCAAGTGTACTGGCCACTGTATTACTGTATGACATAGTTACTCTTGCAAGTTCACAACCCTGTATTTTCTCTCTCCTCGTCAGTCCTGCGCGCTGTACTGGCCGGAGGAGTACGGGTACACGGTGGAGTACGGCCCCCTGAGTATCGAGCTGCTCTTCTCGTCCGAGGCAGATGCCAACATCACCGTTAGGACATTCAAGTTGACTCACAGGACAAAGGTTGGTTTGGATGAGAAAATAGTGCCTTGTTAGTGTGTTTTTTAGTCTATCCATTGGGCAAAGAAAACTATTTTATGATGACAGTTTTACTTTTTTCATGCTAGATGTCTCAATTGCCACTCATTTGGGGGTTTTGTTTGCTACAGCAGAATATGTGTTTACCTTGCCTATGCAAATCAAGTCTCTATCACAATAATTATTAATACAGTAAATACTGTACAAACACTATTTTTGTTACATTTTCCATTAAAATGCTTTTATTGCTGGTTCAGTAGACTGTGATTTGTTATACCCCTACAAACGAAGTTTAGGGGGGTATATAGGAGTGAGCTTGTCTGTCTGTCAGTCCGTCGGTCTGTTGGTTTTTGGTTTCCGGATGATAACTCAAGAAAGGCTTGACATATTCAAACAATTTTTAGTACACATGTGTAACATCATAGAATACAGCTCAAGTTTGATGTTGGTTACAAACCACTAAATTTTGACAGAGTTATGGCCCCTTTTCGACTTAAAAATTCCCTAAAAACATGGTTTCCGGATGATAACTCAAGAAAGGCTTTACATATTCAAATAATTGTTGGTACACATGTGTAACATCATAGAATGCAGGTCAAGTTCGATGTTGGTTACAAACCACTAAATTTTGACTGAGTTATGGCCTCTTTTCGACTTAAAATTCCCTAAAAACATGATCCGGACAATAACTAAGAATGACTTGACGTATTCAAATAATTCGTGGTATACATGTGTAGCATCATAAAATACAGGTCAAGTTCGACTTTGGTTACAAACCACTAAATTTTGATAGAGTTATGGCCCTTTATTTGACATAAATTCCCTAAAAACATGCTTTCCTGGCGATAACTCAACAATGGCGTGACATATTTATATAATTATTGGTACACATGTGTAGCATCATAAAATACAGGTCAAGTTCGACTTTGGTTACATACCACTAAATTTTGACACAGTTATGGCCCCCCTGTTTGACTTAAATTCCCGAAAAACGTGGACAATAACTCATGAAAGGCTTCAAATATTTAAATTATTTTTGGTACATAGGTGTAACATCATAAAATACAGATCAAGTTCAACTTTGATAACAAACCACTAAATGTTGACAGAGTTATGGCTCCTATTGAAATTAATTTTTTCCAAATACAGTGTTGACGATTCACAAATTAAAGCATTATCTCTCTGTCCATTTCTTGCGAATGGATGCCATAGTTGTGTGACAAGGCCATATTGTGGGGGTATATCCGTCACTCATGTGACAATTCTAGTTTATGCTTAAGTCTTTTCATCTGATCTGTTTGCATTGAACAGTTAACTGCCAACATTCAATGTGTCAATTGTACATAGTGCCATAATAGCTACTCACAGTCTGTTATGTGTTCATTCATATACTGTACAGAGTACCAGCTCACCATGTGTTTCTTTTGTACCCCGCAGGGTGAGGATCGGGCGGTGAAGCAGTTCCAGTTCAATGCGTGGCCGGACTACAAGAGCGTGCCAGTGGTGACGTCCGGTCTGCTGCGTCTCACTGACGCCGTCCAGGAGTGGATGAGGCAGAATGGGAAAGGACCCATCACCATCCACTGCATGTATGTGGTGGTGTCTACAATGTTGTTTCTGTTCACATCATCATTATCATCATCATCATTATCAACTTTGTCCTTATGTTTTGAATTAGTAGTGGATTGTTACATAGGTTTTAATACTTTTTATAGGGAATGGATACATTTAAGGAAACTTACTTGACCTATTTCTAGGCAATTATTGTTTTTGTAAAATCCCAAATAGTCTTAGACCAGCAAAACCAAAAACTGAATGTGATTCCTGTTTGTGAGGTGCACTTGTGATAGTTCTACTGACAGCAAGTAATCCTTGCTACCCTAGCTTATCCAATAATATAAAATAATCTGCAAATTGAGCTTTCAGGAAATCATGCTGTTTGAGCATGCAACGTTTCAGCGTAAATACAACAACATTATCATAATGTCTTCATAGTGTTTATTGTAAAATCTGTTATCTAGTTAATAAATACATTGTAATTAATGATGGGGTATCTTGAACACTGTTGTTATTGTCTTAAAAACAATCTCTCCATCTTAATTTTTAAGTTTGAAAGAGTTTGAATGTGTCAGGTTTTATGTGTACATGGTTCAAAAGTTTGTTAGATTTTAGTTAAAGGATTTTGGAATATCATTTAGTGTACAATATAATTGGTGTATAATGTGTGTGCTGTTTCTTTAACTACTTGTATAATTATATATGAATTTTATTTCTGATTGGAATTCAAATATTATAGTACATTGTAAATTGTAATCTTGGTCTTGCTAAAGATGTTTCATTTTCCTGCTAATAATTGGGTCAGATTTTAAAATGACTACTTCCCTCCATTTAATTGCAAATAGATGTCGCAGTTGTAACTTGATGTCACTGAAATCGTACATGTATATATGTATTTTGTTCCAATTGTTATCCAAGAATAAACCCAAAATAGATTATTGACCTTACGACATGATTTGATCGACAATGTGTTTAGCAATTCGAAAAGCTAGGACTTAATTGCTTGACTGACTTGTATTGTAAAAACATGTATTTACTGTCAACGGTGTTTGACAGACTTTATCCTAGGTAGGCGTATTTATAAATCCCATAGCTTATCGTCAATTGCCTGTATATACATGTACCATTTCAGGAATGTAATATTAGCTGCAAGTTGTTTTCTGCTCAAAGAAATAAACCTAATATATCCTGGTGTGATCTATGTAATGCATGGAATGTTGGTTGCGCTTCAGCCAAATATTCCTGCTATGTTGCAGTTTCGAGAATGGAGTGTTCGCCCTAAGTTTTTTGCTGATGTTCTGAACCTAATTCTCCATTTCAGGAATGGTGCAAGCAAGAGTGGCCTGTTCTGTGCATGCATCTTGATGTTTGATGTTCTGAACCTAATTCTCCATTTCAGGAACAGAGCAAGCAACAGTGGCTTGTTCTGTGCATGCAGCCTGATGTGTGATTTTCTGAAACTACCGTAAAAGCTTTATGTTTTCGAACACTATACATTTTCGGACACCCTCTTTTTTAGCCAAAATAATTATTTTTTGACACTATATATTTTCGGAAGCAAGCAAGAGTGGCCTGTTCTGTGCATGCAGCCTGATGTTTGATGTTCTGAACCTAATTTTCCATTTCAGGACTGGAGCAAGCAACAGTGGCCTGTTCTGTGAATACAGCCTGATGTTTGATGTTCTAAACCTATTTTTCCATTTCAGGAATGGTGCAAGAAACACTGGCCTGTTCTGTGCATGCAGCCTGATGTTTGATGTTCTGAACCTTATTTTCCATTTCAGGAACGGAGCAAGCAAGAGTGGCCTGTTCTGTGCATGCATCCTGATGTTTGATGTTCTGAACCTTATTTTCCATTTCAGGAATGGTGCAAGCAAGAGTGGCCTGTTCTGTGCATGCAGCCTGATGTTTGATGTTCTGAACCTAATTCTCCAATTCAGGAACGGAGCAAGCAAGAGTGGCCTGTTCTGTGCATGCAGCCTGATGTTTGATGTTCTGAACCTAATTTTCCATTTCAGGACTGGAGCAGGCAACAGTGGCCTGTTCTGTGAATACAGCCTGATGTTTGATGTTCTAAACCTATTTTTCCATTTCAGTAATGGTGCAAGAAACAGTGGCCTGTTCTGTGCATGCAGCCTGATGTTTGATGTTCTGAACCTTATTTTCCATTTCAGGAACGGAGCAAGCAAGAGTGGCCTGTTCTGTGCATGCAGCCTGATGTTTGATGTTCTGAACCTTATTTTCCATTTCAGGACTGGATCAAGCAACAGTGGCCTGTTCTGTGCATGCAGCCTGATGTTTGATGTTCTGAACCTTATTCCCCATTTCAGGAACAGAGCAAGCAACAGTGGCTTGTTCTGTGCATGCAGCCTGATGTGTGATGTTCTGAAACACCCTGATACATTTTTGGACACCCTCTTTTTTAGCCAAAATAATTATTTTTTGACACTATATATTTTTGGACATCCTGATTTTAACCCATAATTAAGTTATCTACATTTTCGGACATTTTATATGACAGTGGTATTTTAGCAGACTTAGTGGTTTTTTAACGCAAACTGTTTGCATTAATATGGTGACACATCGCACATGTGTTTTTACAACCGGATGAAGGTCATAAAACCTGCCAGATGAATAAGTGAAGGCGGTGGACTGTTACATTAGCGTTATTGGGTAAAGAGCCATGTGCCATAAATAATGGGTTTATCCGATTGTGTATACCGGTAGTGATATTGTATATTAAATATGCTGTTACAATTATCTTATTAAGGAACCAGTCTTATTTATTTACCAATTTTGTTCTGCTTAATTTATTCACAGTTGTTGTTTAAATCTGATACCGGTTGCATTTGAAATCTATTGTTATGCCAATTAGTGCCAATTAACAATTTAGGTGTCTACGGTACTATGCCCTTACTCAACACGATAAGTGTAACAAACTGGCTCCAGTTTTATCGCACCCTATTACACAAGTTGCACGAATGTTTGAAGGTGTTAAAAAGACAATTGTTTAAGATTTTTGGTTTAAGATTAAACAACAAAATCATAATTTGCATTGCATGAATTACAGGTAAATAATATACAAGATGGTAATCTTTGAACTCGGTCGACAAAACTGCAGTCTTGGCGTAATTTTCTGTAAAACAAAATTATACATAGGAAATGATTTAAAATTCATTGCAAACATCGCTAAAAATTAATAATACTATAAGGCGTGGTATTTCACAAGCACGCATAATCATTAATCGATACTATTCGTGTATATTCAGCATATTCCGGACATATCCGAACGTAATTGCAATATTGTCATAGTGTCTATAAATTTTCGGACACCTGTAATTTGGGAATATTTTTGTCTATCCAAATTTTCGGACACGAAAATGTTAGATTATTTTTAAGTGTCCGAAAACATAGAGCTTTTACGGTAATTCTCTATTTCAGGAACGGAGCAAGCAAGAGTGGCCTGTTCTGTGCATGCAGCCTGATGTTTGAGAGAATGAGGATGGATATGGAGGTGGACATTTACCAGACCGTGAAACAGATCCGCATCAACCGAACGCATTTCGTGGAAAACATGGTATGTGTATGATACAAAAGTGAATTAGTGATTATTACTTAAGTTGCTCTTTGTAAACTTGTAGCAAAAAGGTGTTTGTGTTTTACATAGGAGTTTGTGTTTGTTGTCTTTATGATGTTGCTTTTATTTAAGCCTTATATAATTAGTGTCATGTCCGTCATCTTAATGAAATTAAGTCATAATATATTTAGATTAATAAATTATGTGGTTGGGATGAAGAATATAAGGGAAAGTTATGGATTTAAGAAGAAATGGGTTTAAGAATCATATTACGTCCATAAAGACCAAGAAAGTTTTCATTATTTTCCTCAGATTCTGGGAAAAAAGTGTAATGTTAAGAAAAATTGCTTGCATTAAGTGGGGTATAATCAGTAATACCGGTAATCAGTAATGAAAATCATCTACTGTCTTGAGAAATTCTTACATGACAGTATGATCAAGTCTGTTCTATGAAAAAAAAAATGGAAGTGACTAGGAGTTTGGGATGTTGATTAACTGCAAAATGCTTCTGTATGGTTCGCATCAAGTTCAAGTAGACAGTTAAAATGTCACAAACAAATGTCACAGTGTTAATGTGAGAAAAGTGTTTCTCTGAGAGAGTTTCCACAGTTACCAGAGCATGTTGGTTGCTTTCTGCAGGAGCAGTACCAGTTCCTGTACCAGATGGCGCTAGCCTACTTGGAGAGACAGCCCATGGGCATGGACCGGCAGACGGACAGACAAACCAACGACAGCATCGACAGTGGAATACAAGACAGGCTATTTTGATGGCATCTTTAGTAGGCACACAGACTTATGTATATGTGTGTAGACTTCTAATGACAGTAAAAAATAGCTTTCGACAAACAGACAAACCAAGAACAGTGGAATACATGACAGGCTCCTGTGATGGCAGCTTTTGTCGCCCCACAGATGTCTTTATATGCAGACTTCTAATGACTATAGATGACTTTCAACGAAAAGACAAATCAATAAAGCAAGAATTCAGTACAGGTTGGTGTGTAGACTTTCAATAACTATGTAGATTGCTTTCGACGAACAGACAAATCAATGAGGAATTAACAGCAGAATTCAGGACATGTTGTTTCTCTGACAGCTTTCGTAGCCAGGGAGACTTATGTATATGCGTAGCTTTTTAATGACTACCAGTATATGTATAGCTTTCGATGAAAAGACAACAAACTTTAACATCAACGGCAAAATTTAGTACAGGTTGTTTGATAATGATGTAGCCACCGAGACTTCTATAACTGTGTAGTCTGCTAATGGATATTTATAGATAGCTTTTGACAGCAGACAAATCAACGATAGCATCGACAGAAACATTCAGGACACGTTGTGGGGATTACAGATTTTGTAGCCATTGAGTCTTCTGTATTGTGTAGACTTTAAATTTCTATGTCAATTTTGTTTTCATTAATTTCAAAATGAACTTTATCTTTCATTGGCAAGTTTCATTATTTAGACAGTATGATAAATTTGACGAGGTAGATACATCGAGATCTTCATATTTTTCGTGGCTCTGATGAAAATAGTCTTTTTGTGCTATTGTTGTTACTTGACCAGAGCTTTTCAGTCCAATATATGGGTCACTGAAGCAGAAATGTTATGAGCACTATTAAACTGGTTAATGTGTGGAGTATTATTGTTACTTGATTGTATAGTAAGTCTGAGGGTATCAAAATTATAGTCGCCTTGGAACGATTTATGTAGAAATTGTTCATGTTAAACATGATTTACAATATTTATCATATAAAATGTATTAATGTAATTAAAGGCAATTATAAAGTAAGTCGTGCAAAAACCATGTGTTGTCAATGTTACTTTGTTAGTATCACAATTTTAAGGGTATATCAAATAAGACATGATTATTAGCAGATTGTAAAAAAATGTACACTTATTCAAACACTTAAAACACTTCAATAAATCGGTATGTCATGTATGGATAAACAGATGAATTACATAGTTTTATTAGTTGCCACAGGCAAAACCAATAGCTTCTATATTTGTATAAGGTGTTTTGTAGATATTTGTGTAATTCAGATAATTTGAAAACATATTAGCAATAGTAAATATCATATACATGTATTGAACTATAAAATTCTTGTCAGATTTTTTGCAAGTTGTAATCATAAAGGTTATGTTAGTACTATACATCACATATTATAGAAATCATAAATGTTACTTGTTTTGCCAGCATTGGTTCATTTTGTGCCATATTGTATAATGTCATTACGTAGTGTATTATTTGCAAAAATAGCAGCAGTATTCAAGATGTTTAAAGTGTAGGTGTAAACAGTAGATTTGATGCTTGTTTGAATATGTTCATATACATTGCCAGGTGTTATACAATACAGTTTGGGTTTATTGTTTACATGAAAAGTATTTCAAGTTTCGTTGGAGTGCTTATGCATTTTGTTTTCATGTTTACAAAAATCATTTACACATAAATGCATTTGTGAGTACATTTGTATATTTGGCAGTACTTTCTTGTTGAATGGTGATCGTTGTTGAATTACGAAATAATTTTTGATCTGTTATTGTTTATCGGCCAATAAACAACGATTTGGAGTTCTGATGCATAGGAATTAAACCACGAGGGCGTTAGCCCAAGTTGTTTAATAGCCACGCATCAGAACGACAAAGGGTTGTTTATTGGTCGATGAACAACGATAATGCAAAAATTGTTTTGATTCTAACATGATTTAACATATATTTTTGCAATTGTAATTGGAACTACTTTTTACTATGCTCTGCTCAGAATCGAAACTTCTTTTTGCGTTGTTTATTGGGTAGTTCAACAACGATAATTTTATTCTTAGTCTATAGAGAGATTAGCGAGTATCATGTTAGAATAATCTCTAAGACATTGTGTTGTTGTTGCACATGTTGTCCACATACGCTATACAGTATGTAAGTGATCTGGTATAATACATACACTTGTACGAGATATTAAGTATTGTCATTGGCAAGAAAATTTGTTTATATATTAATATATGCTAACCAAAATATGACATAGCATAAGGTACCTGTTCCTTATGCTTATCCTGGTTTGTAATCAAATGTTCATACTAGTTAAGTGTTTCTTAAATTGTTCTGCTTTGCAATGAATTGCAAAATTATGACATTATGCTTTGAACTAACTAAGTCAGATGTTAGGTGTTAATCTTTAGCATATTGTCTAGTATGTGAGACTGTTTTGTTTTCTTTAAACAGAGCTCTGCCAAATTGAAAGGGTGTGAATACAAAATCTCAGTTATGTTTTGCTTTGTATGTGCAGTGTAACAATATTGTTGTGTTTTTGAGTGTTGTGATAAATTGTGGATTGTGATGTGTAGGGACCAATTTGTTGTAAACAAATTCTATTTTTGTACTTGTAGTGTATAGAGTGTTGTAAATCAAACATTTGTGTTGTTACTCTTTCCTGTGCTTGTTTTGTTTCCTAGAATAACATTTGTCATTAAAACCATAGCAGTTTACATGGTGGAATCTCAGTTGGTTTCTGGTAATCCAAAATTGCAGTCCCAGAAATGTTTGTATGCGTTACTGTGCATGTCCCAGAATTGTTGGTATGCGTTTCTGTGCATGTTTTTTTCCAAAAGACTGCAATCTTGGACATTTAATTTTTCAGTGAATTAGCGTTTTAACTTACAGTTATTTATATAAGCATTATTTCTCCTCCTTTGAATAAATATACGTAAGACCAAACTGCATGAAAACCACTTTTGTTAGTAAACATTAAAAAAAATATATGTAAATTTTATTGTGACTTTTCAGAATCTTTTGAAAGTATTTTTAAGTATCGACACATCAGATTTTTCATTTGGCAGATCTAATGATTTTGATACATTTCAAAATCCATAATTATAAATGTGCCCTGTATATTGTTGTATTATGGTGTTTAATGTTAACTGTAGGTAAACTAGTATGCTGCTTCAAAGGAATAAATAAGTTGAATGTTCATGATTCAATTTCAGTCAGGTCTGTACAAAAATGTGTCATGTTTATTGTTTAATTACAAGGAGTGCATTTAGATCAGCAGGAACAGATTATGAAGATTATTCATTTTCAAATTCAATGAGGCGTGTCGTGGGAAAATAAGGCTTAATGCTCGTGCATAAAGTGTTGTCCCGGATCAGCCTGTGCACTTTCCGTCTGCAGTGGAATTATGTTTCAAAGAGACTTCCTTGAAACAGAAAACAGCAGAAAAGCGGAAAGAGTCATCCCGGATTTGCCTGTGTGGATTGCACAGGCTGATCCAGGACGACTCTTTGTGCACGTACATTAAGCCCGGTTTTCCCACGACACGCCTCCAATCTGAATTTATTGTTTCATAAGGTTACACGGTCAGTTATAACATTCCAATGTTGCTTGGTTTGTGGTTGGTTTTTGTTTTGTTTTAATGTATGTCTTTCACAGTGTTAATGAGGCTGGATTTTATTAGCATACATTGTCATTCTGCGGCATCTCGATTTCTGGATATTTTGATATTACTGGTATTGAAATTTGACACAAGAGATCGATCTAGAACATTGTTAGAATGGTATTTTCTCTATTCCAAGCCAGACAGGCTCATCAGTATTTGAGTAGTGAACATGCTTTGCCCTAGTTGCTCATAATTTAATCCCCAATTAAGCTTATAGTAGAAGTACATACAATTAAGATTTCAAGTATATAAAAAAATTTTTTTATAAATCTGTATAAATAATATCCCTAGGTAAATGCAAACATTGAAATTATTTTAAGTTTTATTTGTGTATCTTACTTCAGGATTTCATTAATGACCATGAACATAAGTGGTTTTGTTTGTGAGCAACTCAGCTGTGTACAATATGTACATTGTACACTAAATCAAATTTGTTAATAACATTTTATTCGAGTAAAATATACAATTCCAACGTCATTCATTAAGTTTATATGCTGAACTGAATACTATTTATGATATTTATTGTATCAGGTTCGTAATGCTTTGAACCACTCAGCCTTTGCGTTTAAAAAAAAGTCAAAATGATAATTAAACAAAACTTGATATTAAATATTGTTAAGAAACTGAAATGAGGCACGTCATGGAAAAACCGGACTTAATGCATGTGCATAAAGTGTCGTCTGCACAGGCTGATAGGGGACGACACTTTCCGCTTTGATGGTGTTTTCTGTTTCAAGAAAGTCTCTTTTAAACATAAATCCACTGTAGGCGGAAAGTGCCTGTGCAGTCCGCTAATCCAGGACGACACCTTACGCACATGCATTAAGACCGGTTTTCCCAAGATAGAAAAGAAATTAGGCGCGTTGTGGGAAAACCGGGTCTAATGCATGTAAAAAAAGTGCAGTCCGCACAAGCTAATCCGGGACGACACTTTCCGTCTACAGTGAATTTATGTTTTATAAGAGACTTCCTTGAAACAGAAAATACCATAAAAGCGGAAAGCGGAAAGCGACATGCATTAAACCCAGTTTTTCTATGACGCGACTCAAATGTGCATAATTATGAACATGTCTCACCATGTTTGAGGAAGCTTTGATTGAACAAAAACTTTCTGGCATTATATGGTTGTTACATGTACTTGTAAAATCAACATAGACTAGAATTTATTTCCATCTGAAAGGATTAATAGAATTACTTTGCGAATGAAATATGCTTTGGGGGCCTAAAGGTCTGTTTTATGTTTGATTGATTAATTCATTTTCGTTTCGAAATGTTGCCACACAGGAGTGTTCAGGTATTGATGAAATCTATGGCCTACATCTACAATAGTAAATATTTTAAGTATTTTAGTTTGAACTACTGGTATCAGCTTTCTAAAGTTATTGGCACATGTACATACATGTATACATTGTATTCTAATATAAGCAACAATCTGTAATTGATATTAGCTGATATTATATTGGTGTCCCTGAAACAAACAACGAGTTATACGGAACAAAATCAAACACACCAACAAAACAGTTGTATGTTTTCATTTTACACAGAGATCGCATTGTTGAAAGTATTGCTCAGCATTCTGTGAACTACATTGTACTAGAAAATACCAATAGTTTATACTATAAGGTCAGATAATTTCTGGTGCATGCTGTACAGATTTGCGTTTCATCTGGTTTGTGAATTCGGTGATTGATACCAATTCTCATCAACATTATAATATTGATATTTTATCTGAAACTGCATTTAAATTGTATCAATCTTTTTTAAAAATTTTAACATTGCATGTGTGTCATTCCAGATCCATTGCAGTTTTATAGGTTTGTTGTGAGCAACAGTTTTATGCTTTTATCAAACTGGCCTCCGTTGAATAGGGTTTTGCTTTTATGGCTTGATACAGGATTTATTATGGACTGTGAACTGGTTGTTGTTATTGATGTTGCAAAATGTTAACCTTGATTTAATTTGCAATAAACTTTCACAGACATGCTTGTTGTTGTTACTGTTGCTTTCGTTGTTGTGTTCTTTCATCAACACACTTAGCAGTTTTTTCGTACGATGTTCTACAAATGTGTGTAATCATATTGGGGTGTTGGTTCAATACATGTATTATATAATATGTAGTGTGTTATCGTAATTACGTGTAATTACACTGACATAATCGGGATGTTACACAGTTCGACTATGCCAGAGCGTGGCATGATCGAAATTAACGTAACACATCACACGTACGTATTAAAAGTTCGCGTTGTTATACAGCGGCAAATTACAACTCAAATTTCAGATATTACAGTCTTTGCACAGGATAAAATTAATTGGTTATTAATACATACACATAAAAACGGCAACTGTCGTATTGATCACCGATACTGACTATTGATCATCGATACTGACTATTGATTATCGATACAGACTATTGATCACCGATCCTGACTATTGATCCACGATACTGTCGTATTGATCATCGATACTGACTTTATTTCGTACTCATAAGGACCCGGTTCAAAATAAAAACAAACCATGATTTGTTACGGGACTAAAAAAAAATTTCCTTGAGTTTATGATGGATTTTCTTCAAGTTTATCAGACATTTAGGTGTTCAAAACTAATAAAACCGATTTGTTTACGTGCACGCCATTTCAGATCTCTATTCATCGTTTATTTTAACAGATTTGACTTAACCGAACGCGGATGTGTTTTTTTTAAATGTTTTGCTGTTCGAGTTGAATTGAAGAGCATGTAGTAAAATTTCCTTTTGATCATATCTGTCCACGTGATTATGCATTACCGCTTAAAAGAAGTTGCTCATGAATACAAACCGTTGGATGTTTGACAACGATTTAAACATGAAATTTCAACGTGGTTTTATATTACAGATACATTAACCTTCGAAACCATTAAAAATAACGAATTGAATGTATACTAATAATCAAAATGTAGTTTAAACCATTATAACTGAGTATACAAAGTCAACAATTCACAAAGATACAACTAAGATACAACAGTAACAAAGTCAACCTATTAAATGCAAAAAGTAAACACACTTTTAAACAAATAGGGTCCCTTGTTTAACGTATGTTTTTTTTATTTTGTATATAACTAACTACAGTTATTTTCGCTAAATCAATATTTATGTATTATGTTGAATTAAGTTGAAACAATAATAATTCTCTAAGCTAATTTATAAAGAAATTTATAATGATTTTGAAAATATTTAAGGGTAATGTTTGACAGATTAAGCTGCATTCAGTAAACCTCCTTCAATAAATGCAAACCGTATTTATACATTAATAAAGATAATAATAGTGATTCAGATAACAATTTTATTTGATGGTGGTGGTGGTGATGATGGTGGGGGTTGTAGTAATCTTAGTGATGGTTGTAGCAGCAGCAGCATTAGTAGTAGTAGTAGTTTTAATGTTAGTTAAGGTAACTGGAGTAGAGTAGTACTAGATGTGATAGACGTATACACATACATTTTCTTTGGGCCAATTGTAGTAACAGCAATAGACGTAGCAGCAGTAGTGATAGTAGAAGTACAGTAACTAAAAGATATAATTTTTCTTAAAAACATCTTAAATAAAGCTTGCTACAAACCTTTAAGGTTAGTCAATTTTACATATTTCAAAATACCACTCAGGTTACAGATTTACGTGCATGACAGTCTAGTTGTATAACTACCTAAATGATCCAATTGTAGATTTTACAAATCCAACACATAGACCTTTGTGTTCTATACATAACTGCACAATTGGAATTAATGGAACCAGTCTCAGGTGAGTGCGAAATTAGTATTCACTGATTACTTCTTATATAACGGGAATTGTTTTAATTTGACACATAGATAACTCATTGACCTTCAGGCAGGCATGTAACAGTGTTTTATTGTTTGTTCGCTCTTGATTTGCTTCAATAAACGCTAATTATTCTTGTTTTGTTTTTGAAGTATTTTATTAATAATTATGAACTCTATAATAATTACTTAATCGTGTCTGTTACAATAGGCACTGAGTTCATCTGTCATGTTCTATTGTAGAGCTTTCGTGTTCGTCACGAATGTGATATTAAGCATTTTGACCATAAGAACCATTATATTTTATTAATGACGCAGTAAACTTCGGTTGAAACCACATATCCGTGTGAGTTCACAAAGCGCCACAGGTTATTGATAAGCATTAAAATATTCAAAATGTCAACATTATTAATATGACAGAGAATGGCCTGAGAACGAATGTAATAAAAACTTACTAGAAATTATCAATTCCATGTCACCTTCACCATATTCATAGCGTGACTAATTTCTTCACACATACACATATATCAGTATTAATTGTGCATCACTCTTTCAAGTGCTGCGAATTATAATGAATCATTACAAGATTATCAAACATTTCAGGTCTTAGTGACTGTATCTGGACTTGCATTGACTCCCTGCTTTGTTACGATCACAGCAAGGCTTGTGACGGAGTCAAGTATTGCCCTCAAGGTGACGACGAACTCTTCTGTGGTAAGTTAAGCATTTCCGGGCGTTTGTATCCTTCAAATCCATCGGCAATCAATTAAATATCCAGTGACAAGCAATTGAATATTAATTGAAAATCGGATGCATATCAGTTGAATATTAAGTGACATTAATTTATTAAGCGGAATAGCAATTAATAATTAGTTGAATGTTGAATATTCATATACAATCAGATGTATATCCATTGGCAATTAGTTGAGTAGCCATTGACTATCAGTTGAATATCCATTGATAATCAGTTGAATAATCATTAACAAATTGTTTGATGTCCGTTGGTAATTAATTGAATTTTTATTAACAATCAGTTGATTATTGATTGGCAATTAGTTCAATTTCTAGTAACATTCTGTTGAATATCCACAGACAATCAGTTGATCAACTAATCATGATGGCCTACTTGCCAAACCTCTGGGTCACAAATATTCAATAACGTCCCACATGTTCTACCTAAATGAAATAAATGACCAGTCGAAGATAACAATGTTTGGCTTCCCATCATCTTGTTTGCGAGAGGGACTACTGCAGCTACAAAAACTATAAAATTGTGGGATCAATTTACCAGATGAGTTTGAAAGTAATCAGTAGTGAAAATTCACATTCCTCTAGATTTTCAAACATAGTCATATTCTTAAATGCTGGTCATACAGAATTCTAGGTTAGTGTTGAATAAAGATAAGTTTATTTAGTGAAGCTTAGAAAACCACGTTTTCGTGCCGAGCAAATAAACTCATCTTTATTCAACACTTACTTTGTATTCTATTTATCCCATCATCTTATGTCTTTATTTTGAAAATAACCGGAAGATGACACACTATATATTACGAAAAACGTAAAATGAGGTCACGAAAATGAACAAGATGACGTCATTAGTCTGCGCGTGTTTGCTTTATCACCACAGTGTTGAAATAAAGCTAAGTTTATTCTATGGGGGTTTATTTCGCCAATACATACCTGATGATGGGATAAAATGAAAACAAGTGTGGACTTCGTTTGCCAACAATGAAGTCCCCGAATGAGTTTGAGAATGCTCTTAGCCATGTGGCCAGAGCCGGTATTCACAAAGCTCCTAAGGGAAATCTTAACTTAAGTTGTACTTAAGTGAACATTTTAGTTCACATTTTCTATGTGAAATCCGTTGATTACTGTGTACAAAAGGGTAAACTATTTTTTTTAAATTTCGAAAACTAATAATTGAAGTATATTGACAAAAAAACATTATCACTTGCCTAACAATATAGTAAAAAAATTATACATTGTTTACTTTTTATAAAAAAATTATATTTGTTGATATTGGGCTGACCTTGACACGGAATTTAAACCTCGATTTCGTGGAAATGTCCCATTCTGTTGGCTTGTGGCGTCAGTACACGTTACTGACGACTTATTTACAGTTGCGTGCTTTGAAACACAACGAGCAATACACGTGATTTCCGATTCGGACATATCTACATAGATTAACAATAATCACGGTGCTTTTTTTTACCTTTGGGGGAAAGGTGGCAGGGTCCTTCAGATGGGGAATTTTACGGCAAATGGGGAATTTTTGTTGTAGAAAAGTATTATTATGTGCATATATTCTACTTTGTTTTAAACATTAATCAATTGCTTTTGCTACAAATGATAACTTAGATTAAGCACTTACATTGGTTTGATGAAAAATTGTTGTGATTGTTTACGACAATTCCTCTATCTTAGTCATTTTTTGTCCGAGGTTGGTATTTAAAAAAAAATAAAGCTTACATTCTGAGGGGAATTTTACGGCTAATATAGGGGGAAATGTATAATTTTTTACAATGGGAATAGGGGCCGAATTCGGCCCCAAATTGGCCCTAAAACACTGAATCAGATATGTAAACAGACTCTGTATTGATATAGAGTTTCCATAGTTAACAATATTTTTTTTTGGATTAAGAAAACAAGTGCTGTAGAGAAAAGTCTAACAATGAGTAAAATGTTTGGTTCTTTTGTTACTTTTTACAAAGAAAACTGTTTGGACCAAAGCGGATTTGGAAGCTTAAATCAATGGATTTGTGTCTAAATGGAATGTATAGCTTACCTAAAAGGTAACCTTACCAAAGATATTAAACTGTTTACCCGAACATAATATAAGTTACGCATCATTGAGCATTTATGACTTCCTCGTCGAGCATATAAGACTTCCTCATAAAACCAGTTAACTATAGAAGTACAGTTGGCGATATAACAGTGGACTTTTGTGTTGATTGATTGGTTTTGTAATTATTATATTTACAAACAGACAAGTACAGGTTAGTGGCAGCTAAATATACTAGGATTTAATGTAACACATTGGCTGGCATTATTTATATGTACATTTAGTTATTTAACACGGTTCGTGATATTTAACTACCGCAATATTTAATTATTAGTAATATATATAAACATTATGATATAAATTTCTTTATGTTAACTAAGCATGGTCCTGCATAAGATAACCGAATATTTTTCGTGAACATGGGACGAAATTTCAAGAAAAGATGTCAACACAATATTCAAGTAAACGCTGTTGTTGGTAACCATATAAAATAGAACAGTTTACGTGACTTGCTTTGCACTCGTTAACTAGATAAAAGATCGACCTATTTTCTGCGAATGGTTTATTGATTTCTCGAAAGTGTGGTCATTTTTATGAAAGAAGTAATTGTTGCTTTCTGCTAAAAATATCGTGCAAATTTAACTCAATAATTCGTGCTCGTATTTGTAAAACACGTCGTTTCTACTTCAATAAGCGTGATTTACAAATTTCTATGCAAAGGAGCATTATCACCTGCACAAACATTTAATAGTTTCACTCTTTCATCACATAGCATGAAATTTTACAGGTAAAATAACTGGTCTTTTTATTGTTACTAACATATTCTTCTTGGTTTGGCCTAAACTTATTTTGTTGTTGCGTTTACTTGATAAAATAGTAAGATTATTGTGAGTTAGCCGTGAGGCAGACGTGTTTCATTTTGGTCGTATGCACTCATGGTACTTGCCTTTGAAGAAGAGATACAGCTTTGAACCGGCAATGACATAAAACACCTGAACTGGCTTTGTCTTTATCTGAGTTCAATCCCGCCTTCAGGGCTGGTATTCATACAGCTTTTAAGAGAAATCTTTACTTAAGTTGTACTTAGGTTAAAATTTTAATTAAAATGTTCTATGTGACATTGATTGATTTCTGTGTATAAAAGGGGAAAATACCAAATATTTAAACAATACTTACACATTTAAAACAGTTTAATGTAAAAAGATATGCACATAAAATTTCCAGACACTAAAGGAATTTTATAAATTTAAGAAATTGACTTATGTTTTTCTTAAGGTGTTTTGTGAATACGGGCCCTGGTCATTGCTTGTCCAGCCTGACATGGGTGTTTGTGGCGAAACAATACTAGTATCCAGCCTGACATGGGTGTTTGTGGCGACACAATACTAGTATCCAGCCTGACATGGGTGTTTGTGGCGACACAATACTAGTAGTTTCCAGTCTGACATGGGTGTTTGTGGCGAAACAATACTAGTATCCAGCCTGACATGGGTGTTTGTGGCGACACCATACTAGTAGTATCCAGCCTGACATGGGTGTTTGTGGCGACACAATACCAGTAGTATCCAGCCTGACATGGGTGTTTGTGGCGACACAATACTAGTAGTTTCCAGTCTGACATGGGTGTTTGTGGCGACACAATACCAGTAGTTTCCAGTCTGACATGGGTGTTTGTGGCGACACAATACTAGTATCCAGCCTGACATGGGTCTTTGTGGCGACACAATACTAGTAGTTTCCAGTCTGACATGGGTGTTTGTGGCGACACAATACTAGTCGTATCCAGCCTGACATGGGTGTTTGTGGCGACACAATACTAGTAGTATCCAGCCTGACATGGGTGTTTGTGGCGACACAATACTAGTAGTTTCCAGCCTGACATGGGTGTTTGTGGCGACACGATACTAGTAGTTTCCAGCCTGACATGGGTATTTGTGGCGACACAATACTAGTAGTATCCAGCCTGACATGGGTGTTTGTGGCGACACAGTACTAGTAGTTTCCAGCCTGACATGGGTGTTGGTGGCGACACAATACTAGTAGTTTCCAGCCTGACATGGGTGTTTGTGGCGACACAATACCAGTAGTTTCCAGAGCATGTGCTCCAAGCTTCCAGACCAATGAAAATAAAATTTAAAACAATGGAAAAGTCCATGTTTTTATGTATTTTACGCGCTTGCCAAATAAAATGAGGCGTGTCGTGGGAAAACTGGGAAAATATAAAATGTTTAATATGTAGTGTTTTGTAACCGTTTTTGTGCATTTTTTCAGTCAGATAAATTTTGGTCTAGTACATTTACTATATAATGCAAGTAGACTCTGAGAAACAATGCGACGTATTCATGCACACAACCCGATTTTCTTTTCTTATCGCATCGATTGAACTGGTCGATTATGTCGATTAATCGATTGGCCGTTTTCAACCGACTTGCCCATCACTATACACTTCATGCACATGCATTAAGCCTCAAATGCGTTTTATGTTTCGTGGTACATTCTTGCCACGCAATCGTATCGCAGTTAAAATAATACAGAATACAGATGAACTTCGTTATATTGAAGTCGCCGTGAATAGAAATGCCTCCGATGATTGACGTATCCGAAAAAAACTTTCTTTATGCACAATTCTGCCTCCTGTTTGAGAGATGCCTCAAACCAACCCCGTATTTGATGTAATATTACCCCGTCGATAAAAAAAACTGGATTTAACAGCGTGTAGAAATATGAGACATACTTAAAATACATTTTTATTTATTTTTAAGACGTTCACGCTGTTCAGTTACACAACTTACCCACATGCCCTTTTAACAACCTATCTGAGTCTTTGCATTTTTGCGCAATCGCCTTTACAGAACTGTCCAATAACTATTTTATTCTTCAAATGAATATCTTGCATGTTTGAAGAATATCTATGTGGCGGTTTCTTTTATTTACAGATCACAAGACTGACTGGGGCAACTTTCAGATTCCCACTCTTAAAGTGACCACTCCAAGACCAGAAATGACGTTGCCATATGACCAGTACGATTCGTACCAGCAGCAGTCCTACCACACACCTTCCCTGGGAGCCGGGGAGATCGCGGGCATCGTTACTGGCAGCGTGATTTTCTTTATGATCATGCTGACGATCTGTTGCTGGTAAGCGAGCTTTCAGGCTTGCTCATTCAATATTATTCTTCTTTCTGTGATTGATGGCTAGAAAATCGCGGGCAACATTGTTGGCTGCGTGATTTTGTTCATGATCATGCTGACCATCTGTTGCTGGTAAACGAGTTTAAGACTTGTTACAACTTGGACTTATAATTAATTATTTGTTCTGTGATTGTTGGCTGCGGACATCGCGGGCGTCATTTTCAAGTTATCATCACGCTGATGATCTGTTGCTGGTAAGGCCCAAAAAATAAATAAATTGTGTGTTTCGGGCAAAAAAGTTATCTAGAATCGTGATTGAGTTTTATTTTTTAACTTTGTTTAAAAGCCACATGTTGGTAAAAAAAAACAAAAAAAAAAACATTGAAATTATCTAAAATCGGACGAATACGAATTTCACGGAAAGAATAATCGCAAAAAACTTTAGGGTCGGGGTGGGGGGGGGGGGTTGCTAGGTAGGGTTGGGGTGCCCGAAACACTTTTTTGTGGCCTAAGCGAGCTTTCAAAGTTGCTACAAATTTTACTTATAATTGATAATTGTTTGTTCTGTGATTGTTGACCGGGAAAATCGGGGGCATCATTACTGGCTGCGTGATTTTTTTTAATGATCGTGGTGATATTTTGTTGCTGGAAAGCGAGTTTCAAGGGGTAATATTCACAAAGCATCTTAAATAATTTCTCAGATACATTCAAATTTTAATGTGTTATATTTGTTTGGTAAATCAACCCAATTGCATTTCACTTTTATAAAAAATACGTTCGGATTCTCATTTAAAAGAATTATTGACTTTTTCACTTTTTATATATGCAATGATACAGTTAAAGAAGTTTCCAGATTTAAGAATTAGCATACAATTTACTGTAAGATGCTCTATGACTGATACCGCTATATAGTTTTGCTACATTTAGTTTAGGCCAAAAAAAAAGTTCCGTTTCTGGTCTTCTGCCCCCCAAAAATAGGGGTCGGTAGGTAGGGATTTTTTATTATTATTATTTATGATGGGATAATGGTTTGTGTTGTACACGGTAACAGTCTTTCTCAGTCTTTATTATTTTTGGACCAAAAATATGTAGGGTCGGCAGCAAAAGTAAAGGGTCGGTCGGGAGACCAGCAACGGGACTATTTTTTTGTGGGGAGGGGGGGGGGCTGCCTTAAGATAATTCTTCGTTCTGCAATCGTAAGAGCTATGTAATGCGTTTTTAATACTTGCAGTATTACACACATAATTATAAATGATTTCTTCTATTGACATTGCAATAAAATAACATGACTGGTCATGATGTTTTTAAACTTGCCGCACCTTTACGTTGAACTATAACCACATGCAGAAGGGATATTGTGTATTTTCTCAAACTTCTTCAACGTCACTTTGTACAATTTACACATTGATTACTTTGTTTACCCGCTCTTTTTTCAAACTTTCTAACTGCGTTATGGTCTACAATAAAAACATTCATCACCGGTAAGTGATGTATAAAACCTGTGATCGATATGTTACGGAAAAAATGGCTGCACATGTTTACATGTTGTAATCACATTTTCCATTGACCGTAAACGTGCGTATATTTTCAGGGCCATAAAGCGTCGTCGTGAGCAATTAGAGGATCGTAGGCAATTAGAGGACGACTTACGCCCTCTGACCACATGCAACCCATCCACTCCGCGGCCTTCCATGCAACGGCTCCCCACCCAACCCAACACTCGGCCCGCTTACGGGCCTGCCACCGCCCTACCTGCTGCCTTAGAGCCCAGGGGAGCTATAGGGTTCCTCGTCATCAGGCGAGTCTTCTGCATTACAGCCGTGGCGCGACCGGAACCAGCTGTACCGGTGTCGCCGCCTCCGTATGAAACATTGGGTACTTCCACACCGGAAATGTCTACACCTGAAAGAGCCTCTGTGGACGGTGATTTGCCCCCGCCGTATAGGGAACGATATTAAACCAGAGTTGCTTTAAACACAAAATACGCCGATATTTTAAAAAGTCTTAAATTAATCATTGACATCTTACTATTGTTTTTGACAAACAGCTTGCTATAAGAGATATATTATGTAGAAAAACTATTATCAGAAATTAATTTGCAACATTTTTTTAACTAATAGTTGGTACACTGATCCATTGCTTATGCATTTTCCTATGTTTGATTGTAGATAATACGTGTGCAAATGGTTTGCATAGATTTGTCGAATCGATGTTTGCTGTTCAGGTCACGTGACCATTGATAATGTTCAGAATTGACGAACTTATGGAATCTGGATCATTCATGAATCAGTGTTGTAAACTTAAGTGTTATATAATAACTATAAATATTACATCCAGCTATTATAAAATAAAATACAAGCATCTTTGTTATGCACCTATCAATATTTTCCCCCGGGGGGGGGGGGGGGGGGGAGCGGCGGGCATATACGGGACTTAAGACGGAAAGCAATTCCCGGTAGGCGGGAATTCGACACGCCGAATGATTCCGGGTCCCGGGAAATAGACTTTGTTTCGTATTTTAGATCCAGGTTATATTGGCCCCGGACCATTTGATACACCAATTCAGCATCCCACATTTAATGAATTTAGACAAAAATGCTTGGCTCTAGGGTGGGGAATTTGACCCCCCAAAGTACAATAAGTCTAATTCCCCTGGGTTTGCCTTCCGCCCCCACCCCCCGGGGGCAAATATTGATAGGTGCATTATTTTCAAAACTGAATATTGCACTCAAATACAGACACCACGTTAGGAATAGCTGAACATGGAGCAGTTAGTGTTTTCCGCTTTAAATGATGTAAGGTTATATGTTGTATTAATATTTTACCGGTACATGTTTGATAAGTTTACCACTTGAAATCAAACCATAATTAAAATCATATATTAAATTGCAATTACCGGATCAAAGCATTTAATTATCGGAATCAAACATGTTTGACGATATGTGTATAATAAGGCTAGATCAATATTGTTGTTTGTTGTTTTTTTTTGTTATGTTATTAATTAATGTATGTACATGTGTGTTTCTAGATGCTGCTTGCAATAAGAGAAAGATGTGCTGATGTTATTGTTGTTAATGAAGATGATTTTTTGTTATATTTCTGTGTATTATATGTATGCTTCATTGTATACCCGGCTATATCTAGGCGCATGTAGTTAATTTAAAGTCTTTTTTTTACGAATATTACGTTTTGTTTTCTTCTTGACATTGCTTGTTCAACTGGTCACGTGTTCATAAAACAAGTTAAGACTGATTTTCAGGTTTTAAATGGGCTCGAGCCCCCCTCGACACAGATATTTATATCATTCACTTACCGGTAAATCTGGGTCTATTTCAATTGTTTTTCAAATATTTGTTATACATTACCATATATGAACTCGTCTCAGCAAACGTTTGCTTTTTTCTCAGAAAAAGTTAATAAAAACGCACGTAGTAATGCATGTATTACATCTAGACAAAAAGTTGTTCCAAAATAAAAGATATGTGTATAATAAGGCTAGATCAATATTGTTGTTTTTTGTTGTTGTTGTTGTTATGTTATTAATTAATGTATGTACATGTGTGTTTCTAGATGCTGCTTGCAATAAGAGAAAGATGTGCTGAGATATGATGTTATTGTTGTTAATAAAGATGATGTTTTGTTATATTTCTGTGTATTATATGTATGCTTCATTGTATACCACGGCTATATCTAGGCGCATGTAGTTAATTTAAAGTCTTTTTTTTACGAATATTAAGTTTTGTTTTCTTCTTGACATTGCTTGTTCAACTGGTCACGTGTTCATAAAACAAGTTAAGACTGATTTTCAGGTTTTAAATGGGCTCGAGCCCCCCTCGACACAGATATTTATATCATTCACTTACCGGTAAATCTGGGTCTATTTCAATTGTTTTTCAAATATTTGTTATACATTACCATATATGAACTCGTCTCAGCAAACGTTTGCTTTTTTCTCAGAAAAAGTTAATAAAAACGCACGTAGTAATGCATGTATTACATCTAGACAAAAAGTTGTTCCAAAATAAAAGATATGTGTATAATAAGGCTAGATCAATATTGTTGTTTGTTTTTTGTTGTTGTTATGTTATTAATTAATGTATGTACATGTGTGTTTCTAGATGCTGCTTGCAATAAGAGAAAGATGTGCTGAGATATGATGTTATTGTTGTTAATAAAGATGATGTTTTGTTATATTTCTGTGTATTATATGTATGCTTCATTGTATACCACGGCTATATCTAGGCGCATGTAGTTAATTTAAAGTCTTTTTTTTTACGAATATTAAGTTTTGTTTTCTTCTTGACATTGCTTGTTCAACTGGTCACGTGTTCATAAAACAAGTTAAGACTGATTTTCAGGTTTTAAATGGGCTCGAGCCCCCCTCGACACAGATATTTATATCATTCACTTACCGGTAAATCTGGGTCTATTTCAATTGTTTTTCAAATATTTGTTATACATTACCATATATGAACTCGTCTCAGCAAACGTTTGCTTTTTTCTCAGAAAAAGTTAATAAAAACGCACGTAGTAATGCATGTATTACATCTAGACAAAAAGTTGTTCCAAAATAAAAGATATGTGTATAATAAGGCTAGATCAATATTGTTGTTTGTTTTTTGTTGTTGTTGTTATGTTATTAATTAATGTATGTACATGTGTGTTTCTAGATGCTGCTTGCAATAAGAGAAAGATGTGCTGAGATATGATGTTATTGTTGTTAATAAAGATGATGTTTTGTTATATTTCTGTGTATTATATGTATGCTTCATTGTATACCACGGCTATATCTAGGCGCATGTAGTTAATTTAAAGTCTTTTTTTTACGAATATTAAGTTTTGTTTTCTTCTTGACATTGCTTGTTCAACTGGTCACGTGTTCATAAAACAAGTTAAGACTGATTTTCAGGTTTTAAATGGGCTCGAGCCCCCCTCGACACAGATATTTATATCATTCACTTACCGGTAAATCTGGGTCTATTTCAATTGTTTTTCAAATATTTGTTATACATTACCATATATGAACTCGTCTCAGCAAACGTTTGCTTTTTTCTCAGAAAAAGTTAATAAAAACGTACGTAGTAATGCATGTATTACATCTAGACAAAAAGTTGTTCCAAAATAAAAAAGTTCGAGATTCGGTTCAGCTGAGCTAGAAAGATCAAGATCAGCCGAGACTGATCTTGGTCCTGTAGTTAACCTTTGTGAACACTGGGCCTGACATGTGGTTCTATAAATATCGGTCACGTGGACGTTTCACACCAAGTGGGACAACTGTATGCCACATCCGGTACTGCACTATACCTCTACAACTCCAACAATACGTTTAAGATTTAGTTCAGTAATAGCATTGAAATTTCGTCCAATAAAAATAATGTTGCTAGTCCAACAATACTTTCAAATAAGTTCGTAGCCGTAAGACATGAAATTGAACAGTCCCCGATAAGTTCGAAGATGAGGACGCAAACGCAAACTGTGCAGGAGGGGCGTGATATACTGTATGATTCCATCATGTCCAATGTGTTCATTTGTTCAGTTCCGGAAGAGATTGGGTCGCAATACTTATTTTCTGACCGTTTAGTTTCCATGGCAATGTCATATTTTGAGGCATGTTGTTTTCCACTACAATGTCAACGCCAGGCTAGAACTCGTGCGATATTCCATTCACGCGACAGTGAACCGACGTGTTTGTATCTTCTTGCACCTGCAATGTTTACTTTACGTAAAATGTACCCTCGCTAAAGGTATGAAACTGTTTAACCGAACATAATTCAGTCACGCACCGACCATTTGATGCATTTAGAACTTCCTCATTGAGCCAACTATAGAAAAACAGTTGCCTATATAACAGTGGACAATTGTGTGGACTGTTTTGATTTCGCAGTTATTATATACAAACAGAAACGTAAAGGTAAGTGGCAAATGAATTAACCAGGATTTCATGTAACATCACCTAACATTATTTATATGCACATGTAATTATTTCATGATATTGAATTTCCGCAATATTTAATTATTGTTAATATTATAAAAGAAATATCTGTATATTATGGTTTATTCTTCTGCATTAGATAACCAAAGGGTTTTTGTAAAATTTTGACGAAATTTTTAGTCAAGATGTCAACATTTAATAAAATATACACAATATTGACGAACAGATTTTTGAATGGAACATTTCTTGTAGGTGCCTTGAATGGGGGAGTCCAGTCAGAAGCCAGTACGAGTTATCTCTAGCGAGCCCCTGTCAGATAAGAGGTATACCTGTCTGCAGCTGGCTAAGTGAAAAGTACCGCAATCTTATATAGTAATCTATAAACATTGGCTATTTGTATGCATACAGGATATAGATGAGGTTAAACAAATGATGTTTAAAACACCCTACTATTTGTAACAGTATTTTAAAATGGTGAAAAATGGATACATGCCTTTATCATCAGAATTTAAACTACAAAGGAATAAGAAGCAAGGGGAATGTTGCAGTGAAAATGGGGTCCTTGTAAAACACTCGAATCGATGGAACCCTTTGAAATATACATAACAGTAACTATTGTTTGCCACAGACATTTCACAAACAGGATTTCATTATAACTTCATGTTATAAACTAAATTAATTAGACAATTAAAATCCTTGTTTTGTCTCTGTTCCTAATTAAATGAGAAAGAACAAGGAAGAATTCGAACTTATATTTTCGTTTAAAATGTCTTAAAGCAACTGCACCGCATAAATTTACCCCTTGGATTATACAATTTTATAATATTTGCTTATACGGGTGTGTTTGGATCGCAATTTTATGACGATTTGCGAAGTTAATGTAACTTTAAATAGTCTTGCAAATTTACACAGGATCTAGATATGTCAGAACAACATTTCATTACTATTGTGCCATACACAATTCTCATCGTTCCATCAAATTGTTTTCTCATTTAAACAATTTCAAATTGCAAACTGTTTAATTTAATTATTTTTCGCTATATAATATTACTAAAACTTATTATATGCAAAATCTTATTCAAATATTATATTTTAGTTAAAATGTGTTCTAATAATATTATTTCATGTAATTCGAATCCCAAGATTTTACTTCTTAACACTAATTAATTTAATTGAGTTTTAAGTATAATTATAGTTAAAACTCTTTGACCGAGTATATCAAGTGTATTAATTATATTAGAAAATATAAGATATTTTAAAAGGTATATAATTCGCCTTTCAAAAACTTTTTTTTGCACTTTGCACAAAAAAAAAACATTTATAAAAGTAGTTTGCAATAAGCAATTTCATTTTTGGGGGTTGGGGGTGGGAATTATTTAAAAAAAAAATTACTAAGAATATAAAGGCTTAGTGTGCTGTTTCTTTAAGTTTTTAAAATGTTATACCATATTTGTATAATATAAATATTCATTATTTTATTGTATTCGCAAGGGTTTCAAATCTTCAAACAATATAATTGTTGTTAATTTGGAAAAAAAGAACTTTTCTGGTAAATTTTTTCAAAGTCAATTGGCAATTTCGGATTGTGGAGTGATTTATATGTATCGCAAAACTGAATGAAATAAGAGCATAATCCATTTCTTAATGTTGTCAATTGTGATGTAGATATATTCTCCAGTTCGAAAAGAGATGCATAATATGTTTATTTTCCGTTAAAAATAATCTTTCTTAATTTCCCTGTTAAACCACCATGTTTACACTACGGCAGGTTCACCTCTATACATATGTTCTACTTTCGCTTATCAGTAGACCGACTGGACTCTCCCATCGTTATTGGTGTGCAAAATATACCATTTATACATATACACATAATATATAGGATGTTAGCCTCTGGAAATGTTCGCCCCCTCTTACTCGAAATCCTGCATGCTTGTTCAGTTATAAAATTATAATTATATTAACAACCTGGAAATAACCTAGAATTAACATATGATATGCCACGAGGCAGACGTGTTCCATTTCGGTCGTTTTGTGCACTCAAATCACCCATTTCAGAAGAGATACAACTTTGACGCGGCAATGATGACAAAGACATTCAACAACTGAACAAGCTTTGTCTTTATTTGACATACTTCATATACCTACCGATCACTTCTTGGCTATCCGGACATGGGTGTTTGCGGTGCGCAGTATTTTATAGTGCACGTGCTCAAAGACCAATATAATTCACTATTCAAATGTGTGTCAGAAAATGACCTGAGATGACGTGCTGAACGAAGAAGTATACAGATAAAATGTAAATCTCGTGCATGCAAACTATTCAGGACAATGACTTACACAAAATCATACACGTAAGCCCACGCGTACAAGATACTTAATTTATGCAAAATAATTCTACTTCCTGTTGGACACAGAACTTAAACCGGCCCAGTAGGTGATGTTATATGTAGAAATATGAGACATACATTACTTATACAGAATTACATGACCACACTGTCACAGTTTTTTCACGTGTTTCACTAACTTGGTTTTGAACAATTGTTCTGAGTGTTTGCATTATTTCCCAATCCACTTTACACAACCTTTTTGTGCCGAAATTAAAATATTATGTAATTTATTTCAATAATTTCTTATGTATTGTCCCCGGGAGATATCTAAGAAGCGGTCGAACATTGAAGGAAAAACAATACATGGGTTGTGTTATTTAATTACAGATCTCAAGATTGACTGGCGAAACTTTAAGATGCCTACACTTAAAATGACCACACCAAGACCGGAAATGCCGTTGCAAGATGACCCTTCCACGGAACCTTTAATAATCGGGGATCTATTTGTTGGCTGCGTGATGCTCTTTATCATACTGGCCACATGTTGCCGGTAAACGAGCTTTAAGTATTGCTATAACCTTAATATAATTCTCTGTTCTGTGATTATTTGCTTTTTTTGTTTAAATCAAACACGTTTGCAAGTTGTTTAGAGTTGTTGTCTTCTAAATATGATCGGATACAGATTTCATATTATAAGTGGCACTGAGTGTTGTTCTGCTTATACACGTGTATCCAATGATACAGTTAAGGAAGTTTCCAGATATAAAGATTACAGATACAATTTATCTTAAAGTGAATATGTCAACGAACAATTGGCTTCCTATTGCATTTTAAATTATATTAATTGATATAAATGCGCTTTACTAGGACATGTGCATTAAATAAATAAAAATAATATAATACACAATAATATATTTGATAAAAACAAATTAGCAAAAAAGCCTGAACAAATTAAACCCCAAGCGGGTATCGAACTCACGACTTGGCAGCCACACGAAGAAATGACAGTAGACAGCGCTTTAACCAAATGCGATATCATGCTTGGTAAGGAGTCGTTTGTAAACTATGGTTATACAAAATGCTCACAATTTTGGCGTCAACATGTAAACTGGAAAAGGGCCAAACAAGCACAACCCATATTATCAATTGATGTTTTTCTCAGAATGCGTACACCCTTTTCCCATTATATATACCCTGTTTTAACCGTTATTAGATGCTAGTATTAATATCGAAATGTCTTCTTCTTTTTTTAAAGAAATTGCCCCCTTGAGGCCCTTTTCGATTACATAGACCCCTGAAGATGCTCTGTGAATACCGCCACAGACGTGCCATTAGTTTAATATAATTCTTTGTTTTTTTTATTATAATTTTGTTTGTTTACAAACTTCATTTGCAACTTACATCAAAGTGGTTTATTTATTTGATTAACGGTGGTGTGAAAAAGTCATGGTTGTGCACGATGTACGCAAACTTGCTTATTTTGCTAAATTGCGTTGCACTATTAAAGAATGACTACATGAAGGAGCGATATTAGTTATACATTTCTTTGATTGTGAGTGAAATGGATTTTTTTCCTTTGACGGTAAACTTGCCTATATTTTTAGTGTCATAATGCGTAATCGTCAGGAAACCAAGGACGAATAACGCCCTCTGACCAATAATAACCACGCGACCGTTTACCCAGCGGCCTTTCACAACGCGGCCCTCCACCTAGTGCCCAGCCAGCACGCGGCCCTTCATCCAGCGTCCCCCAGCAACCCCGCGGCTCCACACCCAGCGCCCAGCAACCATGCACCTGATCTTCCAACGTACTGTCAGCCCGAGGTTCTCCAGCCAACGTCCATCTGCCCCACGCCTTTCCGGCCCGCGCTGCCCCACCACGGGGGTCACCACCCCGCGCATCCCCACCACGGGGGTCACCACCCCGCGCATCACCACCACGGGGGTCACCACACAGCGTTTCCCCATCACGGGGGTCACCACCACGGGGGGACACCACCACGGGAGTCACCATCCAGGGGCTCACAACCACACGGCCATATAACCGTCCGCGACTCTGCGTCCTGCTGCCCCAGAGTCCAGGGGAGCCATAGGGTTCGTTATCGTTCGGTTCGTCATCTGTATTACAGCACCATAAACTAATCATCACCATAAACAAACCAATACCATAGCTACATCAACATTCACCTAACACCTAACATTTATATCATAAGCCAACAGCACAATCAAACAAATAAGACCAAAAAGGAACAAGCACCATAAAACAAGAGCGTCATAAACCAACCAACACCGTTCGTCAACAACCACAGGCCAGTCATCCGCAAGGCGACCGGAATCAGCTGTTCCGGTGTCACCGCCACTGTATGAAACGTTGGGTACTTAAAGACCGGAAATATAAACATCTGAAAGAGCCCTGCCCGTGCGGACGGTGATGCGCCCCTGCCGTATAGGGAAATATATTAAAAAGGGTTGCTTAGATCACAAAACACACCGATACTTAGAAGACGTCTTAAACCTGAATTATTTGGTCGATTTTGTTTGGAAATCTTGTATGCTTAAGCTACGTATGTTACAATATACCAACATATATTTTTTAAGTTTATTAGTTGCCAGAGACGTTATAGTTGATGTCGGCTGTAGACCCTTTTGTTACATATTATGAACATTGTAAATATAGTCGTACTGGGAACATTCAAACTGCAATTACACGCTGGTGCACTTGTTTTGTACACTCATTCTGAAAACCTTTGATAACACTTTCAATACACTGCAATACATACAACGGCCATTGAAAACAATTTACTTTTAACGCTGATTAATGTTATTTTCCGATGGTGCTCATGTTGCTTTGTATATATCAAAGAATGCGTTTGTAACTTTCGTAATAATATTATAATTCAATCTCGGGACTTGTTATCTGATATTTGTTCACACATGTTTTCAGGAGACAAAGATTACTGATATTGACGATGCACTAGTCTTGTATGGTGGTCCAACTCCTAGCATTTCTTCCAAAACACGGGATTACATCTACATTTTATATTACAATTTTCTAGCTTAAGCATTAGGGGCTGTATCCACCGGCACTGCTTTCCTTTTGTGTCACGTTCTGTCGCCGAAGACTAGTAAAATCTTTTATAGAATCAAATAGAAGTATGGAATAAAATAGAAGAATTAAACAGTTGATACCTTTTTACTGAAGATTATAATAAAACACTCAGAAATTAACGTTTTTATATCTAGACAAAAAGTTATTTCAATATAAAATATTTTGAGAATCCATTCATCTGAGCAAAAAGAGCTACGACTGCACTTGATCTTTGTAAACACTGGGTCTTAGTTCCAAAAAATAGCGGTTACGACACAGTATAGACCTCTGTACTAAAACGATTCAACCAAGGATGCTGAAAAGTTACGCATGCGCAATTAAATTCCTTCATTGTAACTTTTAAAATAGTTCATGTTTGATCTCAATTTTCACCATGACCAAGCTACTTTTCAATATATCACAATACATTGTTGAAAAGATAAGGTCATAACCTTTTGAAAAAAACAGCATTAAAAAAGTTCTATACGTTGTAAAACAAAAATATTTACCTTAGAATATACACACCGGTTTTGACAGGTATGGAGGCTGCCATTTTGTGCATGAATACATGGGCCAAAAGTTATGAAGCTGGGAAACCACTTAGACAAAGTAGTGCTGACAATAACCCTAAGGATGTGACTTCCGTTTTGGGGTAATTGAATCTTTAAGAGAACCCAACATTTTCAAATTTGAATACAAACCACAGTTTTGATAAATCTGATCTATTTCGAGAATGAACACGAAATCCTATCCCACTGGTATAAGGATTTATTGTGAACAAAATAAAATAGAAAATACCATATTTAAAGGCGTTGCGAGACAAGAATTTAGACAGAAAAATGTACTTAGGTACATCTTGGAAAGATTATTTTAACTCAGAATTAAGCATAACTTTGAGTTTTAATTTTGCCAATGTTAAGGACATGCATGAGCAAAGAGTGTCCCTTGTGAATGAAAATGCCGTAATTGGTCAAAACGATTCTAAAACTGTAAAGGTAGAGTGCGACTCGTTCTACAATAACCCCATGTTCAATTCCGATTCGACCTCTTTTCAGGCAGGGTTTATCGCGACAATCACGTTTTGTGAAAATAACACTTAAGACAAGAAAATAGTATGGGTACATATGGCCAATAAACTTTACATGATTGGAGCTCGTTTGCGAAATAAGCGGAACAATGTTGTTTGTCCAAACCATAGGGGTCATTGCTCCGCAAATGTATCCGAATAAAATCCGATCCAATAGGTAACGAATGTAAATGGCCTGAAATAGTGTCCCGCACATATCAAATGATGTTAAAATTGCTGGTTATACTGGTGATGGTGACTCTAGGAGTCATGCACATGTGAGCAAAGGGAATGAATACAACGTTAAACGCTTTAAAGACATAAGGCACTTAGGAAATTCATTGAAGCGTGCTGTTCACACAGACAACTTAAGTTCAACTATGTTCAAAGGTTCTTCATACACAAACATTAAGAATCGTTTTGCTCTTTATAAAACAATGGTGTGTGGCAGTGTTAAAAACAGCCCACAAGGTTTACAGTGGTGACCTCCGCAAAATAAAACAAGGTAGCCGATGCAATTGTTTCTTGCTTTGGTGGGTATTGCGGAGAGCCCTGCAAAGCATCTAGTTAAATTTGTTGTAGTGACTAGCGACAGGCTTAAAACTTCATGCCAATGACTGCTAAACTAAGAATGACAGAGGGTGATAGAGCATTACTTTTAAAATGCATGGCCACTATGCTGTCTCCCTCAGCCCTTGATCAAACCAAATTTTTGACCACTACGCAAAAGTGTGAGGCCGTGAATCGATCTTATCAGAGAGTTAACCCCAAAAGGATAACTATCCCTAGGAACTTTGCCGGTAGGATTCATGGCCAGGTTCATAAACTAAACAGTGGGTACGCAGTGTCTGTGCTGATTAAAACCAAGTCTTTAAGGGCCACCCTTACAGAAGGTTCCAAGGTCGTAGCTTTCCCATATCTACCCCCCTTATGTCCATTAGAGAAACCATCCCATAAAATACAGCCCTTAATCGGGTCAAGGTGGCATCTGGCAGTAATTCTCTCCATTACATGCGTTTGTAGGCATCCATTTTCATACAAATTTTACCGGAAGTTCTTAAAGGTAACGAATGCGCAATTAAATTCCTTCATTGTTACATATACAATATTCCATGTTTGATCTCAATTTTCACCATGACAAAGCTACTTTTCAATATATCACATTGTTGGAAAGATAAAGTCATGACCATTTGGAAAAACAGCATAAAAAAAAAATTCTATACGTTGTAACTCAAAATATTAACATAGAATAAATACGCCGGTTTTGACAGGCATGGGGGCTGGCAGTTTGTGCATGAATACATTGGCCAAAAGTTATGAAGCTGGGAACCACTTAGACAAAGTAGTGAAAAACAGGCTTTTTTCTTATTTCTTACATATATTCATGTAAATTGATACCAAAACATCATTTAAACTGTATTTTAAAGATTATACACTGAAATATATGTGTTTGTTATCTAACTGAATTAAACCCGGAGGATGTGACTTACGCAATCTGTGGTGTATTTTCATATAACAATGGACTATCGTGTTGATTGCTTCGTTTTTGTAATTATTATATTTACAAACAGACATGTACAGGTAAGTGGCAAATAAATTAACGAGTGTAAAACTACACATTAGTTTATTATATGTACATATAATTATTTAACAGGATTCATGATCTTTAACTACCGCGTTATTTAATTATTGTTAATAAAAATGTCTGAATAATGTTGGCATGCTTATACATAAGATAGCTGAAAATATTAAGTCAACATATTACGAAATGTCAAGAAAGCATGTCAACTTTTCATGAAAAATACACAATAGTTATCTAGACATTATTGGTGGTCACCACATAATATCGAAAATTTCACGTACATGACTTGCATTTCATTAAATATCGTTAAAAAGTAAAAAATCGACCTATTTTTCGCGAATGGTTTCATGTTTTCTCGAAAAAGTGGACATTGTCATGAAATACGTATTGATATAGGGATGAAACTTCACTTAATCGGGCTCGTACGTTGCTGGTTCGTTTCAATAAATTTGGTTTTCACCCGAATGTTGACACAATCTGAATTGTATTGAAACGTTTGTTTTATAAGCCCTGTCTCGTCGGCATTGAACGCATATGTGTAGATAACAATGTATTATTTGCTCATAGAAGAATGCTCATTCACTTGTGAAAAATGCTCATTCACTCGTGAAAAGATATTTTGTATGAACACCCAAAATATAACAACGGATGTAAAAGTGAAGTAAACCATTTTATCGTATATGGTAGTTCATATAAAAATCAGCAACGGGTTAAATTTCATTTCCTTAATCCCTGCAGCAGGTGCGATTAAAATTTTCTTTAAGTATTCATAACATAAAATACGATCTTAACTGAAAACTACAAATATCTTCTGTGTCACTCGGCAATATTTTTAAGTTTCCATTACATAGCATGAAACTATAAAGGTAAAATTACTATTGTTTATTATTCTAGTATTGGTTTTTGTATTTTCTTTTATACCATTCTTGCTGTTTTGGCTCTAAACTTATTTTTTCTGTTGCTTCCACTCGTTACAATTGTGTTGCATGGTCATTCAGACGTGAGACGGCCGTGTAAAACATAAGTCACACGTCTTAAAGATGAGATACAGCTTTGACGCATTTAAATATAAAATTTAAAAAGAACTGAGCTGACTTTGTTTCTGAGATTCATCACATCTTCCGATCCGTTCTTGGCCAATCTGACATATGGGTGTTTATGGTGTTACAATATTTTCTAGTGCATACTGGTGCGGGTACAGGATTTTTATTAAAAGGGGGCGGAACTATTTAATTACTGAAAGAGACGGCCATTAAACTGTTTCAGTCTCTCTTACATGTTGGGATACATGTCGGCAAGAAATTAACTATACCAAAAGGAAATATTTAACTAAAATACCAAAGAATGGATTTAATTATTATCATAAATTGATTGAAAAACACATCAATGGCAACGAAATGCATATGTTTAAAGGTATTGTGAGGTTTAACCATCGAACGTTTGACAATTTTAGAGGGGACACACGCCGCTTCCATCCCCTCTAAATCTGCTTGTGGCATGGGCTCAAAGGTTTCTAACCAATGTAAATCATTTCAACAATGCAAAGATCCATGGCTTGATGTATTTAACGCTTTTGGCAAATAAAATGTTTCTTAGTACATACTGCATGTTCGCGTACTCGTATATGGTTAAAATAACTGCATTGTGTCAGTATAGAATACAGATGCACTTCGTTAAATCGAGGTCACCGTTATTTGAAATGGCTCCGCAGTTCGAAGTATCCGAATAAAGACAAAAGTTTACAATCTAAATGAAATTGAGCTAGATTATGCTGTCCTGGGGGTGGGGTGGACGAGATGAGATGATCTGCACAGGCTAATTCGGGACGACACTTTACGCACATGCATTAACCCATGGTTTCACACGACACGCCTCATATTAAATTTGTAGCAAGTAAGAAAGCTCGCTTTCCAGGTATATTGTGTTATTTTCTTACAGATCACAAGGCTGACTTGGAAAACTTTAAGATTCCTACACTTAAAATGACCACACCGAGACCAGAAATGACATGGCAGGATGACATTATGTCACAGTCGCCGCAGACCATTGGTGAACATTTCTTGGGGCTTTTGGAAATCTTTGGCATCATTATGGGCTGTATCATATTTCTAACGTTCATCCTGGCATTGTGTACCTGGTAAGATAGCTTTCTTCCTTGCTCACATATCAGAGATTTTTGATACATTGACAGTGCTATCGAGCACACTAATATATGGCACTAATATGGCTGCACGCGCTGATATCAAACTTGCTTAACCTGTTACATTTACTATAAAAACATGCGGAACATTTTCTGCACCTTCATGTTGCACAATAATCAGATGCAATTTCCACACGTTTTCTGTTTCTTTTCAAACTTGTTACTATATATATAATAGGGCATTAACCTATGAAGAGTGTATGTATATTACATATGTATATAATATATATACACTTGTCGATATAGTTTATGCATGTATTTATACTGAAACATCTAGCAGTAACAAGTTTGAAAAGAATATATATATTTGTATATATATACTAAGAGATTCGCCAGATACGGGGTGTTTTCCAATATTTGAAGATAAGTGTATGTATATTACATATAATATGTGATTAACTTATATATGTTATAAATAACATGATTGCACGCGATTACAAGTTGTCATTACATTTCCATCAGTGCCTATATATTCAGGGCAGATAAAGCGTTTTCGTCAGGAAAACGAAGACGAATTAAGCCATCTGACACTCAACAATCAAGCGGCTCTACGCGACGCTGCTCGCCACCAAGCGGCTTTGCAAAACCTGGCTTACCGCCAAGAGGCTCTCAACGGAACTGCTCACCACAGACCGGTTTTCCACGAAGCGTTTCTTCAACGAGCTGCTCACAGCGAAGCGGCTTACCACGATGCGGCCCTCCAACGAGCCCTTCGCCAAGCCTCCAGCCCACCAGCGGCTCCTGTCCACTCAGCGGCCGGCGACTCCGCCCCCCCCCCCACCACGCGGCAGGATAACCGTCCGCGATTTTGCGTCCTGCTGCCCCAGAGTCCATGGGAACCATAGGGTTCGTCATCGTTCGGTGCGACATCTGTATTTCAACACCATGATAACATCAACACCATAAACTAATCATCCCCAGAAACAAACTAACACATCAACATTCACCTAACATCTGCGATTTGATCAAAAACAACGATGGGTTAGAATTATATAGCTATGAAGAACTGTGTAACAGATATAATTTCTATCCAAACTACTTGCATTACATAGGTATTACTAATGTAGTTACTAAATACTTGAAGAAATATGGTTTGTTCGATAAAATATCTGCTCTGAATACGATTGCAGATTTTGACTTTGTTAAGCCTTTTGTTCCCCTTCAAGTGTTATCCATTTTAAAATATCAAAAAGGTACCCAACCCATGTATAATATTGTTAAAACAAATGACACTTTACCAGTCTGTATGTCAAAATGGACGAGCATTTTTGAAAATATTGAATTAAAAGACTGGAACCATATCTTTAGTATGCCATTTTGTATAACCAAAGATTCTACGCTACAATGGTTCCAGTATAGAATTATACACCGAATTATTGGTACCAACTATTTTTTGTATAAAATCAATCATAAATCGTCAGCTGAATGCTCTTTCTGTCATGATATGTCGGAAACAATTGAGCACATTTTTGGGGAATGTAAATACGTTAAAAAATTTATTGCTGATTTGTTTGAAGGTTTTGAGGTATTCGCTGACTTCATAAATGCACCCTCTTTCATGTTAGGACATAAAAACACAAGTAGTCCTCTTAATCTAACATTCCTTCTCACTAAAAGGTTTATTTATAATTGTAAAATGAATCAAACATTACCTACCGTTATTGCGGCAAGATCATTCTTTTCTATCCAGTATCATATGTTGAAGGAAATGAACTTCTTCTGCAATTTAGATTCTAACTTAATAACTACATGGGACATTTTGTTAAATCTGTATCGTTAAGAACATTGTGACTTGCATATTTTATCCGTATATTCAAAATTTCAATATGTGTATCAATTTGTATATTGCTGTTTAAGCAATTATGATATTATTGTTAATATGCAATTGTGAGCACTTGTCTTCATTGTAATATTATATATCATGCATGTTGAACTATTATCAATACTCATGATGTACGGTGTGGAGGGGGATGCCCTCGACCCTCACACACCTATTGACGAGGAAAATAAAATATATATAAAAAAAATAACAAAATAAAAAAAAATAAAAAAAAACATTCACCTAACATTTATATCATACACCAACTGCTCAATCAATCAAATAAGACCAAAAACGAACAAGCACTATAATACAAGAGCTTCATTAACCAACCATCACCGTTCATCAACCAGCACCATTAACACCCAGCACCACAGGCGAGTCCACCGCGAGGCGACCGGAACCAGCTGTACCGGTGTCACCGCTTACGTATGAAACGTTGGGTACTTAAACACCGGAAATGTAACCTCCTGAACGAGCTCTGCCCCTGTGGACGGTGATGCGCCGCTGCCGTATAGGGAACGATTTTTAAAAGGGTTGCTTTAAACACAAAACACACTGATTTTTGGAAGACACCTTAAACTTATCGTTATTGGGTCGATGTTGCATCAAATCTGGTGTATGTATAAGCTACACATGTTGCAAAATACAAAACATATAATTATATATATATAATTATAATTATAAGTTATTAAAAATTTACTTTTGGCATGCTACTAGTGTTATTAATGTACAGCTTGTTGCCAGGAGACGTAATAGTTGGTGTCTGCTGTAGACCTAGTATTATATTATATATTATATCAATATAGTCGTACTGGAGATATTTACAGCTTGTTGACAGAGACGTAATAGTTGGTGTCTGCTGTAGACCGAGTATTATATTATATATTATATCAATATAGTCGTACTGGAGATATTTACAGCTTGTTGCCAGAGACGTAATAGTTGGTGTCTGCTGTAGACCTAGTATTATATTATATATTATATCAATATAGTCGTACTGGAGATATTCGAACTACAAACGGGTGTACTCTTTGTATAATGATTAATTATTACCTTTATACTAACACTTTCAGTATATTCCAATACATACTAACGTCTATTTAACAAAATAACCTATAACGTTGAAGTTATTTGATTAATATTATTCACGGTAGTGCTTATGCTGTTTTGTATAAACACATCAAAGAATGCGTTTGTAAATTTCTTAGTATATTTATATCTCAGAGCTTAATTGTTATGTGTTTTTAACTCACACGTCTTTTCAGGAGAAAAACCTAACTGATATTAATTATATATTATTCTTATTCTTTATTAGGCATTAAACAGCATATTGCTAATTTATAGCCTATACATACAATATATTGGTGAGAAAGTAAAGACATTGTACATATATTTGGGAAGGGTAACACTCATGTAAATGGTCAAAAATAGTATCCAAAACCAAGAAAATTAACCTCATTAATGTCAGTCTAGGCATTTAATACACGGATATAGTTAGTTATTGCATAAAATATTGACGTACAAAAGGAGCTAGTTTTGTACTATGTAATTATGAACTAGTCTTGTATTATGGTCCAACTCATAGCATTTCTTCGAAACACGATCTCATAAACTTAAATATAATTGCTTGTACTAGAATTATGCATTTGGGTTGGTATCAGAGGGTACTGATTTGCTTTTGTATCACTTCTGTCATCAAAGACTGGAAAAATCTCATAGCCCATAATTACATGTGTGATTTAGAAGATATTTGTTATATACCGTTTTCAAATCACTATATCATGTGAAAAGAATAGCTTGAACTTGATTTGCTTAAAACCACATTATATTACATCTTTACATGTATCTGTAATACAATCATTTAGTTGTGTAATAAGGTATTTCTTGTTCTCGAATAACCTAACAGTTTGACTGAAATGTGCATCCGTTACAACTGCAGCACAATACCAAGTTAACGTATTGCCACCATAGGATTACAAGGGCTTATCTAACATGTGTAAAATAATTAGATAGCCACTTGTTAATCCCCCGCCGCGAAGCGGGAAGGGGGCTGTAGGAATGCCCTTCGTCCGTCCGTCCGTCCGTCCGTTTGTCCGTAACATTTTCGTGTCCGCTCCATATCTCCTAACTTTGAAGGATTTTCATGAAACTTGATCCCAATGTTTAGGTCATTGAGACGATGTGCAGA
This sequence comes from Congeria kusceri, assembly GCA_027627225.1. Lineage (NCBI taxonomy): Eukaryota > Metazoa > Mollusca > Bivalvia > Myida > Dreissenidae > Congeria > Congeria kusceri. The sequence goes on along the minus strand of CM051032.1, from coordinate 26,182,500 downwards.
AGGCATGTGTCAGTCACGCCGGCTCAAGGTCAAAGTCACACTTGAAGGTCAAATATTCGAGCCTCCATTTCGTGTCCGCTCCATATATCCTATGCCTTTTGGAGTATTTTCATGAAACTAGGCTCCAATGTCTAGGTCATTGAGACGATGTGCAGAAGGCATGGGCCTTTCACGCCAGCTCTAGGTCAATGTCACACTTGAAGGTTAAAATTTTGAGCCTCCATTTTCGTGTCCGTTTTTCGTGTCCGCTCCGTATCACCTGTGCCCTTTAAAGGATTTTCACGAAACTTGCCTCAAATGTTTATCACATGGAGGCAATGTGCAGAAAGCATGAGGCAGTCACGCCAACTTAAAGTCAAGGTCACACTTGAAAGTCAAATGTTTGAGCCTCCATTTTCATGTCCGTTCTATATCTCCTGTGCCCTTTGAAGGATTTTCATGAAACTTGCCTCAAATGTTTATCACATTGAGACGATGTGCAGAAGGCATGGAGCAGTCTTGCCACCTCAATGTCAAGGTCACACTTCAAGGTCAAATGTTTGAGCGTCCATTTTCGTGTCAGCTCCATATCTAAATTTCTGAAACTGCACTTTCATATCCGGTCCAACTGTGCCAGATTAAGGTCAGTGTGATACTTCAAAGTCACCTTTAAAATCTAATGAAGGATCACGGCGGGGGATATAGCTGTCCTTCAGACTGCCTTGTAATATTTATGTGGCAAATTAATTAAGTAAGAAAAAAAACACACTAGTATCTCATCCTTTCAAGTAATTTTATATATACACCTTATTTCACGGGTCGCAAATACAATACTACAGTGAACAAATCTATATTCAAATGAAGGGAAAATGTATATTTAAAAAAAATCCAATGATGATATAGCCCTACACACAAGTGTCTCTTGCATTTTAATTGGTTAATACGGGTTTCTTATCAAAAAACACATTCGCTTTTGAAATTATTTTAAAAATATACTGTCAGTTGCAGGCGCGGGAACAGGATTTTGATTTAGAGGGGGCGAGTGGAAATATTGAGGATTGGAAAAGGCTGTCGACACATTGCATTTGGGTCTCGCTTACACAATTATTGGGCTATATTTCAGAGGGTTTAGATATCGGCAAAGAGGAACCAGTTAACGAAAATTCCTAATAATGGGTTTGGTAACGAAATGCATATGTTTTAAGATATTTCGAGGTCAGTTAATTATACAATTATTGAAAACTTAGTTACTGTTTATCAATTTTCATTCTATTTAATGTCCTGATTGCTTTAAAACAACAACACTCAATGTGTTTATTCGATCGATGTTGTGATTAAAATGTACTTCTGGCTAATATTTGATATTATTAATGATTGGTAAAGAGGTATTATCTAAAATAAAATCTTTAACTGAACTACAGACACCATGTTGGGAATAATTGAAAATATAGCAGTATCTCATGTTTAATGAGGTTAAGTTACATGTTTTATTTACATTTGTCCTGTTTGAGTATATAATAATAATACTAAAATCAAAAATCTTAAACATTACATTGTAATGACTGTATTAAAACATTGGATAATTGACTCCGCCGGAAAAAAGCGTTGTTTTATAGTTTCTTTTTACTGAAAACCCACAGCAGTTCTCGTTATAATTTCTACACAAAAAGTTATTTCAATATAAATAATTGTGAGAATCGGCTCAGCTGAGCTAGAAGTTGAAGATCAGCTAAGACTGGTCCTGCAGTTAATCCTTGTGATCACTGGGCCTGATGTCGTTCTTTAAGTATCGGTCACGTCACAGAGATAGGCCTTTATACTAAGACGGTTCACTGGAAAAGATTTTGAATAGCCCAAAAATATACAATCAAAACCAATCTAGAAAAGTTGACATGGTGTAAAGATATAACTAAAATGCAGTTAGTTTACCTTTTTACATGGGTATTCACTTTTTGTCATATTTACCGTTGTCCTGCACGTGGACAATGAACCGTTTTGAAAGCATAACGTGGGTAGTAAACCGATAAGAAAGTAGTTACCGGTAAATTAACTAGAATACCGTGCGCGAACGTACACATGTTTGTACTTGATCGTTGTGTACAAAATGGGCATGCTGTATATATGTACGTGTATGTAATGGTTGGGCAGTGGGCACCACATGTATTGACTTAAAAATACACTTCCCTTGAATATCGTCATTATGAAATAAGTGTATACTTATTAGGGAATAGAGTTAATACAATGCATGACAGTGTATTCAAATTTAAGTCAAAATATTGCTTAAGTATAATATTTTGCTTATAATCTATAAAACAAATGTTCATACTTTATCAACGTTATGTATTATTTCACTTTATACTTTGACTGTATACCTAAATACCTTTATGTGTTAAGCTATTAATAATAATAAATAATATTTATTTTCGTTATTTCGTAAGAATTTTGTTTATTAAATAAGTTTCTTAAATTTAAGTAATAAAGTCAAGAAGATATGCACAACTGGAGGATCGTTCCCTTACTTTAAACGTGTAATCCAGCACACGTCGTCTGTTTTCGATTTTCTAACAATTATTATCTCCAAAGTTGTAAATTTCCAATACGTTGTGCAAATATAATCCTGTAAAGTTGATGTGAACGCCTGATAACGTCTGCTTAGATAAGATAAAATCGTTTAATTCAACTTAGAGTGACAAAAGGTGAGGTTAGACGGGTGGTGAATAGACGCCTTTTTTGTAAATATTTTTTACAGATTTTGTGTGTTTATTATGATAATATTTTACACGCTCTAAAATTGAAGTTAAAATACAGAGGACAACTGACTTAATCAACAACAAATGGCTGTGTCGTCGGCGCATAAAGGGTTTGATTCAGTTATGGAATTGTGTTGTTCTACATCTGAGGGGGGAGTCACAAAAGCGGAATTTTATTGTTAAAATTGTCCTAAAAGATTATATTGTAATAATTGCATCAGTCTGCATAATCAATTTTTTAAAAAGCACATCACGCACGGAAAGGGAGAAAAATGGCCAACGACGGTGGAGGATTTGCTAACGAAATGCGAAGACGAGAAAACGGTTCTTTAATGTGAGAGTCACAAACAGTTGTGTTGTAGCAAATGCCTTGAAGTGGCTCATCGGTATGCTTTATATATAACTCAAACAAGTGTCATTTACAAACATTGCCTATCGTTTATTTATAATGTTAGCTAGTTATTAATATACAAATCAAGTATTTTAGCCGTTCAGCAATAAATATACGTACGACTATGTTTTTATAAATTCATCATTTCGTCTAGCTGCTTTAAAACATTTAAGCAACATTTTATTGTGAAATGTACAAATGGCTTATGCGACATCAAACCAATAACCTGATCTTTTTTTTTTTATTAGTTTTTTTAAATTTTGGGTAACGTTCTAATTCTACTATTCAGACATTGTACGACGGTGAATCCCATTGCTGCATCAGTTACAAACCAGGCAACAGCAGACATAGAGTCATTGACGTCCGAGATTGAAACCATTCTCGACCAGTTTCAGGCGTTGACACTAACTTGGAAAAACAACATCCAGTGTCTGCATGTTTCAAAGAAGGAAATAGCCCAAGAGGTACATGTTTGGCGTCAGAAAATAAATACCATGCTAGATGCACTAGAGAATAACACACTGAATGATCTAGATGACATGGTGACAAACTTAACTACTTCTACCAGTGCTGATATTGACAAGTGTACGAAACTTCACGATGCGTTAAAATGTCTTAGTAGCATCACACAAGCTTTCGGAACTGTCAACAGTAAACGCTCATTCGTAGCGCTAAACAAATGCTTGGACTACATGCAGAAATCTAAAAATTTCCTATGTGAGAGTTCATCGAAAACAGACAAAAGAATCAAATTTCACAAAAACAAAGATATCAAACTACACTTTGGTCTCGGAATGACTGTAGCTTGCAACCAGGCAGTAATAGTGGAGAATCCCGCGTACCAAGTCATTGATGTTAAAGAGAGAAATTGGTACAGTGTGAGAATTCTGAGTGTTACAAAACCATGCTTAATCCGAAGTATAAGTGATCACTCGTGCAATGAGATATTCATTGCTGATAGCGGAAATGGATGCGTTAAGTCTTTAAACCATCAGTACCAAGTGGTCAGGACCCTGAATATCGATGCGTCCTCTTCTTTGTTGGACATCTGTGAGATTACACAAGCCAAGACAGTTGCTGTTGTATGTTGGAATGGCAATATACAATTTATCTCCGTGGTCAATAGACAGCTTGCAAACAGCAGGAAGCTTAAGTTCACACATAATTGCGTGGGCATTGCGCACAACCAGAGAGACCTGTATATCGCTTCCGGTACTGCACTGTACCGCTACTCTATGACTGGAAAACTTGTTAAAAAGCTCTATGAAGATACATTTTTGGGCTGAACGAAGATACCCATACTCTTTAATAGAAACAAAATGAAACGTTAGTATTAAATTAACAGAGGGTAAGTTATTTACACTAACGTGCTTATTAATTTACTTTAAATAATTCAGTGTATATTTTTTAAATCTAATTTATAGTGGTATAATAATGTATTTGCTTAATTTGACGTTTGTGTCTCTCTGATAGCTTTGACAAAAAGATAATTAATAAGTTCCTCTTAAAATAATTCTCATTAACATTTTCTATAACTAACCTTTTGTTGGTAAGAATATGTTATTACTAATAGTTTGCCTTCAGTTGAAGATTTCTTGTTATATTGCACATATAAATTATTTATTCAGTGTCGAGGTGTGCAGTGAGCCCATGTGGTAACATGATATACCTCATCGGCACATCCGCTAGCCACAACGGACTCGTCACATTGTACAGAGATGGAACAATACTTTCCAGCCTAACATCAAACGGTCGTTATTCATGTCCTATTCCAAACCAAATAACAGACGTGAATGTGTCATATGGGGGACAGTTGTTTATATGTGGAAACTCTCCCAGTGCTGTTTTGCAACTGAACAGAGATGGAAACAGACCTCTGGCTATTCTTGCATCAGAGGCAGATGTAGTTAACCCAATTTCGATCTACTACTGCTGGCGCACAGTTTCTTTGATTGTAGGATGCGCTGACGGAGACATCATGGTGATGAAATAAGGACATAATGAAAAAGATAAAAAAATATGTTTGAATTGTATATATTCGTGAATAATTTGAATAGTAATACAGAATTACGTATGGTCTGTAAATTGTATAAATATATATGGCTCATTAATTGTTTCATACCGCCATGCAAATTTGGGTTAGCAATATTTGCAAGAGTATAATTTTTCCCATATAGTTCCAGTAGTATAAATTTTTTGTTCGTATTGATTAACTGGTATTTGACATAATGGACAATTTTTGTCACAGTAAAGAAAACATGAACATTGACAAATCCATTTTACTACAAACTTTAGTTATTTCTACTGTACAAGGCCATCACGTAATCTCTCACCCTTCAATTAAAACAATCAACAGACATTTCGACAAATGTCAATCATCTGAAAGATTATCTAGTATTATGACTAATAGATGCACTCTATTTATAGTCGAATATCATGTTAAACTGTTAACCTAGCTTACACAAGGGGGGGGGGGGGGTGTGTGTGTGTGTGTGTTAAAGCTGGTGAAGCGTGCATCAGAAAGCTGCAATTCTGTTGCTGTATTAAATTGGAATTCAATTGAATGAATATTCTTTGTTATTACTACTTAATGTGAATTGCAATGCTATGATGTTAACTTTCATTTACAAGTGCATGTATTTTGATTGATTCTGGGCTAAGTGTGAGGTTCGGCATGACTTTCAACCGCTTTAAACCATCAATGCTTCGCATTAACCTCACCGCATTGACTGCGGTAACCCCAGTTTTTTTTCATTTTTATGTTTTGTGCAGTGTTATGCGTATTATCCTGTATTGTATAGGCAATCGGTGACTTGCCTCAAATAAAGGACCAGAGGATGTTAATAAGGGTATAAGGGTTTCTCTCCTGGTGATGTCTGTGGAGGTTCATTATTCTTATATTGTGAAGCCACTACGAAGCTCAATAAAGGGGGATGAGTTATTTATAGATTAGTGGCAAACCTGAAAAAGTCTACATTTTGTCGTCGGGTGTTTTATGTAACATTTCTATAGAACACATTCTGTGCTGTAAGTTGAGTGACCTATAAATTGCTTAAATTGCTTTGAACGCCATTCCCCGATATCAAGGAAAATGTGTTTAAGTATTCTTGTAAATAAATTTATGTCAATTTCAAGTTACTTTCAATTATAACAGTCATGTTTTCATATACATGTAAGTCTACTTGTAAACACGATGTTCATTCACATTTTATCGTTGTGTCTTAACATGGCGCTTGTATGTATACCATGCGTGTTTGTTTTGCTAAAGATGTCGCATAATGTTATGTATATTGAGCGTGCGCTTGTATGGATGTTGCACATTAGTGTTAAGCGAATATCCAGTATTAAAGGTTATAGTCGCTTGTGTATCATTATCAACTACATTTCATGTCAATCACCTTAAAGGGACTATGTCAACGAAAAATTAGTTTTCAATTGCGCTATAAATGATATAAAATGTTAGAAATGCGTTATACTAAGACATGTACATTAAATAAAGAATAAATAATATAAAAATAATGAGATATTTGATAAAAACTAAACAGCAAACATGTTTGAAAAAAATTAAAACCCCAAGCGGGTATCGAACTCACGAATTAGAAGTCATACGAATAAATGACAGCAGGCAGCGCTTTAACCAACTGCGCTATGCTTTTTAAGGTTTCATCTGTAAACTATAAACACAATACTCATAATTCTGACGTCAAAATATAAACATGAAAAGGGCCAAACAAACACAACCCATATTATAAATAGATTTTTATTTCAAAATGCGAAAACTCCTTTTCCATGATATACACCTTATTTTAACAGTTATTATATGCTAGTTTTAATATCTTAATTTCAGATTTAAAAAAAAGAAATTACCCCCCTGAGGCCCTTTTCGGTGACATAGTCCCTTTAAGAAAGCTTGCTTGGCCATCATTTCCGACATTTATTGGAGGGACACACTACCTTCGTGGCAATTTGTGCAACTATGATTAAAATGTGCAGATTTCCTGTTGGTGTAGCGCTGTTGCTAGTTAGGAATGAATTTCCATACATTTTATGGGAAGGTTGGAGATGGGTCAAAGATCAATTAATTATATTTTGGTGTTGATTTTATACGGTTCTTATTGTTGGAAAAATTGCCACACTATACTGCATGACTCATTCGTTTCTCATGTGTTAGGGGAATGAGCTGCCTTGGTGTTCTGGTCTCTCAGTGTGATTTCTGTAGTTTCAAGCTGTGGATTCTGTGTTAAAAACACATCGACAACGGTTGTATAAATGTTTAATCAAGATAATTATAAATATTTTTCACAAAACATTCATATACGGAACTTGCGTTTTGACTAATAATCAGAATCATGTTGTACGATGCCATATGTATAATACCAGTCACGTTTGGGAATCATGATTACTTTCACATGTATTATATTATATACATCTATAGCAATAAATATTTAACAACTGTGCCCATGTTTTGCAGTAAATTAAAAATACAGGAGGTATTTAAAAGATGATTACAAATTATAATGTTTAGTGTTTTCTTTTTTACATTACTGAGCTTTATAGATTTACTTTTAAAAACATAAATTAAAATCGATCTAAAATCGATATACATTATGCAAATGTAATATATATACATTGCTTTGAAATATTACATAACCGTTTGGTTTTGAGAAATAGATTTATGGAAGATATTTGAATTTGACAAATCTGAATCATTATGTTCGCTACATCACTTTTAAATGTAAACATATTATTCAATACAAATATCTCAGCTTATTTTACCAAAGGAACACAAACGTCAAGCGGGTTATGTTATCTATATATTCTATATGCTGTTGGTGTCACAGTACCGAACGAAAGCGGGATTAGTGATTGGTGTGTAAGCGGCCCGGTTAGCTCACTCGGTAGAGCACTCGCCCGGATAGCGAGAGGTCCCGGGTTCGAGTCCCGGTCTGCCTGCACACTGTTCACCACCCGGCGACATTTGGCGCCTAACGTGGGACCGTGGTACGAGCAATTATCCATAGAACCTGCCCGTGGGTTCGTCGGGATCAGGTTTATACTGTTCCCTATTACTCGAGTTCCGGACTGGCTGCACATTTTTCACCACCCGGCGACATTGGCAATAAGAGTAATACTAGTAATCTTGATATATCAGACGTTATAAATGATAAATGATGATGGTGATTGTGATAGTCCTGCGTATTACATTATATTTGTATGCGTCTGAGAGTACCATATCTATCTTGCAGTTTAATAAAAGTTTGTATATTATTGGGTGTTTTTTACACTGTGTAAAATATATAAATCTGATTTAGAAGTCGTGCATATCTTTGTACAACGTATGTGAGGTGTATAATTTGGGTATTCCAATGTCTTGACTTATATTTCATTTAAAAACAAAGTCAAGTCGTCTACTAGTGTTCGACACCACGTGACTGGTGGATCGTTTTCCCTTCCTTGAATATATAATCAGTCGCAAGCGGCTATTTAAGATTTTATTACATAGATCACCTCCAAACGTGTAAATCACCTGGGCAAATATAATCCGTTAAGTTGTACACTTGATAACTTCCGCTAAGATATTTAAGGCTACCGAATTCAGACAAAATATGTGTTATGGACTCTGTATGTTGATGAACATAGATAACATGGTGAACGGAGTGAAGGTAAAATAAAGAGATGAATACAACAATAATGGCGTGGTTGGATAACAAGTCTGACTTTCGTAAGGAATTACGATGCTCAACATGTAATAACATAGAAAAATCCAGCGATGCGGAATTTTATTGTGAAAATTGTCCTAACAAGTTTTATTGCAGTTATTGCATAAACCTGCACAATCAACTGTTTACAAAGCACATCACGTACGGGAGGGGAGAATTAAATAAATGGCCAGCAACAAAAACAGCGGAGGATTTTCTAACGAAATGTGAATTTCATGAGGACGAGAAAATGGTTCTTTTCTGTCAGGACCACGATCAGTTGTGTTGTGGCAAATGCCTTGAGGTGGCTCATAGGTATGCTTGATATATTACTTCAACAATTGTTGTTTACATTATATAACATGTTTTTTGGCAATTATTATGCACGTCAAGTATTTTAGTCTTTCAATTTTACATAAACGTACGTATATGTTTGCAAATTCATCATTTCATCAAGCCGTTTTAAAACATACACTAACTTTTTATTGTGAAATATACGGTTAACAATTGTTTGGCAGTAAACCAATAATCTTTGCTTTGTTTGTAATCACACTTTTTTAATTTGGTTGACGTTTGTTTACCATTCAGACATTGTGCTCAGTTGCACCCCATAGCTGCTTCAGTTACAAACCAGGCGACTGCAGATTTAGAGGTATTGATGTCCAAAATTGAAACGATTCTCGACCAATTGCAGGCGTTGACACTTTCGTGGAAGAACGACATACATATTTTGCATGTTTCGAAGAAGGAAATAGCACACGAAGTAAAGGTTTGGCGTCAGAAAATAGATACCATATTAGATGCCCTGGAGAAAAACACATTGAATGAATTAGATGATGTGGCGACCAACTTAAAAAATTCAATCAATGCTAATATTGATCAGTGCACGAAAGTTCATAATGACTTAGAATGCCTTAGTAACATCATACAAAACATCAGCGATGTCAACAGTGAACGCTCATTCACAGCCCAAAAGAAATGTTTAGATTACATACACAAATCTGAAACTCATCTGCGCGAGTGCTCTATGAAAGCTGAATACGAAATCACATTTCAAGAAAACATTGAAATTGAACACCAGCTATCCAAACTGTCTGGTCTGGGTAGTGTTCTGGCTAGTAACCTGATGGGTACGGTGTGGAGTAGCATGGGTCGGATCATTACAGTAAATGAGAAAGCTTGCTATAGCGTGAGAGTACCGAGTGACTCTAATCAATGTGCAGTTCAAGGGATCTGTGTTCTTCCCTCAGGTCAGACAGTTCTTGTCGATAGTGGAAATAGAAATGTTAAGCTGCTTAACCCGCAATACGAGGTGGTTAGTATCTGTGATATCCGTGCGTTACCTTGGTTGAGCGGCATATGTCAGATTACATCCACAGAAGTGGCTGTATGTTGTAATGTCAATATACAGTTCATATCCTTGTCAGCTGGACAGCTTGCAAAGGGCAGAAAGCTTAGGTTCACACATGATTGCAGAGGTATTGCACACTACCAGGGTGCACTGTACGTCATTTCCACAAATGCACTATACCACTACACTCTAACTGGGAAACTTGTTGAAAAGCTATTTGAGAATAAGTCAGGTAAAATTACCTTTCTTTCACTTTCATGCTAACATATAGGTATAATTTGTAGAAAGTTCCCATACGTATAAATCGAAGCAGACATTACGTTAGTAGGCCCTATTCACTAAGTGTTTATAAGAACTATTATATTTGTATTATTATTTTTTAAATCATTTTTACAAACAATATAGTGATGTTATAGTGTATTTGCTTTCTTTATCGTTAATTTCTTTCTGGTAGATTTAACAAGAAGATAATAAATATTTTACTCTTAAAATAAACCCATTCATTGTGTAAATATGTATAGCTGATAACAATATACATGTATTATTCTATAAAGTTTGCCTTTAGTTTACGATTTCTTGTTACATGCTGTACATCTATGCATTTAGTGTCGATGGGTGCTGTGAGCCTATGTGGTAACAGGATTTACCTCGCCACCAGGGACACATTGCAATTGCTCATCACCCTGGCCAGAGACGGGACCATACTTTCCACCATAACACTAGCCCAACCTCATTGTTTCCGTAACCCAAAACAAATAACAGGCGTTCATGCCACAGCTGCGGGACAGTTGCTTATATGTGGAAACTCGCCCAATGTTATTTTGCAGCTGGACAGAGAGGGAAACAAACCTGTGGCTACTCTTGCTACAGAGGCAGATTTTGTGTGTAATCCGCTTTCTGTGTGCTATAACTGGAACACAGGTTGTTTGATTGTAGGATGCTCGGACGAAGACATTATGGTGTTAAAATAAGGAAATAGGGACAATGATAAGAAATATACATGTATATCTGAAGTGTACACCCGCGTTAATTATTTGAAGATTTTGATCATAAGTAGTTATGACAATAATTGCATTTTAATTGAGTAAACTGTATTAATTTGTACTGGCTAATTAATTATGTCATTCCTAATCCATTATGTAGATTTTGGGTTAGCGATATTTGTAGGAGTAATAGTTTCCCCTTTCAGTGCCAATAGTAGAAATATGTTTGTATTGTATACATGAATTTGTTCTGGTATTGACACTCCAATTATTTACATTTTCTTATTAAAATTAAAAAAACGACGGGTTCTTGGAAGTTTTAGATTTCAATATATAGACTTTTTACACATCTGGAAAGGAGTTTAATATTTATGAGACAAACACATGGAAAAGTCTTTATTATGTCCTTAATGAGTTTCCATATTTATGTTCCTAATGAGTTTTCATATGTGTCATTTCTTTAGAACAACGTCGAGTTTCATCACGCAGTGCTTTGATAATCATTGTTAACAACCCCTACACCAGATATAAGGGACAGTGGTTTACGTTTTGTTTTTTAAATACATTCGTTCTAATTGTTGCTTTAATGGGGACTATCTATATTTATTAAAACAATACTGTTTTCGTATGTATGTAGTTATGTTGTATAACGCTCTATTTAATAACATTCGATTTCATGCTTTTAAAGCTGTCACAGTGTATTTTATACCTTGACGCATTTTTCAAGTTTCTATCTACATGCACTTATAGTAAATCCTCAATGGTTTCGATACCATTAATATGCTCCGAACCTTGTCTGAGTGGTACATGCAGTAATATGTGTGCACTTGATAAACAACAATACCGCGGACACGTTTCATTTAACCGAAACATAATGCGTTCAGTAAATTTGGGATGCGTATATATGGCAACAATATCCAAAAGACGGGCTTATAATGCAACGATAGCTTAATAGTATAATTTGAATATTGTAAATACACAACAATTACTGACAGTTGTATCATGCTAGATGATACGTAAAGCCTAGGTCATACTGTCACGAATTTTACTACGTTTGCCCTCGATTGATCGTGGACGTGTTGATCGTGATGAGTTGGATGAAACAGTGTCCCGATTGTATCTTCCCACATATACTGACGGTTGTTGTAGGACGAAACAGTGTCCCGATTGTATCTTCCCACATATACTGACGGTGTTGTAGGACGAAACAGTGTCCCGATTGTATCTTCCCACATATACTGACGGTTGTTGTAGGACGAAACAGTGTCCCGATTGTATCTTCCCACATATACTGACGGTTGTTGTAGGACGAAACTATGAAATTATATCAACGACACTCGTAAGATTCCGCAGCCGATTCATCACGGTTTCACCAAGATGTGTAACGATCTGATACGGTTATAATACGCGTGCGGTAACAGACAATTATAGACGATTGTTAACATTTCTCTTAAGATTGATGTATGATTAAAGAAGATTTTTCATTATGAACCTACGAGCAGCCAACATTTCTCACGCTTCACTATGCCTCCATGCAATTTGGACATCACTATGCTTCATGCATAACCGTACGTCCATACGTTTGTCCCGAAATTTTGTAGACTCAATCCCTCTTGAACTGCCTGGCGGATTTTGCTCAAACTTTCACAGCTGAAAAGCCTTAACGTGTAGGTCATTTTTCCAATACAGAATATATACTTCCCGAAAGTTTGTGAACTCAACTCCTCTTTAACTGATTGGTGGATTTCGCTCACTTTCACAGCAAAAGAACCTTAATATGTAGGTGATCGTTAAGGAAGGGCAATATTATACCCTAGTAGCCTGTATACCAGCGCATTGGAAAGATTGATTGCACAATGAAGATATATCATATACACCACCCAGTTACTTAATTGATAAAATTACACTCACAACAAAAATGTGTAGTTTTGTAAATAATATTTTGATCAAGAAAACTAAAGTGCAGAACAACCGACAAAACAAAAATGGGAAAATCTTGTTCATAAACAGCTTAATTCGCAAACAATATTTAAGAACTATTTACATATCACTATCGATTCCTCCTTCAGAACATTTCAGTATAAGTTTTTGATGAATATTGTTCCTAACAATGAAAAACTCTTTAAATACAGAATGGTAGAATCTATAGCCTTTGTGATATATGTTCAATGTCAGTAGAATCAAATAAGCATTTGTTTTGGGATTGTCCTAGAGTCCACAAGTTTTGGATTCAAACCATGAATTATATACAAAATAAACTTAATATTACAGACTTCAATCCTTCTTATGAATGTATTTCACTATGTAATATTTTTCTAGTTAAAAGGAATTATTTGAACTGTGTTAACTTTATTGTATTACTTGGAAATATTTTATATTCAAATGTCAATACCAACGATGTCCACCAATGTTTGACAAATTTATAGATTATTTTAAGTACAAACTGAAAATAGAAGACTTGATTGCTGTTTGGAAAGGGAAACATGAACAACATGAAAATAAGTGTCATAATTTTGTAATGTAACCCTCATCTTTTTCTTTGTTTAATATTCTTGTTTACATATTTTATTATGATTTATATTTTGTGTAACCCACTACCATTGTTACTTATTCCATTTTTATCATCATTATCATCTCTCATTCACTATTTCATTATTATTGTGTGTATTTACAGCGTATTCGTGTATTATGTCTTTACTATAACTTTGATGTACATGAATGTTGTAAATGCAATATTTGAAAGTAATTGTAAAAACGAAGGAAGGGTTTTTGGCTGCGACTAATTTTGGCAGAATTATGGCCCTTTTTCAATTTTTCCACTTAAGAATATATACTTCCCGAAATTTGTGAACTGAACTCGTTTTTAAATGCTTGGCGTTTTTCGAGCAAACTTTCGCAGCTGAAGAGCCTTAATGTATAGGTGATCGTACAGGAAGGAATTCTAGCTGTGACCAAATTTAGCCGAATTATGGCCCTTGGTCATTTTTCCACTTTAAAATATATATGAAAATAAACTTGTGGAAACAATATTTAGTGTTGGCGACACGCCCTGTGTCTGTGTCCAAACATGTGTCGTGGGGATGGGGGGTGGGGGGCATCCGTGTCTGTGACACATCTATAGATATCCTACTCAACTACGTACCATAGAGGAATAACTGAAAATGTAGTAGATTTGTACTTCGTTCAAATGTTGTTAGATTTTGATCAATTTCATATTTGCTAAGTTTACCACTTAATGCAGATATTATAAAAACCACATTGAAGAGTAAAAATCAGATCAAAACCATGGATCATCGGAATATGGACTCCATTGGCATTAAAGTAATTTGACTATATATTTATAACGAGGCTATATAACTATAGCTGTTCGATGGTATTCGTTATCACGATGAGAAGTGCTATAGATCTATTTACTGTGTGTTGTATGTTAAGTATGCTATTGTTTTATTATTGTTTTATTTTCTCTTGTTTGTTATGCTATCCGTATATTTCTAGATGCTGCTGTTGATGTTGATTTATTACATGTTATTAATGTTAAATGATGTTTGTTTGTTATATTGCTGTGTATTATATACATATGCTTCATCTATATCTAAGTGCATGCAGTTTAATAAAAACAATTGTATATGTATTGAATGTCGTGTTTGTTTATCTGAGTTATGTGTCGGGTAAATGTTTGCACAACGTTGTATACATTGAAATTGAACACTGACTAAATCAACAAAAGACATCAATGGTTTTGTCGATTGTGCATAAAGGGTCTGACTTAGTTATTGAATTTTGTTGTTCAGCATGTGATTGGAAAGTCACAGAGGCAACATTTTATTGTGAAAATTGACCTAACAAGTTTTATTGCACTTATTACATAACACATTGTTTCAAAAGCACATTACATATGGGAGGGAGAATAAAATAAATGGGCAAACATAAAAACAGCGGAGGATTTGCTAACGAAATGTAAATTTCATAAGTAGTTCATTTCTGTGAGGACCACGAGCAGTTGTGTTGTAGCAAATGCCTTGTTTTACAAGCGTTGGTTTACCATTCATTTATATTTGTATAATTGATATGCAAATCAAGTATTCAAGTGATTCAGCAATAAATATAACGCCTATATTGCAAATGTATCATTTTAACAAGCGGGTTTTAAACAAAATTACCAATTTTGTGTTGTGCTCAGAATAGTACATGTTGTATTATAAGACCTATGTGTCGAAGCTGTTTTGGTATCCCAGACAACGTTTTCTACCATTCGAACATTTTGCGGAGGCGAGTCATGTTTTTTTTCAAAACCGGCCTTGTTAAAATTTGTGAAATTTTGGTTGCATATTAGGCAACGTTCTACCATACAGACATTGTGTTAAGGTAAATCCCATTGCTGCATTATTCACCAACCAGGCATCCGCAGACTTACAATTATTGACGTCCATGGATAAATCGATTTTCAAGCAATGGCAGGCGTTGACGCTTATATGGAAGAACAGCATCCAGTCTCTGCATGTTTCAAAGAAGGAAATAGCGCAAGAAGTAAAGGTTTGGCGTCAGAAAATGAAGTCCAAGTCAGATGCATTTAGACGATGTAACGGCTAACGAAACACTTCCAGTATTGTTGATATTGACACATGTACCAAAGTTACGATGATTTAAAATACGTTAGTAACGTTACACAACTTTCAACAATAAAAGCTCATTCATAGCCCAAAAGAAATGCTTGGATTACATACAGAAGTCTGAAACTTATCTTCGCAAACTGTTATGTGCACACTGACTATGCAATCATATTTCAAGAAAACACTGAAATCGAACAGTGCCTATCTAAACTGTCGGAAATGTTCTGTATAGCAACCAATTAGTAGGCGCAGTTCAAATCGAGAAGCAGGGGTCAGGTCATTGCTATAAATGACATAACTTGGTACAGTGTGAGAATACCGAATGACACAATGCAATGCTTAATCCAGGGCTTATGTGGTCTTCCTTATGTTGATAGCGGAAATGGGAACGTGAAGGTGTTTTTTTTATACCAGCAGTACCAATTGGTCAAGTCTTTGGAAATCAATGCGTCCTCTTTGTTTCATAGTCCTATGCATGCTAGCAAATCAGAGCTTAATACCTGTATTGCTACAACTGATAAGCACCGCCCACTGTTACTGACCACGTTGATACTCCTATGTTAGAGCTGTCTTCGTAAATAAACCATAGAATCAACATCTCTCTTGTTATACGACCAAACCATCATAAAACATGGTGTCAGAAGTTAAATTCTACAAAATGGATTAAAAGTTAAATCAGTGTTAATATCTGGATAAACAGTAAATGTGACACAATTTTTGGGGATACAATTTTGATAAATATCCATTTTAAAACGATGGATACACAGTCTAACCCAAAAATGGACTGGGATTCCGAGGACTTGCCAAGTGCATTTCAGCAATTTAAAGAACATTGTCAGTTCATGTTCGGAGGACCCTAAGAGAAGAAAACTGAGGAAGCCAAGTGCAACTACCGTATGCTCTGGGTCGGCGAGAAAGGACGACAAATTTTCTCCACCTGGACAGTCAGCGAAGAAGCGCGACAACAGCTCATGATGCCCCTACCTTGTTCTCCTGGAATATCGTAATTCACCCCTACAGTGCGGGAAGTCCCCAGCACAACTCTTAATGAGCAGACAGCTGAGATCTACACTGCCATTAACCTCCCAGCAGCTTGCCTCTCAGGTACCGGATACAAAGGTCATTAAAGATAAAATGCACCAGTCAAAGCAAAGGTCAAAAGTGTATTTTGACAAATCAGCAAAGCCTCTGAAGCCTTTACACATTGGAGAAGGTGTACGGATTAAAAATGATAAATGCTGGTTACCTGCTATTGTGCAGCAGAAAGTCAATGACAGATCATACATTGTTAAAACACAGGATGGTGGACTATACAGACCTAACCGACAACACCTGCTAAAATCAAATGAAGCTCCCTTTGAAGAAACTGACTCACATTTTCAGTTTACTTCAGAAAAAACACATGTAACAAACAGACCAATTACACCACCTGTAATCACGCCTGCAACAACAGTTTCGCCTACCCCAATCATGACCCCAGGTCAGTCATGTCAGAGCAATGATAACAAAGCAGTATCGAATTCTAGTACCACAGTACCGCAGACACCTATTCAAACATCACCAGACAGGAACCAATCGCTCATGTCAGAACATTACACATATAGAACAAGATCAGGTCGGTATGTTAAACAACCTCAGAGACTTACATTTTAATACACTGTATTAATGTGTTCTCTGTTGTTATGTGCATACTTTATAATTCAACTGTGAACATTATTGAACTTTTAAATCAATTAATGCGTGATTATTTGACATTGTTAATTTATTGTGTGATTGTCAATGCTTCAACTTTATGATGTCATGTATTTTGTTTTGTTTAAAAAAAGGGAGATGTTTAATATTCCTATGCATGCTAGCCAATCAGAGCTTAATACCTGTATTGCTACAACTGATAAGCACCGCCCACTGTAACTGACCACTTTGATACTCCTATGTTAGAGCAGTCTTCGTAAATAAACCATAGAATCAACATCTCTCTTGTTATACCACCAAACCATCATAAAACACTCTTGTTTACTGTACATCTGCCAGATTACGCCAGATTATTACCGAAGTTGCCGGATGATGGAATGGCTGCATACAATTTATCTCTGTGATCAGTAAACAGCTTTAACGGAAGCTCAACACATGATTGTTGATTGGTTTCACCTGCTGTCATGGATACATGTACGTCACATCCGCTACACTCAGAATGGGAAACTTGTAAAACAGCTGTATGAGCCAAGATCCCAAGCATGGTCACGTACCCTATCAGATTATATAGGTTTATTTTACAAATACAAAACTTCAGTTTTCGATTACTACAGTAATTAAAAGTATTTGTATTATAACGTGTTACATAATTTAGATACGACTTTTTTCTGTTGAATAGCAAAAAACTATTTTTAATTGTATAACTCACATTAAATTGACAAAACTGTTGGATATTAGGGTAGGGACGATACGTATCGATACGGAAGGTTGCCAATACAATATTTTACGATACGATACAACCATATGATACTGTTAAAAGCAAAATTTCAACCAAATGTTTTGAATATAATATATAATATATGTTTGAAATTACTTTGCTTATCAGCAATTCAGACGATAACTGCATTTTAATAAAGTTAACGATATTAAATGTTGTTATCTGAACAAATGTATATGATCTGCTATATATTGACCGATGAATTGTGCAGTGTCAACATTTTGTTTTTGGGTTTGCTATATTCACAGTTGTTGGTGTAATGGTTTTCCTCATGGTATCAGAAGTTAAAGTAATCCTATCATAGTAATGTAAAACCTTTTTACTGTTTTTACATTCCCCAATTACGGATTTCATCGTGAAAGTAAAAACAACATGCATACCGGTAATCACAATAACATTTTACCATCACCATCGATTATTTCCATTATTTTAATTTTGTAGCATGAACACATGTCAGCATTGCTATTGTTTACAATATGATTATATAGACATATCAATGTATGGTTCGTAAGGTTTCTAACTAAATAAAATGTATAACATAATTTCTTCCTGACTGTTCGTGTCATATTTACTTTTACGAAAGAAAAAAACATTCAATTCAGGCGTATCTTCAAACTAAAGCCATTATATGCCAGTTGTATATGACTGCATATGTTCAGTTAAAAAATGTCCAGAAAGGTCAAAACAACGGGTTTATAGAAAATGTTGATTAAATTAAATTGACGCAAAAAACACGCTTTACATTTACATTTACAGATTTGGAAGTAAACAATCATTGACAAATCTACATATCTATAAGTTCTGCGAAGCCCAGTCGCATAGCTGATGCAATGTTGTTACAAAAAAAAAATGTTTGAATGTTAATAAAATAACACCTATATAAGCACATTCTACAAAATGTATCGGTACATGACTTTGCTCGTCAGAGTATAGTGTTTGTACGGATATTCCCTTAACATAAATGTATGAAAATAAAATGGCACAAATGACAAACACGTCATGCACCTTTTCCATGGTTTCAGATAAAACACATCTGCAGTGTACGACTATTTTATTCACATTGACGTATAAAAGCTCAATTAAAAAAAAAATCCAACGCACGGACTGTTTGCACTCTATAACCAACATTTGGCGCCAAACGTAGGACCGTGACGCAGCTCTACGTGCAATTCTCCATAGAACTTGCCCGTTGGTTCGTAAGGAACATGTTAACACTGTTCTCTGTGACTCAAATTCGTCCATGGCAGAGGAGAATGTCACGGTACCGAAAAGCGGGATTGGTGATTAGCTGTGTAAGCGGCCCGGTTTGCTGACTCGGTAGAACATTCGCCATGTGAGCGAGAGGTTCCGGGTTCGAGTCCCGGACTGGGTGCACTCTTTCACCACCAGGCGACAGTTACGCACACAAGTCGGAGCTTCCTTTTGGTGTAGATATAAGAAAAATCTAGACCGATTATATAGCAGGGTACTGAACTCTGCCACTCTTGCACCCCCACCCTGTTGCCGCTGGCAACAAAATGTTAATACATTTTTTTATTGAATATATATTAGCGAATTTTCAATGGCAAATGAAGAGACCATGGTTAATAACTTAACTACACGACTTTAAAGATAAAAACAGTTGGTTAAGCGAATAATTAGACAATCTCAAAGAACTGGTCCGACAATGTCCCATATTAATTCTTATTATTAGTCCCCTACCGGTGTTTCACCAGAAGGTCTATAGCTTGGCCTCCTACTAAGGGTGTTTCACCAGAAGGTCTATAGCTTTGCCTCCTACTAGCGGTGTTTCACCAGAAGGTCTATAGCTTTGCCTCCTATTCCTATAAAGGACAATGTGAGGTTTACGCACACCATTTCTTTTCATCCTAGGTCCAAAGTCGGCTCAATATTACTAAATATAGAAAAACTCTTTATACTGCAGTTGCTCAAGAAATGCATGATATTTGACACTGTATGTACCGGTAAAGTTAAAGATATGAAGGTTATGCACAATCTTTAATTTGAATCAGTCCCCGACCGGTATATCCGTCCGGGCCGCCGTTCGCAAAAACTGGATACTGTGATATCTCACAAAGTATGGAATCGAAGCTACGTTGATGAAACGTCATGTGTTCATAGAGTAAAATGAGAAGATAAAAGCAATACTGAAATAACTCGAAAAGTACATAAGATATTATAATGAAACTTGGTTTATAGATTAGGCCTAATAGTGATTACAGAATTATGCACAACATTTAATATTCACCAGATGTCAACGGTTAACAAATTATTGATATGGGGTTTTCATAGGTATGGGACTCTTGTATTACTTGCAATACTGTGATAGCCTTGTTTTATTTTTTTTTTCAAACGCCCGCTTTAAATGAGATTTTTTTTTCAAAACCATAAATAATGCGCCTATCAATATTTTCCCGGGGGGTGGGGGCGGCGGGCAAACCTATGGGAAATTTAATTTATGATTTTTTGTGATATCTCTAAGTCCTTTGGCCGAGTTTGGCATCAAGGTCTGTTATTCAAACTTAAAGAAAATGGTATCAGTGGAAACATGCTACAATGGATAGAAAGTTATTTGTCTAACCGAACCCAAAAAGTATTTGTTGGGTCCGCTATGTCTCAGGCATTACAAGTAAATGCCGGAGTTCCACAGGGCTCAGTACTAGGCCAGTTGTTTTTCCTAATTTACGTAAATGATATTGCTGATAATCTTCTTAGTATTTTCCGTTTGTTTGCAGATGACACCTCTTTATCTTGTACTACATCTAACTTAGTTGACCTCGATGAGTATTTTGAACCATGACCTATGCCTTATAAACATGTGGGCCAAAAGATTATTAGTAAATTTTAACCCTCAGAAAACTGAAGCAATTTTATTCACAATGCAAACATAACGTTCGTTTGCTTCAACTTTTTTGGAAATGTACCAGTTAGTTTTGTTGAAAGTCACAAACATCTTGGTCTGACTTTGAGCCGTGATGGAAAATGGCACGATCATATTAGTCACATTCTGAAATCCGCGTCCAAAATTCTTGGCATCATGCGAAAACTCAAATACAAACTTTCAAGAAAAAGCTTAAACCAAATATAGCCTCTACACCTGTAAGTTCGTGGATGTTATGCACTCGAGTCCGCGCAAATGCATAATATGCAACTGATGGAATTTAATTAACACATTAAAATTTAAATGGCTTCTGTACTGACTATTTTCTGTCACAAAACAGTGAACACGTAATGAGAAATGTGTTATCTCATTAAAAATAAATGTAACCTAACACCGCCTTTAACTTGCTCAAATTCCTTCAAGTTCGTGGGTAATATTAGATGACGTCATACGGCAAGACCACGTCATTGATTTTATGTTTACATATCATGTGATGAACTTGTTTTTATGCTGCTCAAAAGCTATATTTGGATTACGTAAATGGAAACATAATGGAATGTTAAAAACCAAATCAATGTTACCAACTCTTTATAAAAACGAAAACGTTGGAAACAGTGCATCATAAATTCAAATAACTAAACTAATGTTATTATTTATCATTTAAACTTAAAATTTACGCATGTATTTGCTGTTATTGTCGGTAAATTCTTACAGCCAAAATTTGCAAAGAATAAGGGCACAAGACGTTGCGTCATTGTATAGAAAATGACGTCAGAGCATCATCCACGAACTTGTAAGAGGCCACGAACTTACCGGAATAGATGCTACATCACTCATATTAGTCCAGTCAGTCTAGCACTTGAAGTAGAACTAATTGCAACAGAAAATGTTATTGCACCATATGATTGGGTTGTTAATGATGATCTCTCAGAAAAAAGTCCCCCGGTTTTGGCTTCGAAATAAAAACAAAAAATCGATTTTTAAGTTGGATCGAAATGTTTTATTTTTATGACTTGAGTAGAACTCCATATATTATAAGTTAAGGTTAAGAGTTTAATGACGTCACACAAGCAAACGTAATCAAATTACAACATGGCGGCGCCCTTGAATTGAAAGCGATGAATTCATAAATATGTTTCTTATCGCTATTTTTTGCATTTGAAGACTGTTTTACAACGCGGAGCTTTTGGAACGGTATGTTTAAGTTTAATTAATTCATATCAAATGTTGTAGAGCACTTAAAGCAGTTGTTGATGTCTTTGTTCCCATTCATAGAGCAAATTGCTTATTGATGGGTTTAATTTCAACTAACTTAGAAACATAGATTACTTAAGTGATATATACTGAAGTGGTATGTCAATAACATTTCATTTGATAATTTGAAATTAGTTTTTGTAAATTATATTTGAAAAAAATATTGGATATAGGTACTGCTCCATTTCAGAATTACCTGTCGAAAATGCAAAGGAAGTCTCTCAGATAGTCTACCAACTGTAAGTATTGATCAGATGGGGTGTGATGGGATTGTCAGTGCAAGCAGTTCAAGCAATCGTCCAATGGCGGTGAATCCAGGTGCTATCTTACACATCCATTATCGTAAAGATGTTACCAGGAAAGGCACCAAGTCCAAAAAAGGCAAAAATCCTTTCAACACGGAAGATCACGTTTTAAGATCGGGCGCGCCTTGTTTCGATTTTAAATGTCATTGTTTGTTTTGTGGTTTCAAAACAAAATGTTCTTCCTATAATAAAACGAGGACAATAGATGTTTACTCAGATCGCAGTTTAGGTTTTCAAGCTACCTGCTCTTGATGTTTGTCAGCAGCGAGGAGACATTCGGTTGAGGCCATATGCCATTATTCAGGCAGTGTAAATTTCCGAACTGGTAAAGATAACCCAAATGCGTTTCAAGCAGATAATTCTGATGTTAATTCTGATGTTAATCGAATCAAAACTCCTGGAAGGCAAGAAAAATGTGAACAAACAGATGCTTTTTAACATATAATTGAATATATTGAATGTGGAGAACAAATTGCTGAACAATTACACAATATGTGAACTGGTCATGAAAATGTCAGAATTATGTGGCGAGAAATCCTATTCTTTGAAGCACATAAACAAAAATATATCCAGCACTTTAATGATGATGTTGTTATAAGCGATGGAAAAAGTGAAGTAGTTTCTTTAAAACAAATTGTTCTTCAATTATCCACAATTGTAATGAAAAGACACAGCAAAGGACAAAGGAATGGAAAAAGGCCGATATTATTTTTACAGCGGCCACGCTATTTAAATGTGACATATCTATGCCATCTTTTGAAGATGTATCTTCATCAAAGAGAATTCTTGTCCAAGAGCAGGAGTTTCTGAAACTTGTGACTGTATCAAAACTAAAGTTGCCAGCATTGGTCAATGCATCATCCAAACCAGTCACCCAATGGGTCTTCTAGCATCACTGCAGTTAGGTCCTTGTATGCAACTTCATCATCACTTCGACTCTTGGTTTATAATCGACACACTGAACAGCAAGGGATTTTGTAGTCCTTACACTGGGAGGCGTAAATGTATTAGGCAAATGCCGCAGCTGTAGTCTCTGCACGAATTCCTTGTCAGTAAGTAGATATTCCCTATCTACAATATGTGGCTGACAAAGTGGACCAAAATATCAGAACTGTTGGTGGCAACAAAACGTTCCATGGTATGGGTATAATTGCCACTTTAACACCAGGCACACGTATCGCTGTGACGGTTCCTGTGAAGGATATTTCACTCAAAGAAGTTGCTGCACTTAATAAGATTGACATTCAGCACTTTCTTCATCAGAAGGGTACCTCAAATACCGCAAAGTTAATGTTTCTGAGCCTGTCAGAAATCGTACCATCATACACACGAGAACCTTCAGATACATACATTCTGTTAGGTTGTATGACCACCGAGACAATACAGGCCATCTTGGTCAGGATTTATGCAGATGTTTGAAAACAAAAACACCTCTTTCCCTACACAATCAACCATTACATTCTTGCCAATGATCGATATGAGTCCTATTGATGTCAACTACATATATTCTACAATGATATTCGAGTGCAAACATGCACAACGCTTTGTAAAAACAGCAGTTCTAACATTCGACTAACCGCTGTTACAGAAAGCTATTGACAGTGAATTGGGAAGAGTATTCCAGTCCACTAACACATATTGTTTTACGGCTAGGTGGATTTCACATAGAGATGAGTTTCCTTGGGTGTATAGGTAATGACAGGATCTGGACTGCAAGAGGTTCTATAGACACAATACGCCCCAAACACAATGCCACATTATGATGACTGGGAAAGCTCTTCAGCGTGCTTTACGTGGACAAATGCTGGAATGCCTTGAGTATATGTGTTACTTGAAAAGGCTTAAGAAATAATTCACAATGATTTCAGTTGCACCATATCACCCTAATTTTTACAAGCATTTTGACACTGACCATGAACTTCATCAAGACGAGAATTTTAATCTTTTGCAAGATTTCGAGCTTAACAAACTGACCAATATAATATTATATGATCAAGTGCCCAAATACAAACATTCAGTCATGCAAAGTAAGACTACCACAGACATCATTGACTCGATTGAAAAAACAGTTCTACTAGGAACTCATGGCTGACTTCAGTATATGGTAACAATACTTTAGTAGCATTTGAAACGAGCTGAAAGAACCAGAACAAAGAACCAGAACTGGAATTTTTATCAGGTTGTCCTGCCGAAAATGCTTCCTTTTTTGCAGCATCTGGTCATAACTTACGTCTATGCCTTTTTTCGTGATGGATATCAGATGCGAACGATACTGGGCAGGCAAGTTAACTGATCTACTCATTGAACAAGTCCTTAGGAGAATTCATTCTCCAAGAAAGTCGTCGGACCTCGGACAAAAGCCAGTAAAACTGTATGAGGTCCAGTTAAAACAACAGAACAATAGCCCTCATGTCTGGTAAAAACTTCTGGCCAAGTATCTACATTGTACATGTAAGCTTAATGTTTTGAGTGGCCAGTAAAATGGAGTTCGCGCCAGTAAAAGATTACCAGACCTTATGGTCAGTAATGGATTTGGGACTTTTGCAGACATTGGGAGATCATCAAAATCTAACAGCGGAGGAGGCTTTACAAACACTCAACGAAAACAATGGTTTTTGTCCGTGCCAATTCAACTGCAAATGAACAATGCCATGCAGAACTTTACCGAGACAATATACCAAAACAGCGATTAACACAAAGAATTAGGAAGGTCTCGATCAACCAAGAATAAACAGGGTATGACTACAATATTTGAATATCTTTGATTAAGAAATCCGTTTGATGAAACCGATAAGAAAGTTAGGACCATCTAGACTGGTTTGTTGGCGGATTCTGCTGTTAATGTGGGTTCGACCGAATGTGTTGGAGAAACAATTATAAAAGACATGGCTGGAACTGCAGCTGAAAATGTATCATTCAAAAGGTGAAGATAAGTTGTTACACCATCACATAAAACAAAAAAGAAATCGACCGGTGACAAGTTCCAACTTGTTACACACTTACTTTTTTCAAAGATTGACCATAGTTGCTGACAGGTATGTTGATGATGTGTCAGATATGTTCCACTTCAAGCTCAGTAGTATAGCCTACCATCAGTACTATTTTGACAATTCTGTATTACTCGAGAAGCTAATAAGGCGACCTTTGCAGATGCACTATCGAAACAGGGTGAATGCAGCCACTTAGAGATCAAATTTGACCACACTGTCTGATTATTGCAGAGATCTATACATCTATACATCTTTGTTTATTGACGGCGGGTATTTAATATAATAAGTTGCTATGGAATAAAGGAAGCACATTTAAAGAAATATGCGCAAGTTATTCCTATTTTTAACAGGAATTTCGGAGGCAAAATTTTGACGTTGTTATACGTGCCAAGGCAAGAAAAACTGAACAATAAAATGTTTTTGTACAGCAAAGATATTTCACACATGCTTTGTGGAAACTGATTTCATGTTATATTAGACTTTAAACTAAGTTTCTTATTAATAGCGACTGTGTATAAGTAAACTTTTAGTTACATGGCTGCTGAAAGACTGTCACATTTATTATATGATTGTGTATTTGTGCCAATAATATAATACATGTGTTAATTATGTCAAAATAAATCATTATTGTGGTGTAAACACCAATGTAATCATGTGTAAATCAGTATTTAGTATATTTATTACAAAAACAAAAAATGTATTAGTGGGTGGGGTAACTGTACACAAAAATACTTATTTTGGAAGTAGAAAATGCACATAAATTGTGTTTTACTTAATACATTGGATTAAGTGTTCCATGTTATTGGTGCTAATGTTATGTTGTCAAAGAGTTACGACATTGTCAACCATTGTTGTATACTTATTGTGTTAAACTGAATAGATGGCAAGCCATTTTCAATATTTCAAATACCTTCTTGACAAAAATAAAAAAATAAAAAATCTTGATAATGGAAACAGGTACGCTTGGGGACTTTTTTACACAGTAACTAGATAGATGTAGGTTGCTGAAAATTAAAAAATAAATTATGTTGCAATTAGATTGCAATTATGTTCGGTCCTTTTTTCAGCTATACTGACAGGACTATATGCGGCCAATACTAGAATAGGCCTTTCCCAAAACTAGGTTACTTCCCTTGCGTAATCACGAGTGATGTTACCTGTTCACTTCCGGCGATTTTTATTTACTATAGGTTACGCATGCGCAAATAAATTCCTTCATTGTTACATATAAAATATTCAATGTTTGATCTCAATTTTCACCATGACCAAGGGATTTCCCAATATATCACTATACATTGTTGGAAAGATAAGGCCATGACCTTTTGAAAAAACAGCATGTCAAAAATTTCTATACGTTGTAACTCAAAATATTTACCTTATAATAAACACACCGGTTTTGACACGCATGGGGGCTGCCATTTTGTGCGTGAATACATGGGCCGAACGTTATGAAGCTGGGAACCATTTAAGATAAAGTAGTGCCTAAAACTGTTGTTTTTTTCTTATTTCTTACATATATACCTTTAAATTGATACCAAAACATATCATTTAAACTGTATTTTAAAATTCGTATGCATTATACACTGAACCCTATGTGTTTATTATCTAACTGACATATCATTTAAACTGTATTTTAAAAATCGTATGCATTGTACACTGAACCCTATGTGTTTATTATCTAACTAAATGTAACCCTGAGGATGTGACTTCCGTTTTGGTGTAATTGGACCTTTAAGAGAACCCAACCCTTTCACATTTGAATAAAAACCACATTTTTCATAAGTCTGATCTATTTCGAGAAAGAACATGAAGTCCTTTCACACTGGTATAAGGATTTATTGGAAAAAAGTAAAGTTGAAAATACCACATATAAAGGCATTGCGAGACAAGAATTTCGACAGATAACAGGTACATCTTGGAAAACATTATTTCAACTCAGAATACAGCACAACTTTGAGTTTTAATAGGCATAATATATAATATCAGAAGTGAAAACAATCTCCATTGGCATTAAAAATTTTATAGAATAGGTTTTTCATCCCTTTTGAGCAATTTTTTTTTTTAAGTTTCTGCATTTTTGGGGGTAAAATCAATATAAATGTAGCATTTCAGATGCCATTTGACCCCATAAAAGTGTTTGTTTACATAACAATCAACATATTTGACCTCCTGTCACACAACAAAAAAAGAATTTGACCCCAAAATGTAAATGCCAGATATTAATTAACAGTTTTCCGTCACACCTGAGCCTGTGGGTGAGGTCAGCCGCTTGCAATTTCCAATCTGTTTCATGTACTCTCTGCTGTGTAATCGGTGAAAATAAAAAGGTTTTCTGTGCATGTTTACTCAATATTGTGGTTACTAGTGTAACTTAGATACAATAAGGGTACATAAACAATAGTTTACACAGTTTTTTTGTATTGCGATAAGGCTAGTCGCTATGTCGGCTTCACATTGCCGAGCTCACGTGCGAACAGTCCAGTTCAAAAACGGGTTTGAGAGTCCCAACAAGGGTTAAACTCTTGCTTTTCCTACTGGTGTTGATGAGAAGTATGCCAGGCTGGAGAAGAAGTCATTAGATAGTAGAATACATGACAATAATCATGTACTAACCTTCAAAGATACTGATGGTACGGACACGACTGTGTCAGCTTTGCGGCCCCGCCCCAACGCTCCAGTGTAGTTGCAAAGTTCAGTAGTTTTGATGACGCGTCACTTCACCCAGACATGTATACCGATGAGATGATGGTTCCGCTGAGGTCCAGGTTCTTTTCATCACTGCATTTATAAAACATACACAAATTAAACCAAACTGTGATGGTGATTTAAATTTGGATGCCGCTAAATCCATTAGGTGGGGTCTGGGTTTGCGTGGGCCCCTAAAGTGTTTTATGCATGTATTTCATGTATTTTTCAGCCGAAAGCCTGATCTAAGTACAATTATAAAATAAAATATGAACTAAATAAGATCTGTAAACTTTGCAAATTAGGAAAATTGGTATTATTCAAAGTAGGCAGATCGGACGGTCATCATGGCCAATGCATCGGCCAGTGCGGACACGAACTTTGCGGTCATTATTAACAGTTACAGGTTCTAAAACTAAATGATACGGATTGCAACACAAAGTATTATGACATAAATGAGATAATTGTTGAGACTCGTGCAAATAATTGTCAAAATGAAACTGAAAAACAACACGGTGAACACAATGGGTCTTGGATGGTGACTCTGGTGGACATTTTGCTTTAACTTTCCCATATCTACTCCCCTCATGTCCACTAGAGCAACCATCCCATAAAATACAGCCTTTAATGGGGTCAAGTTGGCATCTGGCAGTGATTCTCTTCATTACAGTGCGTTTGTATGCATCCATTTTCAAAATTTTTGCAGACGACAAATCTTACCGGAAGTAATTAAAGGTTACGCATGCGCAAATAAATTCCTTCATTGTTACATATAAAATATTCAATGTTTGATCTCAATTTTCACCATGACCAAGCGACTTCCCAATATATCACCATACATCGTTGGAAAGATAAGGCCATAACCTTTTGAAAAAAAACAGCATGTCAAAAATTTCTATACGTTGTAACACAAAATATTTACCTTACAATAAACACACCGGTTTTGACAGGCATGGGGGCTGCCATTTTGTGCAAGAATACATGGGCCAAAAGTTATGAAGCTGGGAACCATTTAAGATAAAGTAGTGCCTAAAACTGTCGTTTTTTCTTATTTCTTACATATATACCTTTAAATTGATACCAAAACATATCATTTAAACTGTATTTTAAAAACCATATGCATTATACACTGAACCCGATGTGTTTATTATCTAACTGACAACTGTAACCCTGAGGATGTGACTTCCGTTTTGGTGTAATTTGACCTATAAGGCGGTATAAGCGTATTGATATTTACTGAAAAACATACCATATATTTGATTTTCAATCCTAAAACTGTGTTGATGTCGTAAAAATAAATTTACAAATATTAACATTCGTATAGTATATACATCATGTACTTTATTTATCAATTTAATTAAATTATTATTTGGATTTGTAACAATATTGTCTACTCTTTGAAGATTGACAAGCAAACTGTACACAGTACGTTTAACGGTTATTATGGAATAAAACACAACAATAGCGATTTCAGTATCTAAACAACCTATGCCTTCATCCTGTATTAAATTTGCAGTATTAAATTTAAAAAAGAAGCTGTTTTTAGTAAAAT
The DNA here is from genome assembly GCA_027627225.1 of Congeria kusceri. Taxonomy (NCBI): domain Eukaryota; kingdom Metazoa; phylum Mollusca; class Bivalvia; order Myida; family Dreissenidae; genus Congeria; species Congeria kusceri. Next base: position 26,152,600 of record CM051032.1, on the reverse strand, counting down.
GATTTTGCTAAGTAACTCTAATCTAATATTGTTCTGGCGACTAAAATTACGAAAATAAGGTATCATCACAGAAAGTTTGAGCGTAATTCCGATGTTTTTGACAGCAGCTTCTTATTTGAATTCCATACACATTTGTGTTTAACTTTAACTAGCTTTTTTCGTTGCAGATATTCTTGTTGTGTGCTAAATATTATACGGTGCTTGAACATGCTTCGCTTTAATCTTGAAATATAATGTAACAAAAGAACTATCCTTAATTACCGTTAACACAATATTACAATAACTAAAGTTGATGTCACTCCTCATTAAATGTTATAACTGATGTTGTATTACAGAGATTAAGTAAGTAATTTGCTTTTTATTGAGTCATGTGTTTAAACAATGTTCACGATAACTTCATATAATCAACAAATATCACCCGACCCAATGGGTCTATATGTCACCAGGAAATATCGTGATCATTATGTACATAATAGGGTGAGTATCTATAATAAAACAGGCATAGACATATATATTTTTTGAAAAATGTTTACACAATTCAGAGTAAGTAATTAACTAAGCCAACAGAAGAGTCTTATAAACGTTTGAATAAATATGTTATACTTGTTGAGTCTGTTTGATCAAGTATTAAGTTTTCTGTCATGTATATAAGTCTAAATGAGATTATTTATTCATTTCTGTCGGAATCGTGGTAAACAAACAACATTTATTATCGCAGCAGCTAATTCCCGTATGTTTTAGAAAAACAAAACACGATGAGCTCTTAAATGTTCACCACCTTTCAATTCTTCAGAACTGAAAATTAAATGCTGTGCTATATTATTTAACTCTTTAATTTAATCCAATTTATTAATGTGAAAAAGGTTTTAATGCTTTTAATTATGTTCTGTTCTGTTCAATAAAGTGGCGAAATTTCATAGGGTGATAGGCAAAGAACACCACGGAGACAAACAAAATTTAAAATGTGAGATAAACTTTAATTTGAGAAGCAAACAATGGAGACGAAGTGTGACATTTTAGTTGTCTCTGCGTGTATATCTTTATCATCAATGCATTACGCAATTGCACGGATTAGCGGTATTGTTCTAACGGCAATTTGATATGATCCTTGCGGTTTGTGGCTTTGGTATTTTTATGACCCCCTCTTGAGACAGATAACTAAGTATCCATTAACGGAGAACATGTGTTCATTCGTGGTATTTATGTATAGAAAACAACCGTTTAAGACGAGACAAGGAGACTAGATTTTTTCCGGATTCCTGTCATACGGACATGTGGTTTTAGTAATCGAGTCTAAAACGATACTACATTTTAGTTCTAATAATTCATTTTTGTAACACATATCCTCTATGAGTTTTTTAATAATATTTAATCAAAAACATATGGTTTAAAAAATTTCCATTACAAGTTTTCAAAGCCGCTTGGTCTTAGATCTATAATACTTTATATGGCAAGCTAGGGAACAAGTCGCCGGAAGTCGGGTTTCCAATTTGGCGGATTTGAATTCGCAATAACTGGAGGTAATTACCAAGAAAGATCACCTAGTTTTGAGAAAGGCCTATAGGCGTGTGTCGTGTGGAATGGGTGTTCTTTATATGATAAGGAATTATTAGATCAAATCCAAAAAGAAGCCGCACGTATTGTCTCATGGCTAACTAGATCTGTTTCACTTAGAAATCTATATACTGAAGTCATATGGTCGAGTCTAGATAAAAGACGACAATATCTCAAATTGATAAACATGTACAAAATACATAACGGCCAGCTCCCTACTTACTTATCTAATCTTCTTCCGCAAACAGTTCAACAACATTCCTCGCGTAATCTTAGAAATGCAGAAGACTACACCATTTTATCAAGGCGAACATTATTATATTCACGCTCATTCTTGCCATCTGCTATAGATTCATGGAATTCTTTACACATTGATAATCGGAACAGTGCTACTTTTTCACAATTTAAATCTTCATTGAAACAAATGTTTTTGTTATGCGAAGATAACCATCAGTACTTTTACACTGGGGAATCGATAGAAAAAACATCGATTTTACATGCTAGGTTAAGAAATAACTGCAGCGACCTTAACTCCTATTTATACCACAACCACGTGGTTAATTACCCCATTTGTTAATGCGGTAACGAGATAGAAAATATTACGCATTACCTATTTCAATGCCCTAAATACCACACACAAAGAATAATTCCTTTTAATGCATTGCGCTCATTTCATCCCTTAAATTGTGACATGCCTCTATACTGAAAGCCCGCGCTAAATAATGAAGATAATACAGTTATTTTCACCGAAGTTCAAAGGTACATTAATACGACAAAGCCATTTAATTAGACTCAAATTTAAACTATAACTGTTTAATTTCCAAAGGACAACAAATGTTCAAAATAAGCCTAATTGTCACCAGTATAACAGGGTAATTCAATTTCTAGGGAATGACCCTTGATAATTGTAGAATTTTAGGTCTAACCCTTTTTCCATTATGTATTGTAAAATGTGATTTGTGGTTGTATGCCGTTAATTTTGGAAATAAAATATGTTTAAAGTAAAGCAAAGTAACCCATGGGAATGTGACTAATTGTATTTTGTTTTGGGGGATCTAATTCCCTATCCTAAGGTCAAGCATCAATGGCGGATGCTTCAAATGTCCCGGGGCCAATATTACCGGGATCTAAAATCCGTACAAAGTCTATTCCCCGGGACCCGGAATCATTCGGCGTGTCAATTTCCCGACTGTCTTTGCTTTCAGTCTAAAGCCCCGTATATGTACGCCGCTCTCTCCCCCCCCCCCCCCGGGGGGGAAATATTGATAGGTGGATGATTGAATAAGCATAGTTTGGAATGTACCAACAGTACAATTTAGATGTTTTATACTCCGACAGATACTAATATATCTTGTATATAGCGTTCATAATTGGCACAATGTCCCAAATCTCTTTTACTTTAGACATCTGTCTTGAAAATGTTCTTCGAGTCAGTCAAAGTTCGGTTACTTGCTTTTTGGTTGTTTTCCATTGTTCAATTTATCGATAGTATGAATTGATTGTGAAAATTAAAACAAGTGTTTACATTGCGATTTGTAATATGCAATATACAAAATGCATTATTAGTATATTCATTTAAAACAATATGTCTATTGAATTATGAATATCAAGAAATCAGTTATTAAAAAATACACAAGCAGACGGGAGGACAATTATAGTTATGCGTAGCCTAGCCTACAAACTGAACAACAATGACCTCCCCTATTTACAAATACGCCTTGGAAAAGAAGAAACCTTCAAGCCATAAAAAGTGCTGGATTTGTAAATCATGAATGCTGATATTCACCAACAACAATATGCTGACATTTTGAATAAAGTTGCGGAACGGTTAGGAAAGGTTGGTTTGGAATCACATCCATTTAAGGTAATTTTGCGTCATTTCATTGTTTGGTTTTTATGATTATCAATAATTCTATGATTTTGAGTAAGCTTGACCAAGTTGCCGGTGGTCTTGTTTTCAAATAAATGTTCATTTCAAGTGTGTGTCTATTTATATCTCTACCTGGTATTGATTTTAATTTTGATATTGGAAATAAGTGAATACAGTGCCAACAGATAGCAATTTATTGTTATTTCAAGCTTAGTGAACAAAAATGGTGCAGGTCGTTTTGCACCAATTAACAGTGCATGTAAACAATGACCCTATTGGAATATCCACCTAGCTACAATAACAACTGAAACAGTTTTTTTTAAGTAAAATTGTCTTAGAATGTCAAGTATCATTTCATCAAATTAATTATATTTCTAAGCTTTTTCAGTTATTGTAAATATAACATTTACCAAATAATATTATGTATTGTGTATTTTATAAATTTAGGTATAACAAAAGCTGAAGGATTAAGTCTATTAAAAAGCATTGTGGACCTAGTGGAATGCCTTACCGGAGAGTTTCGAGAACACTAAGAACTTAAGTTGTTTTAAACCAAACTGCGAAAGAGTTTCTAGTTGTAAATATGGACAATGAATATAACAGTGAATTTGTATACTTTTGAAAGACTGGTTCTTATAAGGCATAAATATTTATAATGTTCTTGATCATACTTCTAAATGATTTGGACTTCCATTTTAACATGTTTATACCATCTTCTCGCTTGTTGTTTCCTTTCCTTTTTTATGGCCCCGGCATCTTGATGCGGGAGGCATATAGTGATTGTCCTGTCCCAATTACTTTGGTTGTGATTACCAATTATTAATAAATTACTGAGTAGAAACTGTAAATCATTAATTTAATTATAAAAAAAGCAAAATAATCATTAATATTATCAATTACTTTTTTAATTAATTGGCCCTATGTTTGCCAGACAATTACTCATGAAAGGCTTCACATAAGATTGTATTATTTTAGGTACATTTTTGTAACATAATACAATACAGGTCAAGTTCAAGTTTGGTTACAAACCATTAAAGTTTACAGAATAATTGCCCCTATTGAACTTAATTTTATTTTTTTCCAAATGCTCTGTTCTGGATGATAACTCATGAAAGGCTTGACATTTTCAAAAACGCAGGTTTAACATATTAAATACAGGTCAAGTTCAACGTTGGTAACAATACTCCAAATGTTGACAGAGTTATGGCCCCTGTTGGACTTGAAATCCCTAAAACACGGTTTCCAGACATAATAAAATAAAGCATTATCTTTGGGTCCATTTCTTGGGTCCATAGTTTTGTGACAAGCCAATTTTGTCGGGGTATATTCGTCATTTTTGTGACAATTCTAGTTATTACTGGTCCACAGTCCATATTACTGGCTACTCAAAATCGTGTCACTTGCAAGTAGAAATCTGACCATAATTGTTCACCTGTCGTGAAGGCCACTGTGTTAACTAGTTGTCCACGACCTCATAAAGTTGTCTGAAGTCTGGCAGATTTCTCCAGATTTCTCCAACACATATGATTTCAGTATTTTCTTCATATTTCTTTACCTTTTCACTTGCTTTTAGATTGGATGGTACAATGAACATGTCAGAAAAAACTTCAAATTTCCACTGGACGATGACACGTTGGCCCTGGTTATCATCAGTACCCCAGACATGTTTGAGAAGGGTCTCTGGCAGTTCATACTGCGGGAGGAGTGTACAGGGACCCAGGACATGCTGGATAGATACCTGAAGGAACAGTTCAGTGCAATCAAACAGGTGAATAGACAGGGGTGGGATAATTCTTCCATTCAGCTGCTTTTCTCCACTTGAAGGGTAAATAACTAAAAATAGAAAAACGGTTTCCCCTCAATAACTTGAGAACGAATTGAGATATTTCAATGAAACTTCATACATAGATACCTTATATTGAGACCTCGCTTGCAGTTGCATATGGGGTGGGTGGGGTCAAGGTCAAGGTCACCGTTACTAAAACTAGAAAAAGGGTTTCTGCTCAATAGCTTGATAACACATGGAGATATTTTAATGAAACTTTATACATAGATATCATATATCTAGATCTTGCTTGGGATTGCATATGGGGTGGGTGTAGTCAAGGTCACTGTTACTAAAAATTGAAAAACTGTTTCCCCTCAAGAACAAATTGAGATATTTCAATGAAACTTCATTCATAGATACCTTATATCTATACCTCGCTTGGGATTTCTTATGGGGGTGTGTGGGGTCAAGGTCACCATTACTAAATATCGACAAACAGTTTCATTTACTAAAAATGTTATTTCTGTGCTGACTTTAATGTATTTCATTCAAAAAATTTAGTTTTTGTGGACTTTCCAAGTTTCTTTTTGTATGTTAAAATTAAAAACAATGTATATTTAATAAAAATGATGTTGCAGATGTATCTCGACATGGATATTGAGGCAGTCCATGACTTTGAGATGCTGCCCAATCACAGACCTCGAGTTCTCGTGCAGACAGCAGGCCATGTGGCAGGGGCAGCCTACTACTACCAGATGAAAGATGTTGTACCAAACCCTTGGGGAGATAAGGTTAGTCTGTGTTTATTGGCGAAACCCCTGGGGAGATAAGGTTGGCCTATGTTCATTGACCAACCCCTAGGGATATATTTAAGGTCAGCCTTTGTTCATTAACCAAACCCCTAGGAAGATAATGTTAGACTGTATTCATTTACCACACCCCTGGGGAGATGAGGTAAGCCTGTGTTAATTGACCAAACCCTTGGGGGTATAAGGTTAGCCTGTGTTCATTGACCAAATCCCTGGGAAGATAAGGTTGGCCTATCAGGCTATGTTCATTAACCAAACCCCTGATGAGATAAGGTTCACCTGTGTTCATTGACCAAAACCCTGGGGTGATAAGATCAGCCTGTGTTCATCAACCCCTGTGGAGATAAGGTTAGCTTGTGTACATTGACCAAACCCCTAGGGAGATAAGGTCTGTGTTCATTAACCAAACCCCTGGGTAGATAGGTTAGCCTGTCTTCATTGAGCAAATCCCTGGGGAGATAACTTTAGCCTGTGTGCATTGACCTGACTCCTGGGGAAATAAGGTAAGCCTGTGTTCATTTACCACCTCTCTTTGGAGATGAGGTTTTTGCATTCATTGACCAAACTCTAGGGGAGATAAGGTCTGTGTTCTTTAACCAAATGCCGGGGGAGATAAGGTTTGCCTGTGTGTATTGATCAAACTTCTGGGGCGATAATTTTAGCCTGTGTGCATTGATAAGGTTAGTGTGTGCCCATTGACGAAACTTCTGGGGATATCAGGTTAGCCTGTGTGCATTGACTAAACCCCTGGGGAGATAAAGTTAGCCTATGTTCATTAACCAAACAACTAGATTGATATGTTAGCCTTATGAACAAACCTTTAGGGAGATAAGGATGGCCGTGTGTTCATTGGCAAAAACCTTTGGGTGTTATGATGAGACTGTTTTCCTTGACCAAACCCTGGCAAGATGAGGTTAGCTTGTGTTCATTGACCAAACCCCTGGGTATATAAAGTTATCATGTGCTCATTAACCAAACCCCTGGAGAGATAAAGTTAGCTTGTGTCGTGTGACCAGGGTCTATTGAATGCATAGTTATTTTCGCTAATTATAAAGATTTTGTTGAAGTTTGGTTGTATTGCTCGAACATTGGACATTTTTTTAAAAGAATATACTTTGTAGGCTACAGTCAGGAAAAATTATTTTGATGTTAATAATAATCAGATTCATTATACCCCTACAAACCAAGTTGGGGGGGGGTATATACATGTAGGAGTGAGCTTGTCGGTCTGTTGGTCCGTTGGTCTGTTGGATTTTGGTTTCCGGATGATAACTCAAGAAAGGCTTGACATATTCAAATAGTTTCTGGTTCACATATGTAACATCATAGAATACAGGCCAAGTTCGATGTTGGTTTCAAACCACTAAATTTTGACAGGGTTATGGCCCTTTTTCGACGTAAAATTCCCTAAAAACATGATTTCCGGACGATAACTCAAGAATGGCTTGACATATTCAAACAATTCTTGGTACACATATGTAGCATCATAAAATACGGGTCAAGTTCGACTTTGGGTACAAACCACTAAATTTTGAGGGTCGCGGTGGCGCAGTTGATATGGTGTCCGCCTAGCGATCGGGAGGTCCCGGGTTCAATCCCCACTCTGGGAGCGTTCTCAAGATCTCCCCCAAAGACACCAAGTACTGGTTCTACCCAGGAAACGGACTCGAGAGTGTCTTTATAAGCCTTAGGCTTTGGATGCAATCGAGCTAAAATAAATAGGTTTAAACTAAACTAACCACTAAATTTTGACAGAGTTATGGCCATTTATTTGACTTAAATTCCCTAAAACATGGTTTCCTGATGATATCTCAATAATGGCTTGACATATTTAAATAATAATTGGTACACATGTGAAGCATCATAAGATACAGGTTAAGTTCGACTTTGGTTACAAATCATGAAATTTTGACACAGTAATGGCCCCTTTTTGACTTAAATTCCTGAAAAACATGGACAATAACTCGTGAAAGGCTTCACATATTTAAAATATTTTTGGTACATAGGTGTAACATGATAAAATACAGATCAAGTTCAACTTTGGTTACAAACCACTAAATTTTGACAGAGTTATGGTTCCTATTGAAAATAAATTTTTCCAAATACACTGTTGACCATTCACAAATTAAAGCATTCTCTCTCTGTCCATTTCTTTCGAATGGATGCCATAGTTTTGTGACAAGGCAATATTGTGGGGGTATATCCGTCACTCATGTGTCAATTCTAGTTTATATTTGTGACATACATGCAAATATCACTGTATTTATGGGGTTGTGCTTCAGTTATTTGTTAAGGCTTTGCTATGTTTTTTAGTCAGTTTGCCTTATATAAATGCAAACGTTTGTAATTCACTAGAAATAACCCAGAATAACTGGAATAATGGGAATAAAATGAAATCTGCAAATATTTCATATTCCAAGTTCTACATATAATTATTTAGTTACAACGAATATATATATTAAATGCAACTTATTATAGTATGATATTAACATAAGAATAGAATGTTATGACACTCCTGTAAGTGTGTTACATACAATTTAACCAGTATTGCATGAATATGACTTACTTACATCTAAAATAGTGCTTCAGATAGAAGGTCTACATTACCCAACAGCGACCTAGTTACATAAATGGGTAGGCGCAAAACTCATCCAAGTGCAAACGAAAACATGTGATTGCTTTAACTCAACAGGACAATACACTATAAGTAGAAACATTCAACTGCTACTGGTACATATTTATTTCTGAAAACCTTTTATTAATTTTAGGGCATTATATTTCTAACACAATTAGGAATGAATATTGTAACTTCCATGTTGTTACTTTAAATTATTTATTTATCCTGTTTTACCAAGTATAGAATAACAATATCGAACAAAACTTAAATAGCAAAATTCTGATTTCTGATTATTAAAACACACACACAAAACCTAAGAATTTAAGTATAAAATTTGCTGTGACAAAAATGTATCAATACAATTGATTTAAAAGAAATTTCTCATATTTGTCTGTTACAGAAAATGTTCGGGGTCAGTATTCATCCAAAGTATGGCGGATGGTTCGCCCTGCGGGGAGTCCTGATTTTCAAGAATGTTCAGTGCCCTGAACTGCCTCAACCAGAGCCCCTGGACTGCGTGCCCACTAGCGAACAGCGCAGAGAGCTGCTGGAAAGATTCAACTACCGTTGGCAGGACTGGTCATACAGAGACATTATACCAGTCGATAAAAAGTACTCTGAACGACAGAAACATTATTTTGGTACATTGCCGACAGAGAGAAAAGTGTTAATAGAAAAATGGAAAGCGGAGGATGAATCACTTGGTGATTTGTTGTAATTGTGTTGTCTTCTGGGTACATATGCATTTTGATTTGAGATTATAAAAGTTAAGATGGGCTTCGTGATAAGATGACCAATACACATGTATCTGTTGATGGTCTGGGTACAATAAAACCTGTAAAAACAGAAAGGAATGAGGAACACCCTTATCATCCACTTTTCACAGCTTTTCAGTTTACTCAGGTTTTCTTAAAATTCAGTTTCAAAAAATATACATGTAATTTAATATGGTTTTATGTGTAATTAAACAATTACATGGTATGTAATGAATTTAATATCTGTGAGTAATGTATAAAACGAAGTACATACTTCAAGCAGAATAAATATTTCAATTACTTAGTTCAATCTGACTGATTTTGCGATAAAATTATTTTGTTTATTAAAAATAATTGTCTACTTTATGATGCCCCCTTGATCTTGATGCGGGAGGCATAATAGTGATTGTACTGTCCGTCCATGATTCAGCCTGTCTGTCCGTCCGTGCGGTTAACTAGATTTTACCATTTTGTCTAGCACAAACACCGGTTACTACATCACCTTGATACTTGCACAATTGTTTCTTTGACCATTCCTAATCCACCCATATCACCCAACCTCACTTTGACCTAATTTGGACTTGGGATAATTAAAATGGGCTATTTCTTGGTGCACCAACAACTCTTAATACGACACTTGGATACTTATACCGATGTTGCTAATGACCATTTCCCATCCACCCATATCACCCAACCTCACTTTGACCTTGGCCTAATTTGGAATAATTCAAATTGGCTATTTATTGGTTAACTAGATTTTACCGTATTGTCTACCACCAACACGGATTACTACAACACTTGAATACTTAACACAGTTGTTGCTTATGACCATTCCTATCCACCCATATCACTTAACCTCACTTGACCTTATTTTGACTTAAAATAACTCAAATTGGCTGCCCAGCACCAACCGGGGGCATGTGTGTTTATCAAACACAGCATCATGTGTAAAGAGGGTATGTACGATCTAATCAATTTTCATAGAAAAATATGACAGTAAAATAAAACCCATAAAACATTAATAAATAAGAAACTAGAGTAAAGGTTCAGAAGAACTGATCTTCCGAAATCCTTTGAAATTAGAGATTTACACTGTTAAAATACTGTTCGTCAAAATACTGTTCGTCTTCCAGTCGAAAACTCATTCATGTACATAAGACATGTACAATTTTGGGAAATCCCCAATATTTGTTGCGCGTTGACTTAAGTTTTGTGCAGATTGTTCATACGACACATGGTAACGTTTTTTGTTTCTTCCACGAATACGATTAAACGTATTGGTATCGGCGTAGCACTAGGAATACATTTGTCGTTGTAAGGAAGTTCATTTTAAAAACAACATTTGAAATATGGTACAAATAACTGTTTTTTTTTAATTGTAACTTTCCTCGATTATATTCGTATTCTAGTTTGTACTGTTCAAATAATGAGAAAATGAAATGTTGATATTGAAATCGTATATATCCCCTTTAATAATTATGTAAGTTTCAAATTTCTACATTACCAGGTTAACAATTTGAAAATCTCCCATCTCAGGTTTGTTTCTTCCCCCTTCAATAGAAAAAGGGTCCTGTTGATACTATCTGTTTAGTATGTCTTGTTTCTGTTACGTGAAAGTCAGGATATACTTGAAAGCATGTAGTAGGTCCATGATATGATACAGTGACTTGGAAACCAGTGCGAAATGTGATATTTGCACTAACAACTGAGAAAAATCACAAAGAAAGTTTCACCGATGCGATTTTACATCGCACTGACATTTTTTAGTACAAAAAAATGATGCCGTACAATACACAGTGCTCGGTCTGGTTTGCATGTTTGTCACAATGCGGTGAGATTTTATCCATAAAATTAATTTGGCAGTCTGAAAAATAAATATCAACAGATGCTCTTTAAACCTTGAACGGGAAGCGGGAGCGTCACGGTTGTGTATTTTTCTCGATCGGAAAGGTTAGATGTTCACAGAATGCAATTGCTGTAAATCCCATAAAATCAGAGGAAATCCCGTAGATTTCTGAAAAAGCCTATAGATTTTTTGTGGAGATGAAAATTTTTCTCATATGAAAAAATCCGTTCCCAGTCACTGTATGATATGGAATTAGAATCTCCTAATTACGATGTTGTTGTGTAATGGTCTATGAATGTTTCAGACATGAATATTTCTCAGCGGTTTTTCTCACAGCTTTGAGAATGGGTCCGGTACTCATCAAATTGGGAATTTAGCTTCATGAAATCCTGCTGATTTGGAAACATTCCAGAAAGTAATAAAATTAATGAAATACTTAACCAGCGTTATATTGGTTGAACTTGGTATTTTAATGGTGTTTATCCATAACTATACAAGTAATTACATGATTGATAACTAAGATTCACATTTCCTATGTACTTTGGATTTATTCACTCCAGATTTTTGATTTTTTTTTTATCCCAGTTGGAAAACATAAACCATATTTGACATTGGAAATGGATCCTTTTTTGAACTGTTGTTAAATAAGGAAAGAATGCTTGAGTTTGTAACATTCATATACTGTTTAAAAAGTTCTATCTGAGTTATAAATTGTTCATTTATTATGTTTTCAGATTGTTAAAATAGAATTTGGATCACTATTCAATGTTGTGAATGTATGTTAAACCTATTGTGTTAGCTATAGTCCATTTAAATATAGCTGATAAAGATGGTATAATCCATGGTATACTAGTAATCTATTTACTAAACATGGGAGGAATCATGATTTTCTTTTTATTAACGAGCTGCACTAGTTCATATTTAAAACGTCTGATTGAACTATATGCATTAATGCAAATAAAGATTCTCCCTTGCATTTAAAAGGAGTGTACGTTGTTTGTTATGGCATTTATTTGATGTTTTCTGTTATCCTATTCATAATTATGATGTCCAGTTAATAGCTTTTGTAGTTCGTCAGATAAAGACGAAATGACTTATACATTCTTTTAAATGGATAATTTAATGCTGATTTTGATTGTGGGGTTTTATTCTTGTCAAGTTGTTTATTAATCAGTGTTTTGCTTATTAATATATTTGTTAAATTGCATGTTTAATGCCGTGTTTTTAAATGTGAGGTACGTTATTTTATAGAACATGTTATTTGTGGATTTATCACAGCATACTATTTGTGTATGCAGTTTTAGTTTTTTTCATAATTACATGTTTTCTCACTATTGCCAGCATTTACAGATGTTTTGTTGTTGTTATTGTTGTTGTTTTTTATATGCCCTCGGCATCTTGATGCAGGAGGCATAAAGTGATTGTTAGGGGTGTCACATTATTAGAAATCCATATTGCAATATTTTTAAATTTATCACAATGTTTATTGCAATATATTGCGATCTTTATATGTATGTATTTAATAAGCTTAAAACTGATAAAATCGCTATGAACAGCGCAATATTTTATTCGATATTTTCTTTTACTTTTTATCTTCACCGGTGTTGATGACAGGCGAAACAATAGCAATATTTGCACAGCAGATAGAAAAGCGAAACAATTATGAGAAACACTCTCAAACCGCCTGTCATGGCTGTTTATTGTAATCGTTATATTACATACAGAGTGATTCTTTACATGTACAGGTACTCTATTTATGATGTAAATTTGTTTTGTGCATAAACTGTGTATGTATTCCACTCTTTATTTTAACTGGAAACAATGTATCAAGTTTTATGTATTATTAAGCATAAACATTTTAAGAGAAACATGTATACCAAACATATATGGAATATTCTTGGTCGCCAGTAAAGTCTATAATGGTCTGCCTTTTGACCTTCACCCCTACAAAACTAACAACTTTACAAAATGATACTGGCTTTCAAGTGTGTATCACTGACAGTAAGCATGTTTTAATTCAGTAAAAATATTATAATCAAGGTAATAATTACAAGAAAAACACAAAAATGTAATGGCAACATAAATAATGCATTATATCGGTATGGATATTCATATTGCAATATTTTATTGCAGAAGAAAATATTGCAATAAAGCAATATACCGGTATATTGTGACACCCCTAGTGATTGTCCAGTCCGTCCTTCCGTCCATCCGTCCTTCCATCCGTCTGTGACAAGGTTAAGTAGATTTGACCGTTTCCTCTAGTACCAACACCGCTTACTACAACACTTTAATACTTACACAGTTGTTGCTTATGACCATTCCCTGTCCACCCATATCACCCAAACTCACTTTGACCTTGACCTTAACCTAATTTGGATAAACAAATGGGCTATCCAGCACCAACCGGGGGCATGTGTGTTTATCAAACACAGAATCTTGTTTTCAAATAAAAATTGCGTAAGAGGATTGGGGTGAGCTTTGTCACTTCTTTTTGCTATACCATTGCAACCCAGTATGACCATACCAGTGTGACCCAGTATGACCATACCAGTGTGACCCAGTAAGACTCAGTATGACCATATAATTGCGACCCAGGTGACCCAGTTTGACCATTAGATTGCCATCCAGTATTACCATATCATTGTCCCCCACTATGACCATACCATTTCAACCCAGTATGACCATACCAGTGTGGCCCAGTATCACCACTACATTGCCACCTAGTATGACCATACTAGTGAGACCCAGTATCACCATTACATTGACACCCAGTATTACCATACCATTGCCACTTAGTATGACTATACCATTGCAACCCAGTATGACCATGAAAGTGTGACCCAATTTGACCACACCACTGTGTCCCAGTATGACCATACCAGTATTACCCAGTTTGACCATATCATTGAGATCCCGTATAACCGTACACTTTTTCTAATTTATATACATTATTTTAACGTTTATTATATGTCATTGTTAATATCTTAATTTCTTTTTTTTTAAAGAAATTACCCCCGTTGAGGCACATTTACCTACATTTTCGTTTTTTAGTCCCTTTAAGCCACTATAATTCATTGCACTCCATTGAGGGACCAAGGGCCATCTTGGCCCTTTTGTTCTTTTAAATTTACTAGTAAACAGCACACAATATCGGTGCTCAGTTTGTCAGACGTGCAATGAAACTGTTAAAAACTAAATGTTGACATGTATTGTTGTTGCTATATGGAACTACAGAACATTTTACCAAGTCGTGATTTGATGTTTTATTTTGTTCTTGATAATTTACCAGTATTAGACACTGGATTATATTAGATATTAGTTCTCGGTCAGTCAGATTTGCACAATTGCAATCAGATGTCCTCAGCACTAAATGTTGTTACTCGAACCAATATTCAAGTACAATATGTTGTGGTTGTGCAATGTAGAAACGCATACATTTTTGTCAACTTCCGAGCGGGCACTAAATTGTGATCTTTCATGAAATTTAAGTTGCCCAGTGGTCAGGTCAGTCAGTTACTTTATGACTACTTTTGTACGAATTACTGTATTTTGGTGATAAAACAAGTCCCTTTGCCTGTAAAGCATGCACCAACAACCTCCAAATTCTTCATATGATTGTGGTGTGCTTAGCAAACTTACTGTTGTCAATTGCAGCAGGAACCGTTTATCAATTACAGGTAGTCACATAGAATTGCTGCGTTTTAGCGTATATTCCTACAGTTGTTTAATTGTGGATCTTGTACAGGAGTGCCTAATTATGTAATATTGAATAGTTGTTTAGTTGTAATAAGTAGTTATTTGAACACAGAAAATACCTCACAGCTTTTATGAATTTTATCGTTTAGGAGTCACAGACAAGTTTTCAAGTAAAACTAAAAATGAAATTTAAACTGCCCTGAAACTGAAACGCTCTTCATAGTTAGGTTAAAGCAAAATAAAATAAAAAATGTTGCACTACGTTCAGAAGTGCTACCATTTTCCATCGGGGGTGTTGCTTACTGGTTAGTGGATAGTTTCTGTATCTGTCGTATGGCAAATTCATTGTTTCGGGCCATATAGCGTATCTGTTGAAGGTTGTATTCCATAATTCATACAACAACAGCGTTAATCTGCTTCAGAAGCGGGTAAAATGTTAAAATAACAGCCTATCATATCTCAAATGTGTAGGCTAAAAACATTTCACCGAGCACTGATGGGAAGCAGCAGCATCATTCATACCATAATTTTTTCCTAATATCCTCATTGTAATTACCTTGGATTACCTTGGATAATGCCAAGGTTTGGATGTCCAATTCATTTCCAATAATTGAAATAATTGCCAAACTTGCACGCAATTATCTGTACATGCAACGTAGGTGGCTTCAGAGTCTGTGTTCACATTGTTTTCATGACTGGACACAAATTACGAATGAAAGGGCCAAACTTCACCTTTGTACAGGTAATGCCATTATCTTTCCGAACTTTTGCATTTTAACTATTCCTCCAAAAAACCGCATTGATTAGGACATCACAATCTACTGTTTTGGCATTTGCATGAACTGTCGTTGACTTTATGACTGAAACAGGGGTCAAACAGAATGTTTGGGACAAAATAATGATATGAGAATCATAACCAAAAAGCATGCACCACTATTGAAAGACATCAAACTGACCCAAACCAATTTTGGCCCTCTTGTATTGTTATCTGTATGACAAAAAAGTTAAAAAACGTTGCTCGGGCAACAGTAGTTTTGCAAATTGCACAGAAGCAAGCATCATGCTGCAACTCGAATTCTGGGCTGATTTTGTTGGGGGTAAAAGAAATCGTGAAGAAAGTCGACATTTTATAACATTTTAAAAGCAACATATGAAGTCCGTCTTTCTGTCTCTTCTAGAATATCTGGATCCTTGGAAAATGTATAAAAGTATATCAGCTAGTTTTATGAAACATGATGTAACTATAGTGCAGTTTCTGACAAAAAGTACGGTTGCAATGGCTACAAGTGTAAAAATTTCACATTAACATGTCCCGTACCGGCGGTTTCTTCAATTGACAATTTTCATTGGTACTTTTTATTCATTTCTTCACAAATATTAAAGTAGAAGAGTACTAATGCCATATGCCTGTTTATTTGGGATTTTCTCAATTATACCATGAGCGAGATGATATAACTTTTTCATTGAAAAGAGATGTTACATCGTGTCTTAACGGTTCGATCCTTTATTTGTCACTCTGTTAAACTTAACAACACGGGCGTCACCGTTCAAGACGGCCGACGTTAACGCGCCGAAATGGCAGCAAAACATATAACGTAACATATTATCAACATACACGTATCACTTAACAGACCAGTACACCATATTTTGATCAAAACCCTTTGTATGTCGCATTTCCAGTAAGGATGTGACACGACTTGAAAGGGCTGGTGATGAGGAATAACCACTTATTGCTTGTCTTACAATTTTCTATGTACATGTACCACACTGTAATGACAAACTAAAGATGGGATGATGATGTAATACAACTGGACACCAGGAATATATTAGCCCTGATTAGACCAAGCGGAATTTGAGTACACCGCTTATTTAAATATCAGACGTATTATGCCAAACCGTGTCTTACGTCTTAATTACATTTATTCCGATAGCACACTCAAATATCTACTTGATGCTTTCTACCCTGTAGTCATGTTATCGTTCCATTGAACAGCACTTTTTCGAAATCTTCAATTTTAATCCTTGTCTTTACTTTCCGATCGCACTTCAATTATATGTTAAGTTACTTTTTACATATATTGTGATACGAAGGTCTAGTGTATCGTGGCCACTGTGCAAGGATATGTACCGTGTCGTGAGTAATGTGTGTATCATTTTTCACAATATATGAAGACGACAGTGAATTATAATAACAATAATAATAACCAGTCATGATAATAGTAGTAGTAGTAGTAGTAGGAGTAGTAGAAGTAGTAGTAGTAGTAGTAGTAGTAGGAATAGTAGAAGTAGTAGTAGTAGTAGTAGGAGTAGGAGTAGTAGTAGGAGTAGTAGAAGTAGTAGTAGGAGTAGGAGTAGAAGTAGTAGTAGTAGGAGTAGTAGTAGTAGAAGTAGTAGTAGTAGGAGTAGTAGCAGCAGTAGTAGTAGTAGTAGTAGTAGTAGTAGTAGTAGTAGTAGTAGTAATAGTAGTAGTAGTAGGAGTAGTAGTAGTAGTAGTAGTAGGAGTAGGAGTAGAAGTAGTAGTAGGAGTAGGAGTAGAAGTAGTAGTAGTAGTAGTAGTAGTAGTAGAAGTAGAAGTGGTAGTGGTAGTGGTAGTGGTAGTAGTAGTAGTAGTAGAAGTAGTAGGAGTAGGAGGAGTAGAGGTAGTGGTAGTGGTAGTGGTAGTAGTAGTAGTAGGAGTAGGAGTAGTAGTAGTAGTAGTAGGAGTAGGAGTAGAGGTAGTGGTAGTGGTAGTAGTAGTAGTAGTAGTAGTAGTAGTAGAAGTAGTAGGAGTAGGAGTAGAGGTAGTGGTAGTAGAAGTAGTAGGAGTAGGAGTAGAGGTAGTGGTAGTGGTAGTGGTAGTAGTAGTAGTAGTAGGAGTAGAAGTAGTAGTAGTAGTAGTAGTAGTAGTAGTAGTAGTAGTAGTAGTAGTAGTAGTAGAAGTAGTAGTAGTAGTAGTAGTAGTAGTAGTAGTAGTAGTAATAGTAGTAGTAGTAGTAGTAGTAGTAGTAGTAGTAGAAGTAGTAGTAGTAGTAGTAGGAGTAGTAGTAGTAGAAGTAATAGTAGTAGTAGTAGTAGTTGTTGTAGTAGAAGTAGTAGTAGAAGTAGTAGTAGTAGTAGTAGTACTAGTAGTAGTAGTAGTAATGTTTTGTTCGCTTTGAAACAAACTTGAAATGCTTGTTTTGAAGTTGTTGATCTTATAATACTGTCAAATATGTAACTATGTTAGTGATACCAATAGTCAAATATGTAACTATGTTAGCGATACCAATAGCCAAATATGTAACTATGTTAGCGATAGCAATAGCCAAATATGTAACTATGTTAGTAATACCAATATGTAACTATGTTAGTGATACCAATATGTAACAATGTTAGTGATACCAATATGTAACTATGCTAGTGATACCAATATGTAACTATGTTAGTGATACCAATATGTAACTATGTTAGTGATACCAATAGCCAAAATAGAAATGGCTACTATAATTTCTTATTGGCTACTAAAATTTCCGAAAATATTTGAAAATTTAAGCAAAATATTACACTTTCAGAGGAAATATTTCAAAATAACAGGTTTTCCTTGCACAATAATAAACAATACTAATTCAGAATTCTTAGCGCCAACCTAGTATTATTTAAATATTGTCTAGCTAAACTAGAGGGCGACCTAGTGTGATCAGTGTCCGTCGTCCACCATCAGCCATGGAGATGGCGGCACAAACTCAGTTGTTAAACCATACGACAAATAAAGCCCCAGAAACACCAGCAGGAGAGAAACTCTCCTTTGCATCCTCATGTTCTTTTTTTGTGGCAAGTGACCAGTTGCCTGTACGACACAGTGCGATACACACAACACAACACAAAGATACAATGATTAAAACTGGCGTCGCCGCCTTGAAAAAGAGATTGTACAACGTGTCTTAACGGTTCGATCCTTTATTTGTCACTATTGAAACATAACAACAACACTGGTGTCACCGTCCAAGACGGTCGATGCATTTAGCACTGAAAACATCTCTAAAACCACTGGGGAGTTTTCTGTTGGCAAGACAATTTTGCCTAAATGACTCAGATTACCCATACTTTTTTTATTAGACATTCCTCTGCCTAATTAATTCGAGGACCTAACTACGGTATTTAGTTAAACAGTTTGGCTGTCTGGACCCATGACTACGAAGTGTTGTGTTGTAGTGTTTACGTACAAATGTACTAACTCCTAGATTTAAGACAATTGAGTCAATAACAAACACAAGCGTGCTGTTTCTATGACGTTTTTTCAACTACTGATAAGCATGTGGCTTGTGCGGGGTAATGATTCAATCACGCATGCGCAATGAGATAGCCATAAATATACTACATCTCCCTTCTTTAACAATGAAAGTAATAAAACCTCAAATAATTAGCCAACGTTCATAACCTCCATGTATCAACATTCCAATTATTAATTGTCAAAATTAATAATAACTAAATAATGTCCAAATATCACGCATGTGATCAATAACTGATGTAATTCGATATACATTAATGCTTGGATAATATGTTCTGCATACATTAACAATTAACTTTCTTCAATCAAGCGCTTGGGTTTTTTCACAACTCTCCCAGACCGTGTTTTATGCGGGTCAGTGATGTTTAGGAGAGGCAGGTTAGATTGGTTGTGGTGACCTAAGGGATCATTAGGAGGCTCCTGAGTGGAAGTGTTGTGAATGGATTCGCATAGAATCAACAGAGCCAGGTGTTGGTTTGCATGAGAAGGCGTCTGTTGCGTCTGTACAAGGTACCACCGTTTGTTTGCACGGTGTATGACCTATGGCTGTGTCTGTGTTGTGTTGTAACAGAATCGTTGACTTGAAGTTCCGGTAATGACCTTGTGTTGCGGTCAAAATATCGTTTCTGGTTTTGTTTGGCTTGATTCATTTTGTTTTGCACAGTTAATCTATTTATAGTTGTTGGTAGTAGGAGGGATTTTGAAATTGGGACGATATATTTTGTTTTTCGGCCCATTAGTAACTGCGCAGTGGTGTATCCACTCTCTAACGGGATGTTTCTATATTCCAACAGGAATATGTAT
This sequence comes from Congeria kusceri, assembly GCA_027627225.1. NCBI lineage: Eukaryota > Metazoa > Mollusca > Bivalvia > Myida > Dreissenidae > Congeria > Congeria kusceri. Next base: position 26,132,632 of record CM051032.1, on the reverse strand, counting down.
GGGTCCTGATGGGTATCACGGGCTTTCGCAAGAATTATCTTAGCGATAGATACTCCCTTTTCTGCAAGGCCATTAGTCATAGGGTGCAATGGGGAGGAGGTTTCGTGTTTGAATCCCCACACACGTGCAAACTGAGCGAACTCGGCGGAGGAGTATTGCGGACCTTTGTCGCTGATGCAAGTATCGCATATCCCGTTGCAAGACATATGCTGTTTTAATGTGTGAATGACTGTTCGCGCTAACGTGTCAGACAAGTGATCTTTTTCGAAAAATCGGCTGTAATAATCTATTTCTGCTTGCGTCAAGCTTTTTGATGCAAATGCGATCGGGCGATCTCGTAGCATAAGACATGCGCCTATTCCGTGTTTAGAAGCGTCCATCTGAAGAACGAGGGGTTCCTTTGGGTCGTAAAAGCCTAGCACGGGTGCTTGCGTAATAATGCGTTTGACCTCTAGAAACGCCTTTGTTTGCTGTTCATCCCAGACAAATTCTGTGTCATTTTTCAAGAGGCACCGAAGCTTCGAGCTTCGCGCGGCTGTCGCGCGGCTGTCTGGGGTTTCAAGATTGACTAAGTCCTCAATTTTGCGCGGGTCTGGTTTTATGCCTTTGTCACTTATTATGTGACCAAAGAAAGGCACTTCTGTGACTCCTATGGTGCACTTATCGGGGTTGAATCGGATGCCCCTTTCCCGTGCGCGCTGAATCAATATTAAAAGGTTCGAATCGTGCTCCTCACGGTTTCGACCGTAGCACAGAATGTCATCAACAATGGCAGTTATGTCTGGCAGACCTTGAAATATCTCATCAACTTTCATCATAAATAGGTCACTAGACGCAGAGATACCAAACGGAAGTCTCAGCCAGCGATAACGTCCAAACACTGTACTGAACGTTGTCAAGTAAGAGGACTGTTCCTCAAGCTTAACACTCCAGTAAGCATGTGTGATATCCAGTATACTGAATACTGTCGCACCGTTTAACTTGGAAGTTATGTGATAAAACGTCGGCATAGCATAATGCGGCCTCTTACTGGCGGCATTAAGAGCTTTCGGGTAAAGGCGAATCCTGAGATTTCCTGTTTTAGGCTTTTCTACGACTACGATCGAATTTACCCTGTCATTGGGTTCGGTCACTTTCGCGATGATTTGGTAATTGACCATTGTGTCGAGCTCAGATTTGAGTCGTAACTTAAGTGCTTCCGGTATGCGACGCGGAGGGTTGACCGTGGGAATAGCATTCTATTTGACATGCAACTTACATTCCCCTGGGATTAGACCAATACCCTGAAATAAGTCCTGATTTTCTTTAAGAACTGTCTGTTTGGTTAAACCTGGTGTTTTCGTTGGTGTGCTAGCTGTCGGACAGTCGACAGAGTATGTGAGCGATACAAGGCCAAGATCAACACATGATTGCAAGCCAATTAATGGGGTGGTGTTGCTGTTAACGATGTGGAACAATGTGCTAATTGTCTGGTCATAATGGCAGCAGGTAACGGTGCCGATAACTGGTAGCATTTCCCCAGTGTAGGAGGTTAACCTATGCTTAGGGGGCTCCCACGGATGACTAACTTTGAGTTTCTCAAACTGGGACTTTGGGAAAATATTGGCTACACTTCCTGTGTCAACCTTAAAGTCAATGGGGAGTTTGCGTGGACCAACGAATAATTTGGCAAATGCACGGTCTGGAGAACGTGAAAAAGAAGCGCTTACCGTGCCAATAGCATAATTATCCTGGCAATCAAAAGAATATCCACAAGCACCACTATTACAGTGTTAGTGTCTTGCATATTGAGAGTAGTTATTTCGTTCACTCGAGTCTTTGCACTTGATCGGCATAGTTTCTGGAAATGATTCAGCTTTCCACACGTGTGGCACCGTTTTCCATAGGCAGGACACTTGTTCTTCGGATGTGAACGTCCACAATTTCCACATGTTGTTTCCGGGGCTGCTGTCGGTTGCGGGCCTGGTTTCTGGTTCTGTTTGCGTTGCGCTTGTTGACTGCGTCGACGTTGTTTGGTTCCGACATAACGTGCAGTTTCTGGCAATATTCATAGCTTTGGGCAATTTGAATTGCTTTATCTAATGTCAGTGCTTCGCCTTGGTTGATCAACTTTTCCCGAACTGTTTTGTTGTTGCAGCCCAAAACAATTCTTTCATTTCATTTTCTTCTTTGTAATTGCAGTCGCGAGCTTTGAGTCTGAATCTCGTTATAAATGAATCAATGCTCTCTTGCCCCTGGATTTCGTTATTAAATACGTATCTATCAAAGATAGGATTTAACTTCGGCTGCACGTGGGCTTTAAAACGTTCGTAATGTGTTTCAAGCTTTTTCGCGTCTTCGTTGCTGAGTTCTGACCAGGATTTGTAGATATTTCGGCCTTCATCTCCAATCCAGAGAAGTAAATACGAGACTTGTTCTTCTTCACCTTTTGATTTAAGCGGTCCTTAATTAATTCCGTATGTAATTTGAATTTTTCCCATTCTTCTGGAAGATTAGAGGAGTTCCAATTAAGCACTGGCGGTGGAATGCCACTTAAGTCCATTTTTGAAAATTATTCCTGAGTCTTTTGTGAAATTAGTTTTATTCTGACACCATGTTGTGTTGTAGTGTTTACGTACAATGTACTAACCCCTAGATTTAAGACAATTGACTCAATAGCAAACACAAGCGTACTGTTTCTAGGACGTTTATTCTACTACTGAGGTCTAATTGGGTTCTCTTAAAGGTCTAATTACCCCAAAACGGAAGTCACATCCTCAGGGTTACATGCTGTCAGTTAGATAATAAGCACATGTGGCTGAGTGCAGGATGCATATAATTTGTAAATACAGTTTAAATGATATGTTTTGCTATCGTTTTAAAGGTATATGTGTAAGCAATAAGAAAAAAGGCTGTTTTGTGCACTACTTTTTTGTCTAGTGGTTCCCAGCTTCATAACTTTTGGCCCATGTATGCATGCGCAAAATGGCAGCCTCCATGCCCTTCAAAACCGGTGTGTTTTTTCTAAGGTAAATATTTTGAGTTACAACACATAGAATTTTTTGACATGCTGTTTTTTCAAAAGGTTATGTCCTCATCTTTCCAACAATGTATGGTGATGTATTGGAAAGTAGCTTGGTCATGGTGAAAAGTGAGATCAAATTTTGAATATTTTATCTGTAACAAAGAAAAAATTTATTTGCGCATGCGTAACCTACTGATAAGCACGTGGCTTGTGCCGGGTAATGGTCAATCACGCATGCGCAATGAGATAGCCATTAATATACTCCACGAAGGTTCTCAATTTCAAACTTAGTCTTAACTTAAAGTATTAGCCAATGAAATTTAAAGCAAACATGTAACGATCCATTTCATTGGTCACTGTTTTAAGTGGAAACAAAGTCTGAGATTGAGAACTTTCGTAGTCGTGGGGTTTGGGGCTTTGCTTGCAATTTGAAATAGGTTTTGGTTGAATTTGAAAGTAATATCACATAAATGTTTTAAGGTCCACCATGGATTTCGTTTTGAACATGTTTTGTTAATAACATTTTATTTTAATTTGAAGCTTTTGCAAAGGACATTGAAATATATCAGGAAGTAATCGTCGGTATTTTAAAAAATCAGGTGTGTTCGTAAAATGTAGCATATGCTTCGTGTGCTATGATATTGTTGCTAAGAAGTATGTGTAACTATTGTGTTGATGTGTGACCTGTTAATTTATAGTGAAAATTTTAGTGATGTTGTAAGTAATCATACTTTTTTACCAGTTTATTTACAGTGAATATTTTAGTTATGTTTAAAGTAATTTGACTATTGTACAGCGTGTAATGCTAGATATGGACAAATCGATAATGCCTCAATAAGCTTTGTATTTATTGTCAGATGACCTCGTCCTGGCATGAATAGTACGCTAGGGAGTTCCCAATACCGTTCGTAACGTATGTTGAAAATCATTAAAACATAAAAGCACAACCACACCGATTGTTTTGAATGCACTGTTTATTCATTATGATTTTTGTAATACATGCAAATCGTAGACAGATGAGGTAATAAGTAAGTCGTCGTAGATCCTCCGCAACTGGGGAACATTCCGGCTCTGAAATGTCAACAGCAACGATGCTACATTGATACATTCATCAACACAGTATGTTGCTAAATATGTAACTTTATTTGTTAAAATCTGGCAATCATTTATTTATTTATTTGATTTTGAACGTTAATTTATTATCGATAACATAATGAAATACATAAATACGGATAAATGTACTTACCATGGTATCAGGCTTATTTCTTCCAGATATTTTCCCAATATGAGCTACCACTGCCATGACCACCACCATAGATGCTGCCATGATCACCGTCATGGAAGCCGCCATGACCACCACCATAGCTTCCGCCATGACCATCATCATGGTTGCCGCCATGACCACCACCATAGCTGCCGCCATGACCACCACCATAGCTTCCGCCATGACCACCATCATGGTTGCCGCCATGACCACCACCATGGTTGCCGCCATGACCACCACCATAGCTGCCGCCATGACCGCTGTTGCTATGACCACCGTGGCTGCTGCTGCTGCCCCAGTAGTTGCTTCCACCACCCATAGATCCGAACAGAACATTAATGATGATGATGAAGACGAACACTGTAATACAACAAGAAGACAGCATTATGAAACAAGAAATATCTTTTTAAAAAGATATTCGGCGTATGTTGTAAATGTTTGTAAAGAATGTAAATGGCATATCCAACATGAATATAAAAAATGATCCATATGTTGATTTGGTTTATAAACGAACAGTCTCATGTCTCCATATATTGTTATTCTACACGCATTTAATATTCAATGATTTTTGGATATTATTTAAAATAAAATAAATAAGTAAATTTTCATTATCAAATAGCAAACTCATATTTTCATGTGGCTAGCTCCTAAATGAGTAGTATGAAATGTTTCTATATTTGACATAAATAAAAAGAATTTCATTATCTCATTTCAAAGCAATGAACTGATGCCCCATGTTTTAAATCAGTAATACTTAAATAACCCAAATAAGTCAGACTCATCTGCTCATCAACGTCAGTATATGTTTATCTGTACAAAGTAAAACTAAGCATTTTACAATTACAAAGAAATATATATATGATGCGTTTTTCATGACTAAATTATTTTAATATACAATGCATTTATTCATAGTACATGTATTATATAAAAAATAATGTCTATTTGTAGATTGAAAAGCCTCTACACGAGAATTTGGTAGAGCCATCAGTATTTCGCAAGAAAAACAATGATGCAGAGCATCATAAGGCGCAGTGAAACTATGAAAACTCCATATGTTTAAGATATCTTAATTATGTAATGTCAGTAAAATTAACTGATCTTACCGCCTCATATTTTTCATCAGTGATTTTTTAAATCTAAATAATGTATACAGTATTTGTTTGGCAAATCACAATTTACTAGAAAATTAAGAAAATTATGACGAAAATGAATATGAGCATTTATTTAATTTGTAATCGATTAAGCATTTATACAGTACTATGTGTGCCAAATGAAAACAAACGTCAGGGAAAAATCATCACAATTTAAAATAATGATTTGACTTCATTTTGTGATAACAAAAACGTTAAGTTATATTAAATAGTGGCGAATTAGATTTATATTCCTTTGGAAAAATACGTCTCGAGTGTATAACTATTATAGTTTATAATAAACGCACATAGGTAAACGCACATAGGTAAAAATACCAAAATGTAAATCAAATTAAATTACGATTTCCGAAGCTTCCACCACTGTCTATTTATAGGAAGATGCAAAATCTATATATACATGTACATTGAATAGCCTCTACAGGAGAAGACAAGAGAAAATGCAATTCTAAATAAGTCTTAATAAATATATCGATCAACCGTTAATTACATTGACATGTCATGGATGGTAAGTTTATAAATATCAGTAATTCTCCATTCATTATTAATCTTATTGTATATGGTTCTCTGGATGCTTGTTAGAACGACTCAGTGTTGTAGACGTGTATACCGGTACTATTAATAGGCGCAGGTTAGTCAGCGAGTGTATTCTATGGAATATATTGCCGATTGACTATGCGATATTAATGGGGGATTTTCCCCTGTAAACACTAGCGTGTAAATTGAAAATGAAAATTGAGCTAATGCAACTTCCGAGTAGGGAGCTAAGAACTGGAAATTAGTCAAAAACGCAAACATAGTAAAGAGCTATATCTGGATTTTTCCACATTGGCCCATTTTTCCATTCACCTCCGAAAAGAAATGGAGCCAATGTTTTACATGCCGTTGTGGGGATTTCTTTTAAACTAGCCGATGCAATGTTAGGATTTATATAATCGGAACTACTGGCGAGAAATTTTCACAACATTTGATTGGATGTTGCAAAAGGTCAACAGTTGGGTTAACCAGCATACGAGACACTAAACTCGTTCATATAACTAGTAGTATGCGCAAAGTATTATCTTGGATATTGAGCATTTTGCTATCATAATGTAACGTTTTTGTCGTGTCGTTCTCTTTATATTATATACAAATTATCATTTATTAATTTAAACATTTGTATGAGAACGCCGCCGACTTGCTTACGGAAAATCAGGATGTTGAAGATTCCACCAAATCCTCCACCGCCGCCGCTGACGCCATACCCGTAGCCTCCGCCGTATGAGCCGACGCCGTAACCAAAGTTACCCCCGTAGAGCCAGGGATCGTACGCCGAAACTCCTGCCATGAACACGGCGCTGAAAACTCCGAGGAGACCGAGCAGGAACAGTTTCATGGTGCCTGTGGAGAGATGCATCTGATTATATGGAGTTGCTTATTCTCTAGGTAACGTACCTATAGCCTCGCATCCATACCCTTGTGTTAGCGTAAACAACATCGAATAACATAGAAGAAGGAGGAAGCGGTGACAAACATAGAATTTCAGAGCGTGTTTGATTGCTTACTAATACATATGAGGCGTGTCGTGGGAAAACCGGGCTTACTGCATGTGCGTAGTGTCATCCCGGATTAGCCTGTGCAGTCCGCAGTCCGCAGTCCGCACATGCTAATCCGGGACGACACTTTCTGCCTATAGTGGATTTATGGTTAGAAGAGACTTCCTTGAAACAGAAAATACCTTAACAGCGGAATGTGTCGTCCCGGGTCAGCCTGTGCGGACTGTGTGGCCTTGTGTTACCATGAAAACAATGCATTGTTCATAATCCGTGTATTATTTACAACCTGTTTTCACGAACGTTGATTTGATAGATGGCAGGCTTAAATTCCTAGTTCGCACACAGTGTTTACAGATCTCGTGAAACTTATTGTTACAAGCAAATAAGTGGCTACAACCACTTATATAAACTGTAAAAAAAACTTAACATTATGACATGTCATCTACATATACTTCTTAAAATTTGGTAAGCGTCACTTTTGCAAAAGTTGTCTCATGTTTCTACCGACGAATGAATCTTGAAATATAAAAGGCTACGTTTGGAGAAGATGGTAAAATAATATTACTAATAATAACGAAAAGGCACACATCTTTCTTTAACACATAAAACTACACAATAAAAAAGAAATACTATAACACACGTGATCCTTATCAAATAGTGAATAGTATATGGTGTTGGCAAACGTTTCGTATAAAGACCACGTATATACACATTAGTAATTTTATTCGCACTCGTGTCTTGAATAAACTTCGTGATTTCTTTTATGTAGCGTCCACATTTGTTTTATGTAGCGTTCACATTTGTTTTATGTAGCGTTCACATTTGTTTTATGTAGCGTCCACATTTGTTTTATGTAGCGTCCACATTTGTTTTATGTAGCGTTCACATTTGTTTTATGTAGCGTTCACATTTGTTTTATGTAGCGTCCACATTTGTTTTATGTAGCGTTCACATTTGTTTTATGTAGCGTCCACATTTGTTTTATGTAGCGTTCACATTTGTTTTATGTAGCGTTCACATTTGTTTTATGTAGCGTCCACATTTGTTTTATGTAGCGTCCACATTTTGATAGGTTAGTGATAACAAAATGCATTTGAAATTTTAGTTATTTGCTTCTGTTATTAGTCGTGACAGATACACTGGCGTGTTGTATTTTAAAATAAGCCCATAAAACATGAATACAAAAGTTAAAAATGGAATTGTTTGTAAGTTCTGGTATCTTGAAGAGTAATATAGTGATGAAATGAAAGAAATGTCTTATAATGCAAATATTTTACCTATTTTTGACTACTGTTGTACTATTTGGGGAAAACCGAACAATTCGTATATAAACAAGATTTTAGTACTACAAAAAAGAACAGCTACAATAGTTCTTAATAAACCTTCAAGGGCTGCTTCTGTTGAACTTTTTTAAAACATTACGTTGGATGAAATTTAATGACAGAGTAAAATACCGCACTGCTATACAAATATATAAAACCGTTTGCAATTTGGTGCCATCATATATGAAAGATTTATTAACCTCTTCAAACAATGAATCCCACAATTTACGGTCAGCTATGCACAAAGATCTTATTTTGTCAATTAAACCACGAACAAAATACTACAAAGATACATATACATACTATTGCATATTCGTATGGAACAATTTACCATTGGAATTAAGAAATAAATCTTCATTACCATCATTCAAACGAGCATATAAAACATATTTACTTGAACAAGTCAAATAGATGTAACACAATTATCACAATTATAATACTGATATAGATATATTTATTGAAAATTATAAACTGTATATTGAAATTGATGTTGTTAGCAAATAATTATATTTGTTTTGTATATGGAGAATTTTTATATGAAAATGTAACTTTTTTATGAGTGTATCAATGCATTGTGCATAATTTGTATTTTCTATTGCTGTGTCGCTGCTTTGTAATTGTTTTTTTTATAGAAAATTATTATTATTATTATTACTATTATTATTATTATTATTATTGCCATTATCATTATTATTATAATTATTAAATTTACTGTGTGCTTGTTTTGTAATTATGTGTTAAATGTGAATTTGGTTGAATGTTTGAATGTGTATGAAGGCCATATGAAATGAGGCGTGTTTTTGTCATGACAATACTATGTCTTATATGTCACCTTCGTAAAATAAAGTGATTATTATAATATAACATCAAAAACTTCGAGTTTTTAATACTCTAGTCGTGGCTTGTCAAAAGCTCAGCTTGATATAATTACTACAGGCCCCGTGCTTAGCTCAGAAATGCCGTTCACAAAAAAACTGGATATTATATTTATTGGTTAGTCAAGACTTGCCACGATCGTGTAGTTAAAATTCTTTGTGAACACTGTGTCTGTAAGGTTAAGACGCGCGTTTTTATAGTCACATAGTCAAAACCAATGATTGAGGTACATAATTTTATGAACATAATTAATAACGGAAAATACACTTTAGTGAATGAAATGCATTTTTAATTTGTTAAAGAATTATTTTATAAAAACGGCGCAATAACAACGATCGACGAGTTTATGGTTTTGTTCCCTGTAGTAAAGATATGGCGCGAAACTTTGTTTAATATTGTGAACACCATATCATGTATGTAGTTAAAAATTGCTCAAACAAATGCAGTATAACCGCAATATTTCGAAGGCGCCTAGATTGATAGAAGACTCTGAAATAATGGTAATTGCAAATAAAACAACATTATAGTGCTTAAAATTACTATCTGTATATAACTATACAATAGGGAAAGATTTTGACCGAAATAAATAGCAGGGTGCTGCAACCAGCTCCTTTTTGGCTCCCCATGCTGCCCCTCTGGGCTGGTCAACACATAAATGTTGAATATCTTTTTAAATTTAATATATTTTTGCACATATTTAATGACAAATAAATAGACTGCTTAAAAACCTTAATTACAACCAGTAGACTAAGAAATCCCCTGGAGTTAGCAAATTATTAGAAAATGCCAACTTACTGGTCCGGATTTCCACCCTGCTCCTTTTTAGCTGCACCCTGTATCGTTTGTGATCCTAGATTTCTCCCTCATATAATAACACAGTCAAGTACTACAACCATTTTTAAGAAACTTGTTAAAAAACTAACAATTCCACAACATAATAGTAAAAGTCAAAACAACTACATAAAGATTACCTGTTGATATTGGCGGATTAGGCTGTTTCTAACGAAATTTGTTGGATTGGCGTGTAATTTATACCTGGCTTGCGGAAAACATTGCGGAAGAAGCTCTATCGCATATTAATTAATATACTATATTGATTGATCGTTTCTTCGATATTGGAAAGTATTAATTTACCACTCCTGTGAAAACATCCAAAATTATATCGATATACCCTAAAGAAACTAGATGTTTGTTAAATGATACAACGATCCAAGTTTTATCGATAAAATTTTACATTCAGGGCCAAATATGTCGCAATGTATAACTTATATTCTAATATAACTTGTTACTATGCTGTAAAATACATAAAACTATCGTTTCACATTGTAGTTTGTAATTACAAAGATTTGTTAAAGGCATTTTTACCGGCAAACCCCTCTGTCGCCTTAGCTGGACTCGACATCGATGGTAAAACCTACACAAATATAACACACATTCCTTGGTCCGTGTTCAGAAAACAGGTTGAGTCTGATTTTCAGGATCAATATGAACTTGAGTCTGATATTTCGGAATCGGCTGATAAAATGGCGTTCTTAAATAATCTGTATTACTGAATTAATTTATGCACTTATACATATACTATATAACCGACAACATTTTTCTGCTTAAATTTGCTGTCTGATATTATTAATTTCATCAAAACCTAACAGCAAATCGTGTTATTTGCTCTAGAAAAGAATATTCTTTTTCAAAATATTTTTGATATTCTGCTCAGTTGAGCATAATATCAAGATCATCTAAGACTTCTTGATCATACGGTTGATCCTTTGTGAACACGGGGCTAAGTGGTTATGACATTCCGATGGATGCATCGATTTGGATATGTGGGTCAGTTCCTTAAAGATTTCAAATTTCGGAATATATAACATAAACATTGCGCTAGGTAGAGTTAATAACATTTACTTTTTATGTTGTTTCAATAATTTGTTCCCTATGATATTCCCAGAAATTAATACACAATTTGGAAAGAAAACAAAAACGAGCCCCTCGTGTTAATGTTTAAGTCGTGTGATCCGTGGTACAACATTTACCATTAAAGCTTTGCTACTGCTGTTCCTATTCATACAACTCTATGATATAATAATGATAATAATAATAATATTTTTCTATTATTATTATTTTTGTAGTCATAGTAACTAACGAAATAGGCTTTTGTTGTGGCTTCTTATGTACATGTACTTGGGGCTTATTGTTATCAACTGTCTGTATGGCCTTCAGGATTTGTATGCTGGTCAGAACTCGAATGTAATGCAAGAGAGATTTGAATGACACCTCGTATCGTCATATGATAGATAGCAATAACTTGATGTAGACATTTCTATACATTTATTGAGTTAAATATTCCGGTGTTGTAGTGTTTAGCTAATCATTTCTTCGGGGGCATTAAACACTTACTGTGACGTGTCCTGTGCCATTGGTTGTAGCGGTTTGATATTGCCAAAGGCTAATTATGGCTTTTTCTATACTTGGAATATTAAAATGTGTTTTCAATACTCGATATATACATTAAACATTTATTAAAGCTCATGGTATTTGTCCCATGCTAATTCTCCAGTTTGCTTTTGCATGGCATAATTAATTAATATTCTGGCTATAACTGTTTATAGCGCCGTGTATATTGTTTTTACTACGGAGAACTGGTATTCAGTGATTGGTTATTTATTACAAAACATATCATGATTCACAAGATGTTATATTTTCATAATCAATGAAATAAAAAGCATCATAAAGATATAGAGATACAGGTATTCGCATATTGGTTATAGCAAAGACTTATAGTTTCATTATGCAGGGTGCCACTGAATAGAAAACAGGAAAAGATGTTAAAACAAATCACTGCATGAATAAGCATGGACTTTGAAAATTTATCAAAATCAGATAGGGAATATGGCCAAAAGTGATAGAACAAATCCAAAATAGAATATGATATGTATCTTTCCATGCGCAAAACTCTCCATTAATTCCACCTGGTTCCATGCGCAAAACTCTCCATTAATCCCACCTGGTTCCATGCGCAAAACTCTCCATTAATCCCACCTGGTTCCATGCGCAAAACTCTCCATTATTCCCACCTGGTTCCATGCGCAAAACTCTCTATTAATCCCACCTGGATTTGACCATGTGAAGTGATATGGATAAATAATTATTATCTTGTCAATAATTTGACAATAAAAGTAAGTACAATCATCATGCTTTTGTGAAAAAAAGGAGAATTGTGATCATGTATTTATGTACACTATCATCACTTCGCACTCATTACACCGGTAATTTGACAATTAATGTCAGGGAAAATCACATTCCGGAAGGAGAAACATCAGGGAATTTTACCTCGGAATTTCATTGGTCACCCAGTTTATGCTTCTGTAGATAATTACAAAAATTGCATTGTCGGTCAATTCATGTCAAAATCAGGTAATACACGTGCTGTACGATTGCTACTACCAACATAATATGAGTTAGCCTTTTCCCTGGTTTTCGAGCAAATGTTAAATAAATATACAACGTGTGTTTATATTTAAATGTACATTTTATACTTAAATTGCCACGATCGCTCTACACGGTAAGGTGTGATCATGGACAGTTTTGTATAGTTGGAGATATAAGTATTTAGAATTAAAGTAGATGGATGTAATAATCTGTTTCTTGGATTAAATGCTTTATTTTGAACAGGGCTAGAGATAATGTTTTGCAACATTATTTTTGTTAAGAAAATCCAATTTTGTCGGATTTCGAATATATCTTTGTAAATTGTCGTTTACGAGACTATGTTTAAATGGTTTGTTAAAGGGATTGTCGACGAAACAGTTTCCTCCAACAGCTATGTTCACGTTATTATGTTATAGAATTAAGCAATACAAAGGCGTATACATTTAATAAAGTATGGATAATTTATGAGATTTTTTGATATGAAACAAACACAAATATTTAGAAAAATGAAAACTCAGAGTTGTAATTTTACAATGTCGGAGTAGTAAGAACAAAAGTTGAAACCACTCTAACCATTTGCGATATTGTTATAGCTCTGACGCATTGACCTGGCACTCATGAACTCGATTAGCAATGAAATTATTTACTCCCAAATCTAATTCAGGACGTAAACAAGAACAGTGCCAAACAAACCCGATCTAAACACGATCTAGATGATATAAAAATATATTAGACCGCGTATGTTTACCATTATTTGTACCGTTTTTACCATTATTTGTACCGTTTGTACCATTATTTGTACCGTTTGTACCGTTTTTCGTAGCAATAGTCCCTTTATACTGGGCTTCAAGTCAAGGAATAACGATGACCTAGACCTAAACCTCTTGCTGTTTAAAAATGTTATGTCGTTTGTAATTGCATGTATGCGGAAGACGTATCATTAATATTGCTGGTAAATAGAGAACTATTATAGATGTATGTTTCAATCATTATTATTGGAACAAACTAAAAAAAACTGTCTTTTATTATTCCTGTAGGTGTGGGCAAACTTTGACCAAATATCAACAGAGTGTGCTATTGATTGGGAGTCAAGTTTGCCACCGTATGATTTGTGTGATGTGATGTTCAACTGAACAAAGACATGTTGTATTGATATTCTGTGATTCTGAGTCTGAACTTTGTCTCTTTCCTGGCAACACCATAATTATTTTGAATTTTGATAACTATTGATGTCTTTGTGTATCTTGTCTGCATTGCATTGTACGTATGTTTGTTTTTGTTAGAAATTCGTGTTGCATGCATGTTATCTACAAGTTTAGTGCTTCACGTAACTACGTGTTTCTGACTTGTATTATTTATTATACATTATTACATGTTATATTTCCCAGTATTTTGAAACGTGTTCACGATTCCATGCAGGACATAGAATGTTAGTCATCTAGCATACATAACTGGCTACCAGATATGCATCTGAACAAAGCGTAGCTGTATGTTTATACAGAGTAACACATTTGTCACAAATGCATGTTGTTGTTTTTTTAAATCTTTTAATTTATTTAGAAAAATATATCTGTGTGAACCTTTCATAATACATCAGCTGTTCTAGCATACTCCGTAACCTTTTCAAGGAATTATTATGTCTATAGTTTTATGTCTATATTGATTCATTGCAAAAGAGACAAGTAACACAAATATAGGATGCTTGCAAGTTTAATTATTTTATCATAACAATCAAGTTTTGCAAGTAGGAGAAAGCATGTGTGGGTCGAACCTCGCGGAATCTGAAAAAATAAAAAGATGCCAAATTATTCAAAATTATAAAAAGCTTAGAAATAAATGTAAAACAATAATCATATATGATTTATACTAGTATGATTGTTGAAGTAAAACCTAGATCTATAATGGTATAACTTAGATAAAATGAAAACAGTTTGTAAAAACAATATGCAATATGTAAAAACCTGTAAAAAGTAAAATAGGTTTTAAGTGATTTTTTATATTCTGAATACTATTGATGCAAGATGTTTACACTACAGTACACCTCAATTATCTAAGCTCAATTTGCTAATTAGTGTGCAGTTATATATTTATCAATTGTGTCATGATTGAGGAGAGTAATGTCCCTTAAATGTATTTGCAACAATGTGTCAGCTGGTAACATATTAAAGCAGTAGAAGTGAGAAACATTATTATTATTGTTAGATGTATGGAGGATGGTACTTCAGACGTTCTATTTGAATAGTATGTGCAATTTTTGTTATGTCTGTTGAGACGAACGCCGCATTAATGTTTACCTTTTCTTGTGCCGGTTAATAGTTATTTTTTGAAGTGCCAATGCCGTTGTTAAAACCAAACAGCACACGGATCAGAATGATGAACACGAACACTGAAACAAAACAGGACACGCGTTTTTTATTACGCCCATAGTGGTTTACAATGAAATTACATGATAATGTAAATAACTGCATCTTTCATCAATTTCAAAACAGTACACATGATTGTATTAATTTGGCCTAATAAGATCTTATTTTCATGTGCATTCAAAGCTAGGACATATTAACGAATATATAAGAAGTAGTTATACATTTTTCATACATTATATGTGTTAAATTACTTAGGTACCATCGCGATACATATACTATAGTCAGTAATAAGTAAATGTGTTTAGGGAAAGAACAATTTTAATGCATTACCAACAACAGGTAACAAAACATACCATGAACCATTACACCGTTTCTATAAAGTGACATTAATATAAAGGAAACAAAACAACAACACCTAGATGCGTAAAAAAGATAATAAATTTAACACTCACAGAAGATGAGGAGGTCGAATATATCACCGCCTCCATATCCGGTTCCGTACCCATAACTTCCGGCCAAGCCTGCCCCGTAGCCCCCGTACCCGACGCCGTAGTAGCCGGCGGTGGCGGAGGCCAGGAACACCAGGCTGAAAATGCTGAGGGCTGCCAGCATAAACGTCTTCATGGCGTCTGTCTCTCTGAAACAACAGATATCCAATGTACAATGCAAACCTGTTCAAAGAGTCTGGTCTTCATCGCGTCTGTCTCTCTGAAACAACAGATATCCAATGTACAATGCAAACCTGTTCAAAGAGTCTGGTCTTCATGGCGTCTGTCTCTCTGAAACAACAGATATCCAATGTACAATGCAAACCTGTTCAAAGAGTCTGGCTTCATCGCGTCTGTCCCTCTGAAACATCAAACAACCCATAGGCTAATTTTAAAGTATCTTTCAAATTAAAATAGTGTCTTAAACTTGGAATTATTAAGGACTGCATGGCGTCTCTCTGAAACAAAAAGAATCTATGCACAATGCAAACTATTCAAAGAGTTGGTCTTCATGGCGTTCCTCTGAAACAAAAAACAACGGGTAAATTAATGTTAAAGTATCTTTCATTTTAAAATATTGTCTTACACTAATACTTTAAGATCTTCATGGCGTCTCTCTGAAATAACACACAACCCGTATATAAATGTTGAAGTATCTTTCATCTTAAAATATTGTCTTCCACTTGGAATAATTTAAGGTCTTCATCGCATCTCTCTAAAACGTCAAGTATCCAGTACATAAATGTTAAAGTACTTTTTTTTCTTAGTTAATAGATTCTTACACTTAGAATAACCGTGAGTGTAAAACAACACATATCCAGTAGATACGTGTTTCTTATTTAATAGTTTCTAACACTTAGAATATTTAAAAGTCTTAATGGAGTCTGTCTGAAAAACCAACATTCCTTATATAAATGTTGAAGTATTGTTTTCTTATATACCAGTTGCTTGCACATAAAATAATTTGATGCATGTCGTGGGAAACCCGGGATTAATGCATCTGCAGTCCGCACAGGCTAATTCGGGACGGCACTTTCCGCCTACAGTGAATTTATGTTTAGAAGAGACTTCCTTGAAACAGAAAATTTCCTATGACATGCCTCATTTATGTAAATTCTAAAACAACTAAGTAATGGTAGACATTCACCGTGTTGTAGCAATATCAACAATATATATCAAATCAACACTAACTTCTTAAAATCAAGAAAAGACACGTTTGGCATTAAAATTAAACACCATTTACTACTTTTACTACAAACGTGCGACCAAAAAAATGAAACAAAAGAGTTCAAATAAAATACAATGCTTAGATTCAAGAAAAGCAACACTATGAAATGTATACATCACAGAACACAAATGACAACAATTATGAGGCGCGTCGTGGGAAAACCGGACTTAATGCAAGTGCGTAAAGTGTCGTCCCGGATTAATCCGGGACGGCTCTTTCCGCCTACCGTGGTTTTATGTTTAGAAGAGACTTTCTTGAAACAGAAAATACCATAAAAGCGGAAAGTGCCGTCCCGGATTAGCCTGTGCGGACTGCACAGGCTTATCCGGGACGACGCGTAAAGCGGAAAGTGCCGTCCCGGATTAGCCTGTGCGGACTGCACATAGGCCCGGTTTTCCCACGACGCGCCTCTTATATAGTCGGTGAATCTATTCCAGTTGTTGCAATAGCTTCTACAACTGCTACACTAGCTTAAACTTGTTAATTACTAATGATTGCAATAATAATTATTCAAATTAGTTAAAAGTTGTAAATAACCTCGGATGCAGTTACCTGTCTCGACGTAAATAAGTGTATGCTTAAAAGGTCTCTTTATAGTTATTTATATACAATATATACAGAGCTATCTGACGCCAGTTTTCCCCGTGGCAGCGGAATTTCCTTATTTTGCGTTGAAATTGTATTGGCGACTGCCAATGCGAATTATTGGAGAGTTTTCCTCCGCCCATTTGACCAATAAGATGCGAAGTTAATTAAATGTATTGATTTGTTTATCATCAATATTATACGTTGATATATTTTTAGATTGAACGTTTAGTTGTGTAACATGATACAATCTATCTTGGGGTCAGAAAGGTCTGGTTTTGCTGGATGAAACAAGACATATTTATATCAAACTTTTTGTTTTCCTTTATCCTTTGGGTGACACAGACATTATAGTGTATTTACAAATAAGAATATATACCGAACGCTTAATAATACTAATTAAATGTCACATATCAATTAAACAACACTGACTCTTGCATTGTAAATATAAATCTTTATATTTGACATTAAAACATTGTGAAGACTAGCAAATAAAATTGTCTATTTCTTTTCACAATTTAATTGTATTGTCCCCGGGAAGTCTAAGGAGCGGTCGAACTCGTATGGCATTGAACGAAAAACAACACGTGGGTTAATTAACTTGCACTAAACAATTTACGTGAACAATGACATAAAAATTTATGTGTTCATAAAACATTATAAATTATTTGCGTTTTTTATGTGATAATATATTGTCATGTCATACTGTTAGTTAAAATTGTAAGCGCACCGAGACGTGTCGTGGGAAACCCGGACTTAATGCATGTGCTTAATTAAGTGTCGTCCCGGATTAGCCTGTGCAGTCCGCACAGGCTAGTCCGGGACGCCACTTTCCACCTACAGTGGATTTATGTTTAGAAGGGACTTCCTTGAAACAGAAAATACCATAAAAGCGGAAAGTGTCGTCCTGGATTAGACCGTGCAGACTGCACAGGCTGACCCAGGACGACACTTTACGTCCGGGTTTCCCCCGACACGCCTTATTTATTCTTTACTTGGACAATA